>VZRI01007956.1:594336-784953 GCA_013397515.1 Upupa epops
CCTGAGGAAGGTATTTGCTCTGAAACTCTGTCGATTTGCTGAATTTCTTTGTCGCTGAATTAAGTCTACAGTTGATAAGATTTGACACTTGCTTGGTTGGTTTGGGTATTTTCAGGAAACTTTGCAGAGGACTTTTGGATGGTGTATATCTATATGTGTATACCTTGACACATGTACATGGTGTGCTGTACGTTCTTAACTGGAGGAACTTACAGTACAGGATTGAGTCCTAAGACATTCCAGCACTGACATTTTCTTTGAAATTTTACATGTCCTATTAAGTCTGTAAAACCTTTAGGGAGTACTGTGTTCAGTTACTCAGTAGTGTGTTTCCATCAGTCCACACTATGGCTGGATTTTGCTTTTAACTTCCAGGAATGCTAAGAGCTCAATAAAGCTCTGTTGAGATTTTCACTGTAGCTCATAGAATTGTACTATTCATCAACTTCCTTTAAGAGAGTCCACCTGAGCTGATCAGAGCTATCAAGGGATCGATTTAAAGATGCAGATGCCTACAATTGCTCATCTTCATCGGTAAAGCTTTGGGAATCCAGTAGCAAATTATAATCCTCTTGGGTAAATACATGTCCAGGTCATGATTGCCATGATTAGAATGTTTTAGCAGTCTTCGCACGGAGACAGAGCAGTCATTCTCAATGACGCTGTACTTTCCCCATAACAGATTTTTTTTTAATCTCTCAGTCCTGACCGGTATCTTAATGAAACAGTTGTCTTTTGTGAAACTCAGGGAAAACAATGCAATGTAAGTGTCTCAAGACAAAATTGATTCATTTTTCGGTCACATTTCAGAAAAGAAAGGAAATAGATATCAGCTGTGCCCAGACACGGTAGAAAAAGTGATTTCCCTGTGGAGTTAACTAGATACTGACTGTTCTGCCTATACTCCTGTCCCAGGTTTAAAATGAAGGTCTAGATTGGTTCTGGGTTGCTGCCTGCAGTGCAAGCACACCAACCAGCTCTGGCCGAGAATTCAACAGACAATGACGCAACTTTGCTAAAAAGAATTGATTTAACCCTTCGCCAAGAAAAGAAGGAAAAATCCCCAAATAAGTAAAAGAACCAAAGAAAAAGTAAAACAGAAACCGCAGCACAACGCCTTTACAGGCACTCTGAGAGAAACGACACCCCTGAGGAGAGTGTACACCAGCACTCTGACCAGAGGGGGCATTCACCCGCCCCCTCCATCCACATCGTGATGCCCGTGGAAATGTTCCTTCTATGGGCCCCTCTCAGACGCCAGCTTTCCCTGTATGTCTAACTCCTCTAATCTTGGGAGTGTTTCATCTTCAGGCTGCCACAGCAGTCAGTTGCAGAACGCCAGTGTTGTTGTGTTGCCAAAGGTCTGGGAGATTGGTACTTAGGACTTTCCTCTCTCTCTCTTATCAGAAGCTTCTCTCAGTCTCTCCCAGTGTCAGAGCATACAGCATCTGCTCACAGGCCCAGGTAGGAACAGAGGCAAGATGGCACGGCTCACGGGGGGGGGCACACCTCTGGCGGTAAACAGACCTGCTGCAGGGCCCTTTCCTTTCTTTCCTCGTTCTCTCTTTTTCCATCTCCCAAGTGGTTATGCCTCCCGGGAAGGAAAAGGGTTAAGAGCTTCAAAGAGGATCCAGGAACAGTGTGGGGGCAGCAGCTCCTTGCTCTCAGCCTGCTGCCAGGAACCAGGCCGAGCTGGCAGCAGCAACAGTCCAAGGGCTTTGCTCTCTCTGCATTAGCCTGCAGAGAAGGGGGAGCTGCAGCTGGCCCCTGTGGCAGAGATGCAGTGACTGCCCTTCGGCCAGGCCAGGCCAGGCCCTTGCCCCCACCAAGAGGCCTGCAATTTCACCTTCCCCATCAGGAGCCAGTGGCAGGGCCGCAGTGGCTAGGCCTTCCCCCTGCCCCAGCCCAGGAGTTGTGGGGGTGGGAGCTGCTCTGCTGCAGAGAGCTCTCTGTCTACCAAGAGAGAGGAGAAGGCGCCCAAATCAGGAAGTCCACTCCCTTTTACAGACTCTGTCCACCAACCACCTGTTGGGTCAAGACCCTGACCCAGGGGTCTTCTGGGAGAGCTCTCTCTAGTTTCAATGTAAAATGCTTTTTCGGCCTGAAAGCACAAAAATCAACAAGAAAATTTGGCAGTTTTCAAGCTACAATGACTTCAGACCTGCTCCATTGAGGATTCTCCGTGATTGCTGCCCTTAAGAATGCAGACACAGTGAAAGCATAAGGTACTGTCAAACTTTAATTGTCAGATGATGGTGGCAATATTGAAGTAGCAAAAGACTCTACTAGAAAGCCAAATGTTAGTCTGGTCTCTGGAGTAACAGGCTTTCTTACTTGTAAAGTCTAGGTCAGATCTCAGTCTCAAAAATTGAGAAGGTAGTTTTCAGCAATGAGGACTGGTGAAAGGTGGTTTCTCCCTGGGAAATAGGCCTTTTCAGCACTGTGTAGCAGCCTATGATGAGAAACAGGATGATGTCATCTTCTGGAGATACAGGCCACTGCTCAGATTTTGGGCTCTTGGCTGCCATATGAAAATTCTCCTTTTCTGTCTGTGAAAAGCAGACCCTAATCTTTGAGTGAGGTGTTGGGTAGCTGTTTATTACCTGTAATGAGGAGCCACCCTTGTTTCCTTTGTTGTGTTCTCAGCTTTGTTACCAGGATAGTCACACAGATTTCTAATAGTATTTCAATAATAATATCTGGTTTTGACTGAGTAGAGATGGTGTACATGATGTTTTAACAATATTGAATTCTTCACACCAGGCTCCACTTCTTATTCCCTCCACTACAGCCCAAAAGGTAGATTTTCCCCGTTTCTAAATGCATATAAACAGGCCTTAAGGAACTCTGATAGATGTAACTCTTTCCATCCAGCACTCATTTACAGGGGCTTTCTCCCATCAGGGGCGTTTTGCAAGAGACATTTCTGCAGAGCTGCCTACTGCAAAGCCTGTGAGAGGTTTAACCCTTTTCTGCATGATAGTGTGTAATCACATAACCTTTAGCTCAGTGGGAATGAATACCAATTATCATTTATAAACAGTTCCTCTCATTATGCTCCTATTTATAGCATCTTTTATAGCTTGCTAATTACAAGTACACAAAACAGAAATGTTTGGAGTTAAATAATGTAAACAGGGATGTAACTGACGTTCATGTTAAATAGTTTTTATTGATTTATTGTTAATTAACATTTTCAAGCATCTCTTGGAAAAATAACCCATTTGATTTATATAATATTGTACTAGCTGATCATAAATTCATATTAAAATGTCACCAAAAAATTAACAGTTTCATAATACTTGTTTTTCCAACTGTTGCTGCTACACAGATATTACCTGTTCTCAAACAGACACAGACAATATATTAAATGCAACTGATTGGTCTCAGTCCAGGTCCTTGTGGACAAGTGTCCATATCTCTAAAAATACTACATTCCATTTGACACTAATGGGCCATCTGTGCAGCAGGGAGGACAGGCATCTAATGGAGATCTCTATTGCTCCCAGGGCAGGGTCCTTGTGGTGGTTGTTGAGGGACTGTGTGGGCTGTGGAGGGAAGCCCATGTCTTTATTGAAAAGCCTTTCCTGCTGCAAAACTGAAGGATTTTTGTGTCCGTAATGGGAACTTTCCAACAAATAGACCACTGCATCAAGCAAGCTGTCACTAATGTGTGCAGAGCATGCTTACACGGCTGCAGTGAGCGTAGTATGCTGAAGGCATTTCCAGAGGTCCTCACTGGCTTTTTCCAATTTCAGAGTGAGAAAGGAGGCTGTGGAATTTATTCAGGGGATTGCTGACAGCATTTTGGTGAATGCCAGTTACCTTCAGCTCCTGTTGACTTCACTGAAAACTGAGGTCACTTAGCACCTCCCAGGATTAAGCATGTAGCAAGAAGTAAAACTGCAAGTTTCAGTCTTCATTATTACCATCCCATTACATTTTTCAAATGGGTAGCAAAAGAGTATAATCACATCAGACCCTGTTTTTTCATTACTGAGGAAAAACATTAATGTATTGTGCCATAGTATTGATTTGATACAATCAATCTTTCCCAATAACAATAAAACCTTTATATTTTATTAATAGAACAATGCAGTTCTTCTCCATTACAGCTCTGTTTTATTGTTCTGGGTCACAGTGTAATTCTGGCATATTTGGATTTTTATTATTATGAATATAATGTGAAAGCCTGCAAAGTCGCTCCACTGATCTGCCAGTAGTTTTCATTTGAGGGTCCTCAGCATCTTTTATTAGGTGAAATGTTACTGGTACAGCTCCAGTCATTGATTGTTCAGTGGCCCCTAGGGGTGGAGAGGGTGGAGAGATTTCTCTTTATTTCTCTCTCTTGGTTATTTTGTGGACACTGAGACTTGGACTCAGACCATATCAGATAGCTGGACCCAGCATTTCTAAATCCCCTCCAAATGCAAGTGCCTAAGGTCTAGGGAAGCTCACAGCAGTCATCCAGATGGTGGCCCATGTGCATCACTTCACTATCTGACCCTGGGCTTTCTATGTTTCATTAAGATCAGGCACAACGTGGGCAGGAGATGTTCCGAGCTCTGAAGCAAGCCACAGGCATACATCAGAAGATTTAAACTCTAAACTTATCTACCAGCTATTCCAAACTAGAAACAAAAACAAAAACCCACGAATGCATTTACTTACACATCCGTAGTAAATCTGTCTTCAGCATCTTACACTAAATGCCAGCCTGAACCACAGAGAAAGGATCCTTTCACTCTCCTTAGATCTGCATATAGATCCAGGACAATCTAAGGCTGGTGGTACTCACAATTACGGTTTATAAAAACTCAACTGCAGTTTTCCTTCGTGGAGGCTCTGTTTCCTATGTCGCTTGAAGGGGGAGCTGCTGAGCAGGCTGTTCTGAGTATCATCCAACAAGAGCAAATCATGCACTTACCCAGTTAACATCTCCTTTCTAGTGTGTATGGCAAATCTGTTAAATCATTTAGTGTTTATATTGTGTCTTCAGGTGTTTTTGATTCATCTTCTTTGATTAGCCAGAATGTCTCCCTGTTCCTGGTGCAAGACTGGGGCATCATGATATTTCAATTGCAGTGAGACCCCCAATTAGTATAGCCAGATACTTTCAGTAAATGAAAGCTAAATTACTTTAATCACTTGTGCTTTATTCTTTTCTTTCCCTCGAAATAAAACCTTTATTAACCTTTCTCCTTTTCCCTCTTCAACCAAGAACAATGTTGCTAGATCCCACAGTACAAAAAATAATGCCCATAATAAATACAAAGGCTCCATTTCAAAAGAAAATGGGCTTATTAAGGGTAACATTTTATTAACAGTCACTGTGAATTAGATGTATCTAATAACTTTAATTAGTGAAGCACTTTCTGACACAGAGCTGTTCATCCACATCTCCCTCCTGCAAATCTCTGCATCTAAGTTGCAGGAACTCATTGTAACACACTTGCAGCTCACAGCAATTTAGAGCACAGAAGAAAACTGCTGAAAGACCTTGGAATCACAAAATGGTAGGGATTGGAAGGGACACCTGGAGATCATCTAGTCTAATGCCTCTGCTAAAGCAGGTTTGCCTAGAGGATGTTGGACAGGATCACATCCAGGTGAATAATATCTCCAGAGAAGACTCCATAACATCTTTGGACAGCCTGTGCCAGGCTCTGTCCCACTCACAGTACACAGCCTGGCTATATACAGAAACCCCAGAAGTCACTTCTGTGGTCTCGGGCATATCTCCCTGTTAAATTTTGGCTTTTTGTTCCATGACTTGAAAGTGTTAAGATCTTTTTAGATAAATGATTGAAGGAAAACTTTGGTGAGGATAACGTTTCTCTGCAATCCAACAGGCAGAATCTGTGCTAGGAATAAGTGAAAAAATAAGGACTTTGCTTTTCATCTTCATACTGGAAGTTCCTTTCCAGCAAATAGATTGCATAGAAAGTGTTATATGTATATAATTATAAATTGTTTAGGTCAGAAAAGACCTGTAAGTTTATCTGTGTATGCATTCATGTGTGTGTATCTCCACACCTTCATGGTCTTGCCTAGCAATGGATAATCTTTAATACGCTTTCAGATAGAGGTCCATCAACATGAGCTTTTATTCCACCTTTTTTTTTTAAATAATGTATTTATGTTATTGTCTGCCAACATTTACTGTCTGGAGCTTGTCTTTGGGCCCATTGGAAACCCTACAGCCCCATATTAAGCAGTTTCATTCAGTGCCTATGGAACTCGCACAGGGGTGACAGCTTCCCAGGAGGCAGAGGGGCCACCCAAGGGGTGGATGCTCATGGCTGCTGCCATGTCTCTGGTTGCAAATGACTGGCATTCAAAAGCCAGCACAGCTGACCTGGTTTCATTGAATGGAAGAGGATCATTTCTCCTACTGGAGATCTTAATCATTCCTAATTTGTACTGGAGGCAAAATCCCATAAGTTCTGGAGACTTTGTAAAAAACATTTAGCACTCCCCAAATGCTACCATCACCAAAAGCTCACACCATAAAAATCTCTTAGGCTAAAATGGAAATAGACACTTGCAGAAGATTTTTCTTTCTTTCCTTAACACAAAGATTTGAGAAGAGGGAGAAGTATCACAGACAGGCAATTCCTTTCAGAGAGGTTTCTTTATATATCTCCCTGTGAAAGCTATTGGTAAGGGAAGAAAAAAATAAAGTAATGCTCTGAAATAAAATTTGTATGGATATAGCTTTTTTTGAAATGACATCCCATTTCTCAAGAACTCGATGTTGCCTTTAGTCAGCCTTGTTTCTTACAGTTCTCTGTGCTTTGCATGGTAATTAGCTGCTTGCGTTATCAGCGGTGTGATGCTCCCGGCTATTTCTTCAGCAGCCACTGCTGTTATCCTCAGCAGCAGCTCCTTGTGTCCTCCTGCCAGTCTGTGTGCCAGCCACACGTGCTTGCAGATGTTTGGCATTCTTTAGGCTGAGCTGACTGAAGAACGAAGGCAATGGACACAGCATTAGGGAGGGAAGTGTCTTGAACCCACTTCCCTCAGTAGCTCCTCAAGACTTGCCAGTGTTTTGCTGATGGTTCATTGGAGGTTCAGTGAGGCGAGTTTGCTATGACAGATTGCAAAATGAAAAGGGAGGCAAATGAGCTGGGTTCATCAGTGCCAGAATAAATACACGAGAGCAGCCTCTCAGCTTTGTTGGGAAGAGCAGCCTCAAAACCTTTATTTTGTATTAATTTATTTTTTAATAATGGAAACATTTATTGCATACAAACATAATGTTTAAAGGCAGGCTGTTGAGACGGTGGAGGAATAGGTCTCTGCAGATTACTGGCGCTACTGACATCAGTTTTACCCAGGTGCTGCATCACACAGCCAGCACTAACACAACAGTGCTTGTATCAGGCTTGCCTGCTGTTGCAGATAATACACTGAGTGCTTTGTGTTCATTGTCTTCTGTAGGTAACCGAAACACTTCTTAATTCAGATTTCTGGAAAATTTTACCAGATTTTTAAAAAAAAATGAAAATTTTTTAAATTTTAATGGCCATAAAGCTAAAATCAGGTTGTCAGATTCCTGAGGAGTGTGGGTTTCTCTGTAATGTGAGTAGAGATGTAGCAGGGAAGAGCTTTTAGAGTGAGAACAGGGAGGCTTTTCCATACCAACATCCAGAGATACTTTTCAGACATAGCTTAGGTCCCACAATAACATTCTGCATTGTGTTTTCTGTGATGCTATCATGAAAAAAACGAATATGGCCCCATCCCATATAAAATTGAAGCTACTTGCTGTGTGCAGGGCATGGTCTCTTAACTTCCCCATTCTTACTCTAGAAAGTTTGATATCAACAGTAATGTGTGTTTCTTACAAAATTAATTTTAAAATGCATCTTTAGCATGCATAGCATCAACAACAAAAAGGAAAATACAGAACTTGAGATTTTCCAGGTACTGTTTTCAGTTTTACATATCTTGCCTTGTTTTTTATGCTTCCTGCATATTTTTTTCTGTTTGATAGGTAGTGTGATTATATTGAAAGAGAGAGATTTGAAAAGTGGTTTTTACTCCCCACCAGAGATAGGATGTGCTAGGGAGAATAGATAAAGTTTTAGTTCTGTGGCAGTGGAAAGTGTAGTTTCTTGCTGAGTATTCACAGTCTTACTTCATTGTGCTTCTAGGAGAGAGACATAGTTTTGTAACAGAAGCTTGTTTCTAAATGCAGTCTGAAATAGCCTATTGCAAATCTTACTTTCAGTACTTCTATTTTCAAACAAAAATAGGGAGCATCATTTTACCTTATGCTCAGTGTACTGTATAAAGCATAAAAGGATAGGTCATCTCATCCCTCCTTAGAGATGGCAATGGACTAAAATAGCGAACCTGAGGTCAGTCTTTGCTGGGAAAAGTTTGGATCCTAATGAACAACCAAGATGAGCATGTAGGCGAGTCATGATGTTTCCTATTAGAGAACAGCTCTTCTGCCTAATCTCTGATTTCTGCTCTCCAGAATGGCTCTGGAGTAAGCTGTTCAGGAGAGCTGAATTTCTCTGTGCTCTCAGTCTCACAGTATACGGGTAGATCTTTCTTTATGACATGGACGGTGACATTGAGCACACCCTCAGCAAGTTTGCTGGTGACACCAAGCAGGAGGAAAGGGAGGTCATTCAAAGGATCCTTGAGAAGCTTGAAAACTTGGGCCAGTGCAAACTGCATCAGGTTCAGCAAGTCCAAGTGCAGAGTCTTACATCTGTTTTGGGGCAATCCAGCACAAATGCAAGGCAGTGGATGGATTGAGAGTAGTGCTAAGAAGAAGGACTTGAGATTGGTGGATAAGAAGCTAGACATGAACAGGCAATGTGTGAATGCAGCATAGAAGGCCAACCATATCCTGGACTACATCAAGAGATGTGTGGACAGCAGGTCAAGGGAGGTGATTATCCCCGTATTCTTTGCTTTTGTGAGTACCATGTCTAATTCTGAAGTCTTCAACAGAAGATGGACATGGAACTGTTACCATGAACCCTCCTGTGACAACAAGCACAGGGAGTTCAGCCTGGAGAAGAGATTTAGGGAGGCCCTTATAGCAGCCTTCTGGTACCTAAAGGGAGCCTACAGGAAAGCTGGAGAGTGACTTCTTACAAGGGACTCTAGGGGGAATGGTTTCATGGTAAAAAGACAATAGATTTAGATTTGACCTGAGGAAGAAACTGCTCACTATGAGGGTGGTGAGGTACTGGAACAGGTTGCCCAGGGAGAGTGTGGATACCTTCTCCCTGGAAGTGTTTTAGGCTAGGTTGAATGGGCCTCTGGGCAACCCGGTCAGGTGAGAAGTGTCCCTGTTCATGGCAGGGGGTTGGAACTAAATAATCTCTGAGGTCAACTATTCAAACCTGTACCATTTCGTGATTTGCTGCTTCTCAGGACTGCCATACTGCCTAGCTTGTTACTCAGTGTTGCAGTTCTCCCTTCCCTGTACGTGATCAGGCTGCACATAGGAAGAGTTGCTGCAGAGACTGTTCTGCACAAAGGATGTGGTGAGATGTTTATCTAAGATAAATTATGACACGTTTTGGTTCTTTGCACATGCAACAACCATTTTGCTTATGCTTGCTCATATGCAGCATAGCCAAAACAGCAGGAGCTGCACCCAAAAGTGATGAAAACAGAAGTCTATGAATTTGTACAAATACGTTGCAATCATATGTAAATGCTACAGCTATTACATCCTCCTGTGGAGCTGATGGGGAATAATGTGAGAATTTTAAGCAGTGTAACTTTTCAGATGCTGGAAAGACTTAGCCTTATTTTGAAACTGTAATGAAGGTTGGAATATATTTCATATGACAGCCATGCCCTCAAATCTGCTGTTTGTTATTTCTTTTTAAAACACAAACAAACAGTTTTCTCATTTTGTTTACAGGACAATGGAACAGGAGATAACAGCTGCATTGAAGAAATATTGCGGGTAGGAGTCCTCAAAAAACCCTTTTTTGCCATTTTGTTTACTCTAGAAAGGCAAGTCAATAACAAGAATATTGCAATTAGCGCCGTTAAAAATATTCCTCTTTTAGACTGTCATCTTTCTAAGGAATAAGTAGGCAAAATTATTTCCTCATGAAAAGTAATTGAATAATCTCTGAAAACAACCTTCCAGAGCCTCTGGATTTCACTGTTTCTTGTGCCAGTACAGCTGACCTTCATGCATGCAGAAGCAGATAATGGGATAAATTATAAACTGAAATGTACAGTGATGTTTCAGGTTTACAAACCATGCAAAGTGCATGTTCTCATTAATCATGACTGTCAAAAATCTTAATTTTGAAGGGAGGTCTAGGAAGGTCATTTTCCACCTGTATTTAATTAGAATCCATTATGTAATGTCATTATGTCCATTATGTCCATTATATAATGACAGCGTGCAAATTCAAAATTGCTTGTATATTTCATTATTATTTCTTTTATCTAAATAATTTCTAGTTTATTTTCATGGAGCACACTAATAACATCCAGACAGATATTTTCTTGAATCAGGTTTGACATTGATTTTTTTCCTGAGGAAGACAAATTTATAAACAATGAAACATTTCCATATATTTTGACTCTTGTTTTTTCAGTTGTCTTTCTAAACTGGTAATGGAATGATTCACAGTGCTTACAAATTGTATATAATAGTGATTAAAACATCAATCGAGGTGGATAGAAAGGTGAACCTTCTCTATTACTGTGTGCACTTCCATCCCTTAGATGTTCACTACACAACTATTTCATGTTGTTTATAAAGTACAGGGCTATAACCGTTTGTTTTAGAAATTTGTAATGGTTTAATCCTGATGTTTCTAAAGGCACTTCTTCATTCCCCCTGAATATGTTAAATACAGCCTTTGCTTCTTAATCTGGACAAAGATTTTTTTGAAGGGTGATGATGATATATTGCTTATGACTTCACTGGTAAAGCTTTCACTTAGCTAACATTTGCAGAGTAGGACTGACCCACATAATGAACAGGCACTAGCCTCAGTCTCTGCTGTTTGTTACAGATCAGTAGCAGATAGAGATATTCACGAGAGCTTTTTACATTTTTTACAATGGACTAACTCCATGATGTCATGCTCTTTCACCCCTTCATTATCCAAGACTTAAAAAGGAACAAAGATGATCCTTCCCCTTAGGTGGTGGTACAGTTAGGCAAAAATGTTAGACATGGTTCCTCCCATGTGTAGGAATATGGGTATATAAGAGACCCTAAGTGAGAAGAAAAATGCACTCTGTGACTAGAGATGGTAAGGTGCATCTCCAAACCAATGAACACAGCTGCTGCTCTGTCTTTTTTACCTTGGGAGCACTCCTCAAGAACTGTTTTTGCCCTGCTTCAAGATAAAGCATACAGGACATCCTTGGATGGATAGAACACTTTTGTTCATGAGGATTTATTGAAAAATTCTTTCATTTTGTTTAGAAACTGAATAAATCAAACCACAACTCGAGCCATGCTTCACATCCGTGCTCACTGTCTTCTGAGGCTTAGCATGGTTAATGTAGAGTACTGTTTTCACTGTCACCCACTTCCATTCATGCTGCTGCACAGGTAATTTTCCTAGTTTGAGGTCCTGCCCAAAGACATTTGTCTTTATGTCTCACCAATCTCATATCTGTCTCTATCACATCAAGTACAGCTATTTGTCTCTGATTTTAAGGTCTTGGTTTTACCAGTCCATGCTAGCATATTAGACCTCACTTCAACTTACCTGGTGATGCCAGCTTCCATCACAATGTTGTTATGCATCAGTTAATTTCTCCCATGCTTCCCACTGCATCTGAGAAGAGCCTTGAGGACTTTCCCAGTTAGCTCCATATTTTTCACAAGGACTGTGGAAAAACTGTGGTGATGTCAGGGTTATACCACTGTCTTTTAGGTGTGAACATTGTCCTGCTTGACACTTGTAGTGCCCAGTCAGGTTTGATATATCCGTCTGCTCTCTTTTGTCCTGGAAAGTTCTCTCTGTCAAGGAACTGCTTGTGTAGTATAAAGGCACTGCCTGTAACTCTTGAAGTACAAATCAGATCAGCAGTTCACTGATAGTGGAAACACAGCAACAGTAATAATGTGTCTTTGCTGCTCACATTGTAAATGACTGGTGTCCAGGTTTTTCCCATTCTTCCCTTGCCCGTTATTTGTCCTGAACAGATCCATTCAGGTTTACCACGGACTTTCTGGGATTCTGAAATGGCCTGATTATAAGTAATGCCATATAGTAAAGCCACAGTTTAACTTCTTTTCAGACAGAATATATGCAGTTCCTGTACAGATGCCCAAAAGAAGGCAGTGAAAAGCCAAAGGAGTTGCAATTCCTTTCAGAATAGATGGCTGGTGCATTGACATGTGTTTATTGCAGGAAGGCTCGCTCCTCTCTGTCCAGCATTAGCAAAAGGAAGTAGATGCTTAAAATTTATCTTTCTGAGGAATGTGAGACCCTATTTTACCCTTTTCTTCCAAAACAGAAAGGAGCTGAGAACCTCCCTTTCCACAGATCATGCATTCCCTGCACAAGTCAGGCTGTGGCATTTCTGAGTGACAGATACTTCCATAGCATGTCCATGTTTCCCAAATCAATACAAAGGGCAGTAGAAATTATACAAACCTGCTGCCTCTGCTTCCCTGTGCTTCCTCCCTGCAGCAGGTGAGAGGAGCCAGGTGCAGGTGATGGTTTGTGCACAGACCCTTTCACCCTCTGGTTTTGGGACTTGGCAGGTGCTAACATCTGGACCTGAGCTCCAAAAGCAGTTTGGACTTAGCTCTAAAAATTGCTGAACCTTATTTTGTACTGAGACAAAAACGTATAGTCTTTATGCTGTCTGGTGCAACACAGGGTGCCAGGGCTTAAGTCTAGGCTTTTTGATGCTGCTTTAGCAAATGCTTCAGAGCTCTGTAGAATTTGTGAATTGACTGATCCTTCTGCACAAAACTGCAGCTTGCAGAGAAAGCCCCCGAGAACTGAGACACAGAACTGTTTCAGCTGAAGGAGGTTGATTAATAAGACAGTAACCCCATCAAAATTGGAGCTGTTGTAAGGACTCCTGCTGAGTTTATAATCACTGCAGGAATCCTGAACCTCGTCTAACCCCATGCGCTAATTTATAGTAACTTCTTCAAAGTGTAGTGACTTCTCTGTCCAGCTGCAGGCATGCACACTGAGGATAGGAAAACTTCTAAGAGAGGCTTCTATGTAAATAACTCAAGAAAGACCAAGGTACAGCTGTAATATAAAATGAAGAGAGAGAAACCTCAATTAGAAGAGAAAAGCTTCATTACTTGACAGCAAATAGCAATTCCTTTAAAACTTATGCATTGTTGGTGAAGGACATGGTACAAAACCTTGAAGCAGAAAATAACAGTTAAGACTAGACAAATTATTTTTATTCCACTCTACCCAGAGCAGTTGCCACCTGAATTCCTGAGGCACAGCCAATGACAACCTATTCACTTCCTCACTAAAAACAGGCTTGCTAAATAAGGTTAGCAATTTTGTCTGATTTTTATTTCATTTTATGAGTGCTTGGAACTGTACATTTTGCTACGAGTGGTGGGGTTTAAAGTAAACATTGATTTTGCTGTAGTCCTGCCTCTTCACTAAGTTAACTGTTGCAACCAATATCGAGTATATTTGCTATGGATTTAAGGAAAGGAAGGGTGTCAAGTGCAGGCAGTTCTTGGTTTGAAAGATAAGTGGATGGAGATTGATTTGGCTATTCTTAGCCTTAGCTGTGAGTTCCTAGAGTTGCAGGAGCTTTGTTGAGAGTAAACCCGCAGGCAAACTGAGCTTTTAATTATTGAAGGTGTTCCTTGTGAATTTCCTAGGGTTTTCTTTGTTGACACAAGAGCTGTCATTGAATGTCCATTGAGACAGATGTAGTTTAGCCTGCCAACACTGTTTGGCTGCATGATGCAGAAGCAGCAGTAAGCTGATGGAGCGAGCAACAGGAACGCAGAGAAAGGTCTGGGGGAAAAGTAAGCATGGCTGCTGTTTAAAATGAAAGACGCTATATCCTTTGGGATGGCGTGGGGTAGTGGCAAATTAGGATGTAGTGTGGGGTGAAGGATGGATAAGTTTCTTTCAGGGGAGAGGGAAAGAGCATTTGGGGAGGCAGTGGAAAGGACTGAAACTCTACTTGCAAACATCCCTCCTAGTGAAGAATAGCTCTGCTTAGTATCACAAGCCTGGGGATGAGCATCTGTAGGTGCCCTTGCAAATGGGTAGTGACTCGCCATGCCCAGGACATGCAGTGGTGAAAGCATAACATTTTAAGTGTGATAGCTCTGATGAGTACTTTACCTGAATCTCTCAACCCTGTGAGACTGATCAGTGAATGTAAAGTGCAGTACTTAAGCAATGTGAAAATCTGAATGGAAACAGAATCTAGTTCTGTAATTTTCCCCTTCCCCACTTGGGATCCCCTGGCTCATTAGCAGCCTTGCATATTCCTCAGCAGGAAGCAGTAAGGATCAAACCGTCACATATTCAGGGTGGTGGTTTTTTTTTCCAAACCTGAACAGCCATATGTGCTGTGAGATCAGCTGCACTCTACCAGCTGATTGAGTTAAAACAAGAGCAGAGGTAAATTAGAAACTGTCTGCACAAGACAAATTCTGTGAAAACATGAAATCCTACTAAACACACCGTCACTGTGAATAAGCATCACAGTCAGCGGAGCACGTGTCAGTACTTAGAAGGGAGAGAAATCAGTATCTTAGAGGTAGGTTGTTAGTTCAACCACTGTGAACTGCTGCCTTGTAAATGTTAATGACTGTAAGATCTCACTGGCTGCAGTTAAGCTCATGGTGGAGCTGGACATGTGAAGAATCACAGAACACGAATATGGTAATCAGCAGTATATTTCTGAACCCTCCTTTTGCTTTCCAAAGCAGAGGGAAAAGCCTACAGGTGGAACAAGACTTGCTCAGCTGCACGGTGCTGGTGCAGTAGCTACCTCTGCACTAGCTGAGCATTTTATTGCAGTCTCGCTGATGCAAAGAAGTTGCTGAGCAACTCTGTAAGGGATTGAGAAGACTATCCTCAGCATGGCAAATTCATGGAAGAATTCAGGTTGGCTTCTGTGATTGAGTTCAGTGGTGGAAAACTTCTGGCAAAGGAGAAGTAGTGATTGTGAGAGAAGGCATGAAAATGTAGAAACAGCCCCGATTTGCTGACACTACATTCTTGTTCAGTCCCACTGATTGCAGATGTTCTCCAAGGTGTCAGAATGATATTAAAAATGTATCAGACACATAAAATGTAATTTGTTTTCATTGCAATCTTTCAGGAGAAAGCTTTCACAGCACAGCTTTGCCTTTAGTATCTTAAATTTCAGAGCAATTATCTTGGCTGATGTATACTGTTTGTTGCATTTCTTCAGTATTACTCTTTTTGTCTTTCATACTCAAATAAATGAAAAAGCATACACAAGAGTGTTTGAAAAACTTGTTATTTCACCCAAGAGACCAAAACCCAGGAATATTTAGACATAGTTCAAATTCTCTTATCTAACCTCCAATATTCTCCTTTTAAAACTGCCCTTTTTACCACACTGTGTCATCCAGCTTGTTTGTACAGTACCTTTTGTCGACAGCAGTTGCTATCTGCAGCAGTTTACCTGGGACAGCTTTCCTCCAGCCAACCTGGGTACTGCCAGGAATGTGGATCATAGCACCACAGAGCTTCAACAACTTCAGCCTTGGAGGTTCTTCAGCTTCTTGGTGTGATTCAGCAGTCCACAGCGAATGGTACCTTGCGCTAGAGCAAAATTTTCAGCAATACCAGAGCTATTTTGGCTTTGTCCATCTAAGATTTGGTGTACTACAGAGGAAGCATACCTCTGTACACCATCATCCTCTGCAGTCTTCACACCTTGACATGTTTCAGGATACGCTGACTTTGTTCATCCTCTGCAATCAGAGTCTCTTTATTACTTCTTTCTCCATTCAGAAGGCTGGAGGCAGATTCATCACTTTTCACAGCTTTTGGCCCTTTTTGGGATTTCCCAGGTCAGCAGAGTCTCTCTTCAGGTGCTCTGTTACTTGTCAGCTCAACTGAACAGAAAGTGCTCCTAGTTCGGGCTGTTCTTTTTATTGCCTACTTTATGGTTTTCAGCGGTCAATAAACCTTCAAGGTCAACGTGTCAAACCCAGACATGTAAACATTACTTCCCGGGCCCTTAACTTAGGCTGAGGTCCAGCACACCATGTAAAATGGCACTAAATTACTATACTACCAGTAATAGCATCAACCAACATTAATTATAGTTGTACATTGACAGTCCACCTGAATTGTCAGATTTTTTTGCTGCTATCACTGTTTTTTTGAAAATAGTGTCTCGAAGGGGTTTTAAGGTTTGAAGTATGCTATGCATTTAAACCTTGAACTTAATAATCTTGTTGATAATATCACCTTAAAATGGCCCAAACTATAAATAGTTTAGTGAAAATAGGAGATGAAGCTATCAACTCTTATTATGGGAGTAAGACTTAAAACAAATGCCACCCAAAGATAACGGTCCTTTTGGTCTTCCAGTTCTTGATGCAGCACATGGGGGCTCTTTCTGTGGTATTTTCATATTCAGCAAAATCTGTTTTGAATTGAATAGAATGGTGCAGAGCGACGAGACCCATACTTTTAGAACACAAGCAGCTGACGTGCAAAAGCTTTGTGTTAGGAAAACACAGGTCAGTATAGAAGAGCTGTATGCTACCATGCTAATGTGGTGGAATTAATTTCAAAAATAGCTGCTTTGTAGTGTATGTATACAACCTGTTGTTTGACAAAGCATGAAAGAATCCAGAACTAATTATTCAGCCCTACTATACAAAACTATTACAGTAAAATACTGTAATTTGTATTGAAAACTGATTGTTTTGTGCCTGATTTAGTGTTTCACAAGCTGCAGAAGATGCACAGTTACCATCCCATTTCAATATGGAGAAATGATTCCTTGTTATTAATGGCAAAGGGACAGATAGGTCCTCACTGTGTATATCCCTGTTGCAGCTCCTTTCAGGACAACAGAATCATGCTTATTAATACCAGAGAGAATCTGTGCTATCAGTACCAATGAAAGGAGAATAACGTTTGGGTGGTAGAGGTATCTGCAGTGTCAGAAACCTGATGTTTGGTGTCTTCAGCTTCCACCTTTAGAGAACAACTTGCATTCTACCACTTTGATAAGATTCGCTCAAAACTAGGTGAGACCATAAATGTGTGACTTGAGATCACAGCGTCCTGCAGTAAACTTTATGGTGACAGTGATTTGTTGCTGATTAAATAAAGGGCATTAAAGAAGCAGCTTCATCATGCAATGCAACTAGTTGCTGTTACATGATTCATTTTCCACCCAAGTTAATGTTCCCATTTTCTTGGCAGTGTTTCCAGGGATGAGCAGTATAGGGATGAGAGTGAAGTAGGGCTTCCCATAGTGTGCATGTCTTCTGGACTGTAAAATGAAGCTATAGCTGCAATTGTAATCATTGTTACACAGTCCCCAAAACCTAAGGGCACAGCCATCCCTGGTTTGCCTTTTAAGTCTACAGCATGACCTACTGCTTCCCCCACCTTACACAGTGTCTCTGAAAACCTGCTTTAGAGAGAGTTGTGGGTGTCAGCAGCTGATGTTACGCAGATGCTTTGGCTGTGGATCTTTTCTTGTCTTCTTCACTAGTCTTTTGAGAGGACATGCTCCTACATCTAGGAAATTCCTCTGTGGTGCCTGATTTTCCACAATTGGAGATGATCAGTGGGAAGTCTCCCACCACTGTGACATTTTGGTTTGACCCAGGAAGCATGAACTCTGTTTATTACTGAGAAAGGCAGCTTTACTCTGAGAAAAATATATTCTGGTTAATCTTATTTAATCATGTTTAGGAGCAACACATGAGTTAGCAGTTCTAGCTTCACTTCACAGAAAGACATAAAGGAAATTGTAGGATAAAGGAGGAGTCTGCTAAAATAAAATTAAATAGCTTTCAAGAATATTGTATCACAATGTCTATACTAATAAGTAAAATGGACTAATAACAGTCCTCTTACCCCGAGGCCACCCATCATAGCATGGTTTATGTCCAGAGAGCTGAACAGCCGCAAAGCAGAGTAGCCTCACTCATGCTACCTGTTGGGGGAGGCCTCTGGGCATGTATTGATTTTCTCTGCAAGAGTTGGCCCTGGTCAGACCTGTGCTAATGTCAGTTATTTAATGGCACCTACAGCTGTGGGACATTACTCAGGTTTGTGGTCCTGTCAGTGTGTCAGGATAGGTGTGGACTAACTGTACTATACAATGCGCTGGGCTTCCAAACGGTTCCACTTGTACACCTTGTAAGAAACTGACAAACCATCACATTTCTGACAGTTTCTGAAAACTTAGTTTTTGCCAACAGAATGAATTTACTTGAAATTGTCGATTCTTTGCCATAGTATTGACTACACTTAAAGTTACCTAGACATAAAGAGGAAATCTCAGTTAAAAAAACACACAATTTTGTATCAAAATGGCAAACCTGTCACTTCACCCTTGGAATAAAATAAAGGTTATTCAGAGCAATGACAACAGTTTGGAAGGAGAGAAAGTGGGCTTCCTGCAGTAAAAGGTTTCTTTCCCGCTGTGTGAGTTTTCCACAGGCCTTTTTTCATTAATATTATCAAGTTGTTTGTTATTTACTCATGAAAGCTGAATAAGTACTGAGCAAATCCAAGCCGTTATTAATTCTCCTGGCAATGCATGTACGCATATGCAGTGGTTCATTATAGCCCACGTCTTCAGTATATCCTAGTGTAAATGAGAAGAGCCCAATTAAAGAAATTGTAGACCCTGAACCAACCTTTGTTGACTTCAGATACTGATGTTGAATTGAGCACCAAAAGAGAAAATTATGCCTATTAAATTGAGTAAACAATTTCTTCATTTATCTGGGTGGCTTTTTTGTGTCAGTGAAAACTATTTTTTTGCTAAAAGTGCCAACCTTTAGAAACTTAATGAGTATTAATGAAAAGCTCGAATAATTTAGCATGGACAGAAAGAGGATCATTTTCCTTAGACATTTCGTTAGTACAAATTGAACCCTAAAAGACCTATTCTCCTTGTAGTTTGTCAGAATAATTCTCATTATAGTCAATAGGACCCAGGTATATACACATCGGATTCAGAATAGACTGCTAAATATAGTTGCTGCAGCGGCAGCTGGTTCTCTCTTTTCTTCATCAGATGAGAAAGCTGGAAGCTGCCGCTTTCTCACAATGTAGGAAAGACGATGCTTGAAATGACTTTTTTTTTTTCCTGTGAACTGGAACATGAGCTGCATTTTGTGCTTCCGGGCACTTCAGGCTCTTCCCAAGTGAATGGACAGTCCTTAGCTGCTGTGTTTGGGCCCACGTCCTAGGCTTACCTTACCCTACGCAGGCTGTCGTGTTGCCATGTTGCAGAATTGCCATGTGCATCACATTTTCCAGGCTGTGTGACCACTGCAAGTTCTGTGGTTATTCAAAAAATGTAAGTGGTCATGACTTGACCCTGTTAGCTGGAGAAGCAGGGAGGGTACATCTCTAGATGAAGCAATAAAAGATGTGCACACTTTACCACGTCTAAGATTCCCCATTGTTTTTAGTCATCCATCCTCAGCTCCCTTGCATCTGAAGATGACATTTCCACCCTGTCTTCCAGCTTCAGTCTGATTTTCCCTCTGCCTCTCCTCCCAGCCAGCAGTATCTTCCATCCTCCCTGGTGTCACCCTGCTCAGAGAGGTGCCCCAGGCTCTCTTTTCCTAAACAAGCTGCCTTCATCTCTGGGCCTTTGGAATCTTGCAGGAATCACTCTTAGGCTCTCTTTTAAGAGCCAGGATTAGTATCTGATATCTTTTCTTTCTTGTCTGGGATTTTCCACTACCCAAATCTAGACCCCCATGGAGATGCAGGGGAAAAATTAATCCCCTCACCTTCTGTTTTCGTCGCATAAGATCTGTTGGGGTGTTGATAATCTCCAGTTATTGACCTTATTATGGACAGACATTAACTTCTTTTCCTTGTCTTCTCAGTACAGGAGTGTAAAGCATTACACAGAAAAAAACATCCATAAGGAAGTCATAAATTATACATAGGCTAATTCCCTAAATCACCAAACATTTTCTTCTGTGAAGGACAGTACCTAATGGTTATTGTTTCTGTATGAATTTCTCCATATCTTGCCAGCTAAGATTTTGTGTATTTTTTTCTTCTTTTCTCTTCTGCTTTTATTTTTTAATTTATTTTCAGTTTGTTATGATTTCAAAGAAAACCACAAAAATCTGTTCTTACCCCAATCTCTGTCTCTCTTTCCCAGTAGAAACCACACAGATTGGAAAGACAGGTGGAGGGAGTTCTCAGCTTAGACAGGAATCAGACCTGGAGTCTTTGGTTTCAGGTCCCACCTCTTGAACCTGTGATGCCAGGGAGGAAGCCAGCCAGCAAAGAGATGTCTATGCTTTGGGTACTCTCACGTAACCTTTGGCAGCATTTCTGGCTGCAGCAGCTTTGTGTCTCTGGCTGAAAATCCAGCTTGAAAATGTCCCTTCTTACACACTTCACTTGCCAAAAGGTGATCATTCGAAAGTCACAAGGCACTGAAAAAGACACACCAGCTAAACAGTTTATGCCATGCTAACAAACTCAACAGAAATGGGCTGAACTGTGAAGCATCTTGTTGTGTATTTTCAAGTGCCTTTATCTTGACCTAGAGCCTTTGGATTGGCAAATATTGCAGAGTACTTCCGAGGAACCATGAAGGATTTGAAGACATCAAGAAGTACCTAATTATGGTAGAATCACAATTGTGTGGTCATTATTGCAATGTATCTTCAGCTTTTCCACAAGAGATGCCATCCTTGCTAAATGTTTAAGACCATGTATCTCCTGAAGAATTGGTACCACTGCCGCTATGATAGAATCAAGCCTTAGAAGTAAAACCTTAGATGCCTTTAAAATTCAAGGCAAAGACTTTAAAGCCCTGTTGGCTCAGCAGATGCATTTTTATGAAGCTCATATCCTAAAATAAAAGCACTTTAAGAATGCTACAACTTAAAGTGTGTTACAGCATATGAAAATGGAATGTTCTGTGAAACAAAGATAAGGGGAATTAAATGCTGAAGCCAGCAGAGGTAAAGGGAAAAATGTAGCTAATCATGTACCCAGCTGCCCTAGACATTCATGAGTGTCTCTCCATGGCTCTTTTGCTTGTTTCTGAATCCGGGTGGCTCCTGAGTCAGTCCAGCCAAGCACTGCACTGTTCTTCTGGTGTGCCACGGATTTAGCACCTGCTGTGAACCACCTTCATGCAGCTGCCTGCTCTCATGCAGTGAAAGTCTAGAGGGAGCAAACACCTAGCCCTGAGTTCAGTGCCCAAGGCAGTCAGTTTGAGTACTGCCTTACGAAAGAGACACAGTATTGACAACTAAACTCTTTGTGTTATTTCTAAGCAGGAGAGAAGCATGATCCTTCTGATGAGATCTGACATTTCTGTGTCCTAACTGTACAGCAGTGCAACAGACCTGCATAATCAGCCCATGAGATTTTCCTGCGCCCTGGTTTCAGCCCCAAATCCACTGGACACATAGCTTGAAGAGAGTCCAAATTATAGCTCAGCTGGTTCTTGGATACGTTACGTTTCAGAGCTACCCACTGTTTAAGTCACTTATCTCAGAATTAAGGCATTAGAAAGCCTGTAAAATGCACAACTGCATTTCTCTGCAAAATTAGAGGGTTTCTTCTGTGTGGAATAATGACTAAATTCCTTACTAGCATGGAGGCTGTTTAAGATCACATCTACCAAGGCTTGCTTACGGAAAGTTCAGACCTTTTGTTACTGACACTTACATCCTGATTATCTGTCTGGGGGCAAAGCTGCTCATTTTGATAAGCAATGAATAAAATGCACAAGTGGAAGGAATCAAGATAATGAATTTGCAAGATAATTCTACTAATTATCTTGTTGCTGATCATAGAACCAAGGCACTGCAAGTCAATCCTACCACAGCTATTAATACGCACTGCCTAAAGCTGTTCTTGTAACATTACTCATTTCGCTGTTTCTACACGATTTGATAATTTTCTATTAGATTTGTAAAAGTGAAGTCACTAGCATGTTCCTTGTTCTAAGCATAACATGTTAAATTATACATGTTTGACAGAGTCCAAGGTAAATGAGAGCATTTAAAATAAGATGTTTTTAGCTCAGTAAATGTTATATGGTTAATTGAGATGGAATTTATCTCATCTTGTTACAGTTATTTGAAGATAAGTGTCTAATCTAAGATATGAATTTAATCTCCCTGGGTAGTCACAGAGAGAGGATAGGACAAAATTCCCTCTGAAGTTGCCTCTCTGCTCACTGACTACAGAGTCATTTTGCTGAAATGACCAATGTGTGGGATTTTTTTAATGATTAAAGCTAAGAGGGATTAAAATTTGCTGCTGTGAAATGGTAAACAGGAAACCTTTCAACAACAAAAATGCCAGATCCAAAGAATAGTAAGGTGCCAATTCTAAGCATTGGCAATGCTTGGAAGCAGTTAGTTGGAGAACACAAGCATAAAGACCAATACTAATCATCTGCCTTTGCGAACACGTCAAGAACATGAAAAAGTGACAGCCAGAGTGAGCCGTTGACGCCCAAACTGGATCAATGAGATCAACAAGCTCAGGAATCATAATGTCATGCCCAGTGTGGTTTTAGGAAAAGAAATGAATGTAGACAAACATGAGTTGGGATGAAAAATTATGAGGTTAAAAATACATGCAAAAAAGACAAATGCAAATGCAAATGCAAAAAATACTGGAGACGTGAGCAGTTGGAGGAAGCAGGTGAATACTGACTCCTGCCTGTCTGTTCTGAATCTCAGAGAACCAGGAGTTCAGTCTCCTTGATCTCCAGTGCAGTGCAGAGTTGTCTCCCTGTATCATCAACGACAAATCTCCTAAACTGTGTGAGCAGCCTCTGCTGCAGTGCCCTCCCCTCTGCCAAAGTTTGGATGTTACCTGTTCCTTCTGCCATGTAGAAAAGACTGGGATTTGCTTCAGGGTGATGTGAAAGGGAATAAACAGAGGAAATAAGAAGGTATCAGAAATGCAGTATTTCCTAGGTATTAGAAGTACAGTATTACATAGGGTAGCCCTCAAGACCCTCTGGTAAAGCACAGCAGATCCTGACCCTGTTACCGCATTTCTGTGTCATCATGCATAGGCTCTGTAGACCATTTGTCACTGCCTTGCACATTGTTGAAGTAGACCTGTATCTCCAGTCTTGGCACTGTCGTGCGATGGAAAGCGTTGTAAAGGGTTTATGATTTCTGCTTAGAAAATAATAAAAGTCCACTAAAAAAAAATCTATTCAGACGTCTCCTGCCACAAGATAAGATACCATAAAAATTTTGATAACTAAATCCATTTGATGTTTTATCTCTCCCCTCAAATGATTTCCCTTAATATTAGCCAAAACTACAGCACAATAAAATACAATAATGGTCAGGCACTTGGCTTAATAAAAGAGTCTTTTGAACTGCTGTTATAACGCAGAGAAGAGGTCAGCTGTTGCAACACAGATCTTAAAGTCAGCTAGAGATATTTGTAACGTTAACATGAGAATCAAAGCTGCTTCTCTGCCAACCATGCTGCAAATGAGCATACTGCACCTAAGGACTCTAGAAGCCCCAGAGGACTCTGCTTTAATAAACAAGTAATCCAAAAGCACTGTCGCAGACAGAGGGAACAAAATAACGCAGACCAGAAACATTCTGACTGCAGAGAGACACTGGGATGCAACAGGTTTTCTCCAGGCAACTAGAGAACCAGAGACAGTTTTGAAATAGAAGCATTTTCCAAGCTGCCTTTTTCTGGTTTCTGTTTAATGGTTTGGTAGGGCTTTTCTCTCCCCTAAAAGTTCCTCAGAAACATTAAAAGCAGAAATCAAGAGCTGTTTGCAGATTTTGTGTTTGTTGTTGTATGAAATCGAGAGCATGCTGTGCTGTAAATAAAAGCTTGTAAGTAAACTCCCAGCACATTAAAACCTGCCTAACAGGAGATTAAGATGGTCTGAAGTCACTGACTCAGATCATAAACAGTGCTGCTGTTAGCTGAAATGATTAATCACTGTGGTATGAATGGAAAGAGGAAATTTGTTAAAAAGCACGCAGGGTGCAGGATGGTAACTCCAGGGGCATGCCGATTGGCTCTTAATAATGTATAACGAAGCGCGTGCCGCATCGAAAGCAAATCACATGTGGCTGGCAGAAGATGCAATGGCATTAGGCTAAGTATTTGTCTAGCTATGAGGCTATTTAGGAAACTGCTGTCTATTAATGTAATGTGCATTAGAAGCTTTTCAAACTAATGTTTGCTCACAGAAACCCCATAAATAAAGTATGTTATATGCATTTTGCATACAGGCATGCACACATACAGGAATAAGCATATGTATGTATGCTTTATGTATTATAAATACTGCAAACATTTAGTCACAACTTTGCAAACCTGCCAGACATTATTAGCAGCTACTCGGGCTAATTAAATCATCTTCACATTCTCATTGTAATAGTTGCCACGTGTGAGTGTGTGCTGAGTAATTGTTACTTGGTTGTGTTGTGATGCTGTGTTTGCTGTGACAGAAAATTTGACAGACTGTGCAAAGGGAACAGAAGGGAAGTGCCCTGATGTCACATCCCTGTTCCTCACAGGTTACACTGTCAACTTGTAAAATCTAGAAGGGACAAACCTGTCTGCCTGAACTCCTTCCACATTGCAAGGGTTGGCTCAGCACAGCTGTGACAAGCCAGAGGTCGATGCTTAGACAGCGAGCTGCTTTTTCATCAGCATTTGTTTTTTCAGAAACTGATATGCTCATGAGTGGCTGAGGCTAGGAGACACATGCTTTTATATCTGCGAGCTACATGGACGCATTTTTAGGTGAATGCCTGAAGCACGGTGTCTGACCTGAAACCCCAGCCACATGGTCTAACCCTTAGTCTGGAAATATGACCCTCTGTCATGCCTCCTGGGCTACCAGCATAGGCTTTTCAGCCTTACCAGAGGTCTGGCTTCAGAAGGAACATGCAAGCAGTTTCCAGGCACAACTGGAAACTTAGTATAGTCTGAATGTTTTTTGGGGAGCAGGAGTCACCTGAGGGTGACAAAAGCCTGCAAAGACCTTGCTCCTGAGGTCAACCCATGCATCAAAGCACCAGCCAGCCTCTCTATATATTCAAAAGGCAGTGTTACTCTGTCTCACAAGAAGCAATATGGCTTTACTGTCACACCACTCCATTCTTGTCACTGCACGGCAGAAACTATCAGCTGACGCAAGCGGCATGCATTGGGGAAAACAGAGATCATGCAGACTGGCAGCCACATGCCTTTCTGCAGTTACCAACAACAGTTCACTTCTGTCACTGCTTACTAAAAACATGGCACAGCTACTGAAATAAGTGAGCACTTAAGGGAAACCCAGACCTTTTATATCTGCCACTTATTTCCTGATTATCTTCCTGGAGGTCAGGCCCTTCATTTTGACACTTAATGAATAAAATGCCCACGTTGCAGGAAATGGGATAATGAATTGTGAAAAGACATAATCAGCAGTGACTAAATAATTAAGGGAATTGAAATGTAGAGTCATGTGGGAATGTATTAATAATAACATGATTTTTCCATATGCTAAAAAATTCTGTCTGTTTTTAGAAAATCAGTCATCACACACGCTCTGTGGTGAAAAAAATTTAATGTAGACTAATAGGAAATGTAATTAGATGTTCTGCTTTTAAACAGCTGAATAAAAGATGAAATCATATAGAAAGTATATTTAGATACAAGCCCGAAAGTAAACTGATTATTATTCATAGTGCTGTTAATAGGAGCTGTAATTTATGCATCTAGTGGGAATCATGTTAGGCAATTAGGAAAGGGAGTCACACTTGACTTCCCTTTATGCATTTACATATTTATATATTTTTCTGTATCTTGCCAATGTCTCCATCCTTCCAGTTACCTTTAATCCACATAACTGCCTCACGTAATACCTTGCAGTGAAATCTCGTGCTGGAGTTCAAAAGTTGGCCTTCACTTAGGTTAGAGAAAACTACATAAACTTCTCTTTGATCATATTTGTCTTGTGACATACGGCTTCTACAGGTCCCTGGTACTACATGAGGAATGGGAATTTTTAATTTCTCTCAACACCACCTTCAAAGTCTTGAAGCAGAAGCTATCATGTCTGTTGGACAGAGCTGTGCTGATATTTTGCTGCTCTCTGTCTGTGTTACCCTCTCCCTGCTTGCCTGGGACCAAGGTTCAGTTACTTCAGTTACCTAGTTTGCTTTCAACAAAACCCAGGATCCTATAACTGACCACACTCCCAGCACTGAAATCCCGATGATCTGGATTTTGGTTCTAGCTGGCATTTCTGTGGTTGTGGAATATATGGTGCTGTATATGTATTTAACACGTCCAGCAGTTCAGTGCACTAATGCTTTATGCTTCCTTTGTGCGACAACATGGTTGTTTTTGTACATCTGATAGTGTCCTGGTACCTAATCATGTATTACTGCAAACTCTTGGCTATCCCATAAAATGTGGGTGAGCCAGATAGGATCACATCACCAGACAGATTTGAACAGGTGGATGGGCTGAGGTACAGAGTGCTGTTGTGGTTTGCTGAAGGTAAAAAAGCAAGTCAGTAGCAGTGCAAAGATTAAAATTCAAAGCATGAGACCAGCAAAGGATTAAGTGTTGTGCTCATCTGCTTCATTTCCAGACATATATAACAGGTACCTTTGATAATCGACAGGTATTGCAGTTTGGAAATGCTCAGCACATAACTCTCACAAAGGACAGGCGAGGGAGACTCTCCAGGGACAGGGAAGGGATCTCCACGGTCCTCTGGGAGGGGTGGACCAGTGGGTGGGATGGGGACTTTTCCCACAATAGCCCTTCTGTTCTATCACCATGAGTACTCAGGAGCAATGCAAGATAAGCAAAGTCTCCTTTTTCCCCTCTGTGTAATGCTTACCCGTAAGTCAGATACCGGCTACTCCTAGCCACATTTGACTTACCAATAAGCTTGGTAACACATTCCCAGTCCTAAACTTTGAGTTATTCCATCCTGCTGTTATTTGCAGTGTAATTCTGCAAAGACCATTCTTCTAAGTGCCTTGCTGGGTGCAGTGCCTCAGACAGAAAGTGCTAGAGGGCACGGGACACTCATTCCCATTCACTCTGTCCCCCTGCAAGCTCACCCAGAGATGAGGACCTGGTTTCTTGGCATGGCCTTCTGGCTGCAGGGCTTGTGTTTTGGCTGCAGACCATCTTTCGTAATTGGACTGGCGAGCACTGCCTCTGCTCCCACTCAGGGCCAAGGCTGATGGTGCCAGCTGCTCCCCCTGCCACCTGGGCTGCAGATGGCCCCACCGGCACCCAACAGCTCGTCCTCTGACAGTTCTCTCCTTCCCCCGACCTGCCAAAACATCTTTACAGTACTACTTTTAGGAAGCACTGTTCAGTCACGCCCCACCCCATGGCACACCTCTTTGCCTTTCCCATTCCAGAGCCTAGAAGCAAGAGGTACTCCACGAGCAATACTGAGCTAAGATGCATGCTACAGGAAGAAGTGGTTTAAAGCACGCATTCAAATAATGCTATTGTTTATCAGACACAGGATGACTTTAATTTGTTCCCCCACAATACATCTCCCTCCCTGGCCATCCCTGTCAGTGCACTGGTCTGGCTCATTCTCTGTCGAAGAACAACCGTTAGCTTGGGGTGGATTCTGCAGGCCTAAAATAGAACCATTCCTGCCTGCTGTGTTGCTGTGTCATTGGGTAATCATTAAATAAATTCCGTGTTTTACTGCATTAACAAAAACACATGATTGTTTAACAGAGTATATTACAGAAGATGGAGGCTTTAATGGTCTCTATGGATTTTTAGTTTGTAAGAGTGCATTATGAAGCTGTCTTGGTAGGGTGCTGTTTTCATATGTGAAAGAAGTTACTGGCATTATACATCATTTTTATATCTTGTTGCTAGGCAACATATCATAGTGCAGTTATTGCAAAGGTGTCTGCTTCCTCGTTAAAAATCTTCATGTTGCTCTTTAATTCTGCAAAATTAGCTGTTATTGATCCCTTGGATATCTATTGATTGGGGTTCATCTGTTAGGTTTTGGAGAAATAGCACAGGTGTTTTATTAACTGAATTTGGGGTTGAAACCTAAAGTGTGTGCGTTACTGCTAATGTTTCGTTTCCTCCTTCATAGCAATTTGTTTTCAGGCAGGGAGCCGTGTGTTTCCATTCACCTGGGATTCAAAATCAGAGAAGTAATTTGAGTAGTGCTGTATTTAAGATATGGCCTATGACAGCTAGGCGTAAAAAAAACACAGGCACAGCACCAACAAAAACACAAGGGCTACCTAGAGTGTTCAGTGAAAGATCTAAATTTTCCCTTTAAAATTCATTTCTTCCTCTCTTTAGAATAATCTGAAGTTCCTCCTTCAGCATAGTGGTGTTGCAGACTCCTGCTGTATTAGCATTTCCAGATCTGGAGGCAGCTTTGTCTCAGCTTGGGTCAGGCTGTGCAAGACTCAGGGCTTTAGAGGACCGAGCTGACTTCATTGCCTCACTTCATTCTTGCCTGGAGAAGACAAATCTATTTCAGAAAAACACAGCTGGTAATAACAGGCAGTATCGTTCACAAGTATCTTCCATGCAACAACACTACTTTTTTCTTTCCAAGTGCCAGCATTTATTCCCTTTATTACCACTCCTCCTAAGCTTCCTTGGTTGGAGAGATGTCTGCCAGGGCCATATGTGTTCCCCAGAGGCAGAGGTGGCTCTGGCACATGTCCCCCGAGATGCCTTTATAGGCTCAAGTGGAGCTAGAGCACATGGAGAGGCTGACAGCATTAGTCAAGGAGGAAACTGTGGGCTTCTGCAGACCTCTGTGTACAGGAAATGTCTCTTTATTGTCCTCATCTCTTTGTTACTAATATGCTGCAATTGCTTTCATTAACCAAACTCAATGCGGTGGCAGCTGGTATAGGTGCTGTTCATTCTGGGGTAAAGGGTACTTCTATAATATCAGGTTTTGGATAGAAGCTGGCATGCTAAAAGCCTTACAGATGCTGTTGTTCAGTACACACTGACCCAACTAGTGAATTGACGGGGTTTCATCTAACCTCTCCCATGGCGGCACCATTTACCACGTGGTATCAGGACAGTTATTACTGAAGGCATGTGTTGCAGAAAAGGGGACAAATGAGAGACACCTGAAAAAAGTTAATTGCCTTATTTTCTAAGCTGTAGATGAGTAAAAAAAAATATATCTTGTTATGGTCTAAAGCTTATTTTTTAAGGAGAAATTTTCAAATAATTCATACTGGGACTAATTAGTTCTGTGAAATTTTAGTAGATGAAGGTGCAAATTAAAGAAAAGAAACTGCAGAGGCCAAAATCTTTAACTTCACAATCAACGTATTTCTATAAAAGGTCTGCAAATACTTGGACAACATTTTAAAACTGATAGTTACCTGTTTGCTCTTGAGTGGTTGTCTACACACATATTTTATCCCTGGCACACACTGCCTGTTTCTGAACAATGGGGTGGCTCCATTTGCACCCTTCCTGCTTCCCTGTAATTTGCAAGGGAAGAAATAGAGTAGCATCAGACTACTCTTCATTCTAACCACAGAATTTGCCTTTAGCATTTGGTCCTGTGGTTCATGCATCAGCTTTAGTTCTTTTCCTTCAATATAATTATTGAAAACATCAGTGTTGTTTTCCCACCAACAATTCCTCTGCTCTTCACCACTGTCTGACCCTGATAAGAGCGAGTGATGACTATCCAACCTGGCCAGCTTTGTCTAATTCCTTCCCCCAACATCTCTGATCTTTCTGAGAAGACACTATTAAAATGAATGCAACTTCCAAGATGTGTTGCCAGTGTCCAAAGGAATGTTCCATCCATTTTAGAGTAAAAAAGGGAATTGGAGGGATCAGCCTCTTTTCCAATATTGCTTTATCCCTAAAATCATATTCTGTGTGAGCAGTTTTGTCAGTTGCTCTCTTCTTAGGTCCTCTGGTACATATATATAAACTTCTGCAAAGGTGACTGCACCCTTTATTGGCCATTTCAGTTATCAGTCAAAATCAGCCTAAGATGTTTCTCTGGGCAAAAGACAATGAAATCTCTCTTCATCCACATTCAGATTAAAGAATTAACCAGGACAGTGCCACGGGACAAAAGCACACCTGTGAGCACCAAAAAAGCTTTTGCTTCTTACCCAACAACTCCAGAATAAAATGGAAGGTGTCCCAGAATAAAAGAGAAGACGGATCTTCAACTTGAGTGCCACACCATGTCCCATAGCTATGCTGTACATTATTTCATGTATTTACAGAAAAATCCACACCGGTTTCCAGTTGGACTGTAGATTCATTTGCTCTCATTGCTTCAGAAAGGTGATATCCTTGCTGGCCAGCAAGCCAGATGTGGAACAGGATTTCCCACAGGTCTCCTATCCTAGCTACCATGCTATCTATCTCCTTGTGCTCACCTGCAGGTAGTCACCTCAGATGATGAAAGTAGAGTTCTCCCACTGTAATTCACTTCAAACTGCCCAGATGCTGGCAGGCAACCTTAGCTTCATGCTGTTACAGCCAGAAAACTCTTTGCCTGGGTCCTGGGAGGAGAAACATGTTTTTCAAGGTAATGCTATCAACTGGCATGACCTGTAAAATGCCCGACCCTATCAACTTACCTCTCTCCCTAAGAGCTCTATACAGATTTGTAGCTGAAAAAATAAGTCTGTGGACAGGAAGAGCCATATTACCAACTGCTGTCTGCTATGCACTTCATTAAAATAACCCTGAATGTTTTACTCCAATGAATTCTCTGCTTTCCCACTGATGCTCTGGATGCACCTAATTCTTGGAAGACTCAAGTAGGCAGGATCAGGATATTTTTGTCTGTGTGGACAGCCCTTCTTCAAGGATCACACATACTGTTGGATAAGTTACTTTTCCCCCCGCCCCATTCTGTAATTAGACATCCCAATTATGTAGTTTAATTAAAGTAATGCTGCAATTATACAATAATTGATGTATAATCAGCATGCAAAAACCTGTGTAAGTATTATTTAACCAACAGAGCAAATTCTAGAATAACTTTTTCAGTCTCTTAAATGTATAGTGTTTTATCAGACAGGTTGAGGAAGGGGTTTTGTCTACTCAAGCATTTTAAAATCCATACTGCACTTTTTTTTCCTCTAGTGAGATAACTTTTTCTCCCATTTATGAGAAATGAGATTTCATTTGACTTCAACAGGAGCTGTCTCTGAAAACCTACGGACAGAAGGAAAGCTTAAAGCCTCTGAAAGGTTCACCACAAGTACCTCATCCAGAGATGGCAAAGTGCGACAAAGCGATTTCAGGAATGCCTGGCACTAGATTGCCTGCTGTTAGAGATGATAAAACTTTAAAATTCTCATTCTTGATGGCAAAAGAAGACAGCTCTGAGGTACCTGTGCTGGAACTTTCTAAACAAATCTTAACACTTCAGATACTTAAAAAAAAAAAGATTGAAAATTGTGTCCTCATTATCCAAATACCTTGCGAATTGTACATGTTACATACGCATCACACTTAATGATGTTTAAACTAAGCCTTAGCTGTAGATCCACCCCAAGTCTCAGGCACTGGATTCATGGGAACGTGCAGGTCGATGCAGGAGTCCTGGCTTTAATGGCAGGAATTTATTTTTCTGTATTACCATTTTTCTGAAAAAGATAAACTAAGAAGCATGTGTTTCATCGTATGAGGATGTTAGCTGTGTCTGCACCAGACAAAGGCCCGTGTTCTGAAATGACATTGGAGACCTGGAAGCTTGTCTGATAAGAAATGGGTTTTCTTCTTATCCTAGGGTAGTGTTTCCTTTACTTACATCCTCTTACTTAAGCGCAATGAACTGCATACTCTATAGGGTTTTTTTCCCCACCAGTGATGTGGCTGAACATCACTGATACTTTAATTTTGGAAAACTTTATGGAATGAAACACATCCACATTTACATAACAGTGTGTAGCAGATCCAGTATTTAGGTTGAAGGAAATAGGGACTCAGTACAACACTGAGTTGTATGCCTGGATGCGCGAGGAAACTAAAATGGCCTGTCCATTTGTTTGCCTCCAGTATAACTCATGATTTAAACTGGGTAGGTTATCTTGCAAGAGTTAGTTTGTTCACATTGTGGCTTTTGTTAGTTTGTTCAACCCTGTGGCTGTGTTGGTGGAACTACTCACAAGCAGGGAAATTCCAGAGGAAAATGTGAGTGTTCCCTGGTAAGCAGTCACTTGGGTTTTCTCTTTTTGTTGTTTTTCGCATTATTTGCTGCTAAGGGTCTAGCTTTAAGTGTTAGTACCCTTGCATGTGGGAGTAGAGTTTTGTTTTGATCTTTATTCTCTTTAGTGCCAAAATTGCTGGAAAAAAAATTGTATTTGGTTTCAAATTCAAATAGGATGACTTTACTGTTATTTTTATTGCTAGTATAAGTGTTCGTATAATCTTTTTCATGGTAGACACTGAAAATGTGTAAAATAAAAGCCTAAGACTGAACTTGCTTGTTTACAATGATATAAATTCAGTCCAGCATACAGAAGTCACTGCATGCCTGCACATATGGCTCACAGTTTCCAAGAACTCACCGGTGCGTAGGTGACCCTCTAGTCACTGACAAGGGCCACACAGAGAGTGTCTTTGGCTTCCAAATTTTTCTTCCACCCACTTGGTGGCTTCTGACTGAACGTATAGAGACAGACTTGGCTGGGCAGCATCTGAAGAAAAGGTCTAGTGTTGTACTGAGTCCCTATTTCCTTCAACCTAAATAGTGAAATTGCTTCAGAGAAAGACAAAGCAACCTCTCGCATGTCTTTCTTGGGTGAGTCTGTCACTGATGGGATAGGTTAGTTATTTCATGACTCTGCTCACATTTATTGCTAACAGAAATATCCGTTATGTAGCTCACAGGCAACAACACTGTGCTATTTTTCCACCAATCTTTGTCTTCATTGTTTAAGAAGTAAACTCACCCATGCTTGATGTCAGAGCTTCAGCTGAATTTGCCAACAGTTTGGTAATTGTGATATGTCAAATGCTGCTGTCTTTGGTCAAGGTACAGTAACAGTACCAGTTGATCTCGTATTGCCAAGCGTGATTTAAAGGGAAATCTTTAAAAGAAGTATAACTGTCTGAATTACTACTCTTTTATATGTTCTTAAGTGAGAATGTAAAGGCTGAGGGCTTTTTTTCCTATTTAATAATATTAAATCCATCGTGAAATCTCTCACTGAACACTGGGTGAATTTAATGGTGCCCTCAAGTGCCAGTGCTGATGCTTCACTGTGTTAATATTGTTGTATATACAGATACAATAAGTAGCACTTAGCTAAGGTTGTATTAGCCGTGTTATTTAGTATATCAATACAAATAGATTTAATAATGAGATTAAGCATCAGAAGCCAGTGGCGATGTGTGTGGCATATGAGCAACCACATAGATGTGAATCTAGGCACTGGGGCTAAAATATAGATAGGAATTCAACGTGTTGAACCTATCAGTAAAACCCAACAGTCTCTACTAAAAGCTTTACTTAGAGTTGGCATTAAAAGATTAAATTGAAAGTGCAGTTTTTTCTCTTATCTCACTTTCTAGCATGCTCTGTCTTAAAACTTCAGTCTGTCTCATGCACAGGTGTTATGAATGTTTCTGTTTGCTGAATATTTGGCAAAACCCCTGGCAAACTACTCAGCTTTGCCTTGCAGTAATCAGAGGTCTGTTTAGTTGATGTAGTTCAGGCCTGGGGCTAGACTGGATTTGTAGCACAGGTTTCTTTATGGCTGGTATGCTGAACACAGAGTTGCATTAGTTGAGTCACCTCTGCACAATCCCTCCTCTCAACATACACTGGTCGGATGCAATTGCCTTGTCCACATCATAGATGACTTTAAGCTGCTTGACATTATTCCAGGATCCCATTTTTCCCACACAAAAAGCATGAAATGTTCATGATTACGGTACTCTTTTACCATTGTAGTCATCTCCCAGCTTTCTCCGTATCACTTTGATGGTGCTCCTTATTCATGCCTTTATTTCTGGGAGGGAAAAAATTCTATGATGTGATCTTTCTTCTGGTGGGATTCTATGTATACCAAAGCTTTAAAGATACATCCATGAAACTTCTCAAAAAAAAAAAAAGCTGATGTAAAGGGCTATGTTTAATCAACAGTAGTTGCGAAGTCACAGTGATGGAGCAACCTCTTTGGAGAAGAGCATGAGATGTCAGTAGTTTCAGTCACTTGCTCCTTGCTGATGTCTAACACCTTTTCAAACCAGTGTCCCGGTCTACCATGATTGTATGTACTCACCATTTGTGGACATGAGATGGTCTGCGTTCAACTCAATACATCTCTGTACTCTTAGCTGAGCTGCTCTCTGTCAGTCTCAGCTATCGCATTGTACTGCCATGGTACTTCTAGAATATGAACCATCAAGATTTAACATCATTCTGTCAATTCAGATCTAGGAGGCACACAATGCAACCTTGAGAACAGATGGTTGAATTCACATACACTGAAGCATGCAGTGCTAGACCGATTTCTTAATCTGATTCAGAATAAATGGCTTGTATATGAACAGATTCCCCAAGTCGTCAAAGCATCATAAACAAAAGTCTTTGCTAATTGCAGTCAGACACATCCATGTAAAGTTGTCTAGGAGGGATTTACAGGCTGCTTTGCCTTTCAGAACCTCTGTGTGCTGCTGCAGGGAAAAGGGAAGGAGAGTCGCTGCCTTGATTCTTAGCTTCACAGTCTGAGGTGCCAGTCTGGTGTGATTTTCACCTGTAAATTGAGCATATTACATCTCATATTAAGAAACCACAAGTGCAAAACCTCTTGGAGCTGTCATAAATTTAACTTCTAATACTTCAAGTCTGATTTTTTTCTTTCTATGCTGTTTTCTTACTCTCTCTATCATCTTTTTATACTCAACAAGAAGTTTGTAGCAATAGTGGGAAACAGAAGCTATCTTTCTTCTTGTTATGGTTGGCAGCCTTCACAGGAATGTTAGCCAAAAGGTGTTCTCGTACCACCTCAAACCTTAACCCAGAGCACAAGGTATTTACTTCATGTGGTGCCTGCCCATAACTGCTATACACAGGCACTACTGTGTTACCCAGAAGTTCCTGAAACTTGAAATACTCAGTTAGCTGAATAAGGTGAGCTAAGCTTATCAATGGTGAATCTCCACTGTAGATGCACAGAGGAGCCCTTAAATTCCCAGGAACCAAGGAAGTCTTTATTTTACCCCCTACCCCCACTTCTTAAACTTGCTTCAGGATTATGGAAGGAGGTTGTAGAGAAGTAGGTATTGGTCTCTTCTCCCAAGTAGCAAGTGATAGGACAAGGGGAGATGGTCTCAAGTTGCACCAGGGGAGGCTTAGATGAGACATTAGGAAATTTCTCCTTATTGAAAGGGTCATCAGGCTTTGGAACAGGCTGTCCAGAGAGAGAGCTGAATTACCATGCCTTGGTGCATAGAGATGTCATTTAGATCTGGAGCTCAGGGATGTGGTTTCAAAGTGGGCTTGGTACGGTTAGGTTAATGGTTGAACTCAATGATCTTAAAGGACTTTTCCAACCGGACTGATTCTATGATTCTGTGAAAGACTTTAAATAAGAACAAATTAGGCCAACCTGATGGCCTACTGTTTCACCTTCTGTCCGGAGGCTGAACTAGAAACACTAGCATACTTATCAGAAAGCTTACAGCCTCTTGCAAAATAACAAACTTGAAAAATTTGTCTAGTTCCAAATAAATGGATTTTTATTCCCTCATAAATACTGCGTCAATGACCTCCTTACATTTAGCAACATAATTTTTTGTTTGGAACCAAGAGATGTTTATGTGAGAACATTACACACATTAGTGGCAAAAATATTTCAGTATTGCTGAGTATTTACCATGATGATATTTTTATCTTCTCCAAACTGCAGATGTTTTCTTTAGTAAATGTGTCCTTTTTTTAGCTTCAAGCATTTTTTGTCTGCTCCTCGTCCATATTAATACACTCATCTATCAAAAACAGGGCAAGACCCTGATTGTTGTTCTGATCTTTATTCTCAACAGCCTTTGAGTGAACTTCTTGAACTATTTCCAGGCAATTCTGAGGCCACCACCATTGCTTTGTTAGCAGTCTCCAAAATTAACACGCTTCCTACGATCTCTAAAGATGTTCAGCTATGTGCACTTCTTGATTATTACCTGAAATCATGCAGCAGTCTGGACCTTGAGCTATCCTAGGTCCTTTCTGTTCCTTTACTCCTCCCCCCACTCCCAGGAGGCAGCTATTCATCTTCATTAGCCACTTCTGTTAGCTTGCTGCCAACAGAGACTAGAAAACTAGCTGCATCTGTCTTGCATGGCAATCCAGGAATTAGAATCCACAGTCCTTGGGTGCAGGAGGTTAATGCACTAATAAAGATTGTACCTTGATTAACCGCATCATCTCAGCTTGCCCAGGCAAAGCTGGTTTTCAGACAGTTTGTCATATTACATGGCCCAATGCATTAATCTAAATACACAGCTTCTTAACCAAGAACAGGCAGTCGTCATTGCGACTAAAGGAGAAACGTTGTCCTTTTCATTTTGTTTTCTCAGTAAAGATTATTTAAAAGTTTTTAAGGAAAACTTCTACAACGTTGTTCTACAGTTTACCTGTGAAGGGACATATTCTGCCTTTCCTGATAGTTAGAAAGAAATCTTTTTGTCTTAAACTCTGATATGAGACAACATAGCATGGTTATGCCTTAATTAAAACTCACTTCTAGAATCAAGACACATTTCTCTTAGACATCTGTGATTTCTTCTGGATTTGGAGGTTCAGATTATTTGCAAGATGGTTCCACTAAAGCAAAGATAACATACTCCAAACAGAAAATTTGTGCACTGGCATTTGCAATTTGCTGTGGAGTGAGTTGATGCACAGGTCGTGTTGCAAACATTCATGATTTTAAATGGTTTAGTTCTGTAGATATGGGCACATTATTTAACACTGCAGTCTGCAAAATCTTTTACCTTCTGCCTTTCTGAGGGCCTATATAATCCTTTGTTTTTCTTTCCTTTTCCCCAGCCTGCAAGCACATAAGCATACACACACAGAGTCCTGTTCATGTTGAGCAATGTTAGCTGATACCCATCTGCGTAGGTCTGAAGGACCAAGCACAGCACAAATGACACTTTCACAAGTTACAGAATTACCTTCATTTATCTGCTTAGAACCGAAAAAATTCCTTGACAGGCACGCTGCCCTGGATTGTCATACATCTTTGGGTGTTACACCAGTGAAAGCTCTTGAAAGAAATTCATATTACAGAAAAGCAACAGTGATTTTGAAGGGGCTTGGGACTGCAGCCAAAGGGGCAGCAGATTGGTATGAAAAGAAATGACTCCTGAGAGTAGAAGAAACTGAAGAATTGCTGAAGGGGTTCAGTACTGAACTGGCACCCAACTCAGCTCCATGACAGGAAGCTAATACTAGTTCCCTTCGTTGATATTGCTGTTAGTGGAGGGGGGGAGTGAAACCATGTTTGTCACCTATCTCAAGCTTAGAAAGCATTTTCCATCACTCATAACATAAATACTAACCGTAAATTAAAACCTGTCTGAAATAAACAGGTGGACTGCAAACCACAAAAAAATAGAAGCTGGAGAATGTCAAAATACTTTCCTGGGGGCAGTGGTTCTGAATGTTACCAGAAGGATATAGACAAAATAAAAGATGCTTCACTGGGAAAAGGGAAATATCAAGGAAGAATATCAAAATATCAAGGGAAACTACCAGGCTTGTGAGGGAGGAGGAAAAGAATTAAGTAGATGTAGTTTGGGTAAGTGACATCATAAGTAAACAAGATGTGACAGCTTTATCTATTGGAGGCGTATATTTGAGGTTTGACTTGGAAACGTTCAGCGGTAAGAGATACACTAGAGGATAAATTTAAAAAAAACAACTTGTTTCCCATGCCATGGGAGCATTATCACAGTGAAGTGCTGTCAGTTTCAACGTAGCCTCCAAAAGTTTCATCATCAGACTCTTTGCTCCGGCTGTTTGACACTAAATTATAGCCACGTTGTCAGCTAGTGGCAGTGTAGCTTCACGGAACTGAAAGGAATATTTGCCAACTGACAGCAGTTAAAGAGAGAATCTCCTGTGCTAAAAGAGAAATAATTTATTTTACGAAGACAGGAGAGTAACTGGATTAGAGGTTCTCAGACTGTGCTCTGTGATCACTTGTTAAAAGGGTCTTGGGAAGATCTGTGCTAGCTTTGTGTAGGTTGCCTGAATAAATATACCTAATGCTTCCCTAAAAACCTGCATTTTAGTGTAGGTAACTGCAAAGAGGCAGCCTCTGCAGTCCCTGTGAGCTAACCATTGGAGTATTTGCAAAAGAAAACTGGGCCTCACCAATCTCCTCTAATTCCTGCAACATGTCAGTAGAGCAGCAGATGAAGTCGAGCCAGCTTAAATAATTTTCAAAATGTGTTTGACAGGGTCCTTTATGAGATGCTACAAACATTTCTTAAATCATCGTCGATGGAAAGACAAAATATTATGTATCAAAAATGGGCTAGGTGAGTGCAAGCAAAGAGGAGGATTAAACGGTGAATATTCTTAATGGCCCAATGGTAAATTCTGCTTTTGAGAACAAACAAAGAGCAAGATAATAGACTTTAAATCCAGATTATATTAGTCTCCCTACCTTTTATTAATTACAGTTTTTGTGAATCAGTTCAAACATTCCTGGTATCATCTGCCACAGAGTAAGACTGATGGCACTAGATAAACAGCTCTGCCTTAAGTCTGGAGTGAATACTATTATTTACCTCTACGTGGTACTTTTCCTGAAAAATTAACTACAAGCTAGGGTTAAAAACCCCAAACAAAACACTGCCAAGCAATCATTAATCCACAGCGAATGTTTTGTTACTTAATTGTTGCTGCAGAAACTGAATTTGGAGCAAGGATACACGAGACTACACATTTCTTTATTTGAAGGTTTTTTCCTTCAGTAAGAAGAAAAGCCATGTCGTTACGTTGCCTAAGATTAACTAGACTTGGACCTTTATAGCTTGTAAAACTGGACATTTATGTATAACTGCTGAGAACTGATTTACTACAGACGGAGAAGAGTTGTGGAGTTTCAGTATGTGTGTGAATGAGATGTGCCATCAGCACCACAACAAAGATGTTAGTGCCAAACAACATCACTGCAACCCTCACAAGGTGAAATGTGTGCTGAAAGAAAAGAGGGGGGCTCAGAGCCACCCCTTGGTCTTGTGTATCTGGCTAAAGGAGGAGGAGGGGGGCAGTCATCATCTCAAACAAACTGTCCTGTGCACATGCTTATCCCCATGTATTTTTAAGCAGTCTAGTCAGAGCTTCCTTATTTGATACAGAAATCTTGGCTTTCTCCTTTTCTGGAGATCAAATGGACTTCCTTTAGTTAACATTGTTCAAGCCTTTAAGTTTAGCTTCATCAAGTTCGAAGAAAGATCTAAGCTGCTTTTAAATTAAACCGTTACCTTGTAGTGGTTGGAACATTTTCTGGTGCCAGGTGTTCTAGACTTATTTTTTGTTCGATTTATGAAATAAAGAAGTACCTGATTTTTTCTTTTTCTATTTTAAAAAATATTTCTTGTCAATTCGTGTTCTAACAACTATTTGAAGGTGCTGAGGATTTTAAGTAAATATAAGTTTTCATCAGCCCATTTGAAACAGGGGTTTCAGTGGGTGCCTTGTGCTGATACTGCCAATCCACAGCTCCAAAGACAGGAAAGTTAGCAGAGCAGAAAAGAGAAGCTGAGCATAAAAGTTCTTTTGACAATAAAAATTGAGCACTTTCTATTTAGTCAGATGGTTGCCATTTGGTCTTACAGTTTCAAGCATTGCATACCATGGACTAAAAGAAGATCTTGGTATAATCAAGTGTCACCACCAGTGTTCTTAATCTGCCTCAAATATCTTCAGATAGTGTCTCAAATCATGAGATTTGGCACAGAGGAGCATATTCTGTATTTGGCTCTTGATTTTATCTTGATTTTTGAAGCTTTGTTGCTGGAAGCCAGTGCACATAGTTTAACATTTTTCTTTTCAAAAAATATTTTGCTACGTTTAAATCTTCCCATGCCTTAGGGGTGTGTAATGGTTTAGGTAGAGGGTCTAGATCGGTTTGGGTTAGTACCTGCAGTGCAAGCACAGCAAACAGCTCTCACTGAGAGTTCAACGGGCAATGAAGCAGCTTTGCTAGAAAGACAACAGCTTATTGAAGCCATCACCAATAAGAAAAGGAAGAGATCCCCAAATAAGTAGAAGAGTCAAAAAGGTGAAACAGAGCCTGTATCACAATGTCTTTACACACACTCTGAGAGAAATGGGAGGCAGCTTAACACATCAAAATCACAAAGCCACCACACACACTCACACCCCACTTTCCAGAAGGGACGGGGGGCTGGTGGCAGGAATACAGCACGAAATATACATTTGGTGCTTGTGGAAAAGTTCCTTCTCCCAATCCTCATGATCCTCATGCAGACATCAGCCCTCTGTGATGTCTCCAGCATACTTCTAGCTCCCATCAGCTCAGGGTTCTTCTTCGAGACTATAGCAGCATCAAATGTAGAGGATACAACAGAATCCCAGACTCTCTCTCTGTTTGACAAAGGCTTAGGAGATCAGTACTTGTGATCTTTCTTTCTCGCTATTAGTAGAGGTTTCTCTCAGTCTCTTAGTGGCAGAGGATACAGGATCTTTGCCAGTCCAGTGGAAACAAAGCCAAGGTGTCACTGGTCACGTGGAACCATGCCAGTTACGGCAAATAGGGTCTCTTCAGGCTTCCTCCAAGGACTTTCTACAGGGCCTCTGCAGAGCCTTGTCCTCTTGCCCCCTGTGTTTAGGCACAAGGGAGGGAGAGGGTTAAGAGCTCACCTCTGTCTGGCAACTTCAAGGCAGTCAAGCTGTAGAAGAAGCTGTGGAGGAGTTGCCCTCTCTTAGGCCCACTGCCAGATCCAGAACGAGCTGGGGCTGGCTTTTCTGCGTTTGAGCCCTCAGAGAAAGAGGCAAGGGCTGCAGTTTTGCCTCCACCAAAGGGGGTCTGCGGGAGCAGACAGCTGCTTGTCATTTTGGTTTGCTGCCAGGAGCTTGTTCGAGCGCCACAGTCTAAAAAGGTCTGCTCTCTCTGCGTTCGTGCTCCTATGCATAAGAGGGCCATGGCTGCCTCCGCAGCAGAGCTGCAGCCAGGTTTAGGCTCTTTCTGTGTTCCGCCTTTCAGTGGCAGGGGGCTGAGACCCATTGCTCGCTTCCCCCCACCCTTGGCGGAGGGTGGGAGCTCTCTTCTAGGGGAGCTCTCTGCCTCTCAAGATGTATTGGAGGAGGAGAAGAAAGGAGGGTAAGAAGCAGGCAAAGACAGCGAAACCCAAGAGTCAGGAAGTACCTTCCCTTTATGGACTCTGTCTACCAATCACCTGCAGAGTCCAGACTGACGCAGGTAGTCTGCTAGCAAAGCTACCTCCAGCTTTATCGGCATAAAAGCACCACAATTAAGACTTGAAAACGTGATCATTTTCAAACCGCAGCAAGGTGACAAACTATAGATTTGGGTATTTTTCATGTTAGTTTTATGATTTTTTATTTATATTTCTCTGACTTCCAAAGGTGTTGATAAATGCACTGTAACACCATATGATAACTCAAAATAGTGTTCTAACACATTCACATTCAGATATTCATACTAACGGCAATTATTAACCCTGCCAGATATCAGTGGTCTTAATAAATATTTGTGTGGCAAGGGGTTACACAGAATTTACATTATGTAGAAATCTTTACTATATAGTGCAATTCAAAGTGAAAAGGCAGAGGAGAAGCTAGCTGGAAAAAACCCCGACCAACCATTAAGGTCATTTTTCTTTGAAATGCAGATGAGAAATAATCTTGGGGAAAAAAAGAAATGAAAGATTTTGACATGTCAAAAAAAAAGGTCACCCTTATTTTTAATCAGCCCTCTGGTCTTTTTTGTGGATGAAGGTATTGTTGTCAGGCTCAGACAGGCAAGGTGGGAGGGAAGAGCTCTGCTGCTGCAACAGATTGGTTTCTACATGGCAGATAGCAGAGTCTCTCAAGGTTTTTCCCTGAAGGTGGTGATGGGGGTCAGCCACTGTGTAACCTGGAAGAACTGCTGCTTGGGCAAATGGAAATCATAAGTACTGGAAAGCATATTTCACAAATAGGGTAACTTTAGGTCAAAGCTACCAAATGTTCCAGTCTGGCTGTCCCAATTCTTCATTTGAGAAATAAGGTAAAGCACTGCTTTTCAAAAGAAAGGGACATAGTCCCCTGTAGCTAATGCCTGTGCATACTTTTGATTTCAGCATCTCAACTTGTAGGAAAAAGCACTTTCTTTGAGTTCTACTGGTGGAAACACCTTTTGTCTATGTACAGAACATCCCATTTTCTAGAAAGTAAGCAAATGGTCCCGTAATGAAAAAGCAGGGGAAAGCAGGTGAGAAAGCAGTATCTTTTTACACAGCCTTAGGATTAAGTGTCCACATTACAAATCTCCTTTTCATCAATTTGTTGCCATAAAACTTTACTTTTGGAATATCGGTCAATATGCAGTTCCTTAATCTTTTAAAAACGGCAGTCTTGGTGCCTGTGTTTAAAGATCATACTGTATATTAAAAACTACTATATTCTGCTGTTGCTCACACTTATCAGACCAGGAAGTCATAAGTTGAACATTCTGTCTCAAAGAACTGAAAAGCAAAGCAATTCTGATACTGAAACTGCAAACCAGATGATGCTCTGATTAGAGGCATGCCCACACATTACAGTCGTATAGGAAATCATCCAACTTTTTAGCCTCAACTAAAATAGTGATATTTATATCATGGAATAAACAGTTTATCAAAGGTGACATTTACTACTAATAAACTATGTTGAAAGGGCTGATAATTGGATTAGCAGAACAGCCAGACACTCTGCTCTCTGTAAAAAAGCCCCCTGCTCAGCTTGTGCTGGTTCAGGAAGCTCTTCCATCAGCACTAACAAAGGATGGGCAGGAGGTTCACCTGCACCTTTTTTTTGGACAAGAACATTTTCTTTTCTCTTTTGAAGGGAATGAGTCATGGAAATACAACTCCAGTATTATTTTTGGGACTGATCATGGATCTCAGCCCAATTCTCTGGAATATCACTGAGAAAACCCCACCAAACCTAGCAAAGTTTGCCAGGCAAACTCTCGATAGTGTCAGTAAGACCCCTGCCTTAGGCAGGAAGTTATTTACTCTTCAGGTAAACTTATGGGTCAGCTCTTCGGGGTGTTCATGCTCTATGTTCATGCTCTAACTTCTCACGTTGCATAAGTTACTCTGTACCAAATATTACGGCTGCTGGTGCTGAATATGTCAAAAAGCATGTCCATCCTTTAGCAGCCTGCACTAGAGAGGAATATGAAGCCTCTGTCCTAACAAACTTCTTGTCTAAAATGTTTAGTTTACACCTCTTGAAAAACAGCCTTCATGCTTAAATGGTAATGGTATGTCAAGGAAATGGCGTGTAAGTCAGGTGAAGTTATGTATGCCTCTTGACTATTCAAAATGTCCTTCAAAACAACACCAGGAGGAGACAGGTGGAATGCAGCATACGTCCAAGAGCTAACAGGTGGCTGAGAGGAGAGAGGGCTGAGAGGGGATCTTACTAATGTCTACAAATAATCTGAAGGGTGGACATCAAGAAGGAGTCACTTTCTTTTCAGTGGTGCCTTGGGACAAGGGACAAGGGTCAATAGGTTCAAGCAGGAGCACAGAAGGTTCCATGTCAACATCAGGACAAACTTCTTTAGTATGAGGGTGACAGAGTGCTGGAACAGAGTGCCCAGAGATGTTTTGAAGTGTCCTTCTCTGGAGACTTCCAAAACCTGCCTGGACACACTGCTGTGTGACCTGCCCTACGAGATCTTGCTTTTGGCAGGGGGTTGAACTAGGTGATCTCTGGACATCCCTTCCAACACCTACCATTTTATGATTGTGTTACCTTGCTTAGGGCTTGCCACATATCTGTGTCCTACAAGGCACAAACACAATGCAATTAGGAACCTATTTGTCTCTTTTACAATAATAAAGGCAATTCTAGGATTTAATCTTTGAGAAAATGTTAAGCATTTGTCATTTTGACCTTTTCTATGAAATCTGTTTCATGATTAGTCCATTAGTGTGTATCCCCTTACTTGGTCATACACTGAAATTCCTGCTGCTGTACTACAAAAAGCAGTTCTTCCGTACGTCTCCGCCACCAGAATACATCACATGGTCGCAGACTGTCAGAAAAATCAAACTTCTTGCACTTAAAATACATTAACTACTCAGGGAAAAGAAGCGGTGCTTTAAGAACTGCTCTCAAGAGTCTGTGATAACAATCAGTGTAGCTCATGTAATGTCTACATTGTACGTAAATCGGGCATTTCCTATAAGCTGCAGTAACTTAAATATTCCTCTACCCAAGTACTCTTGCTACTGATACACTGTCATTGTCTCTGTACCATTGGCTTTCTAAATACAGTTTGCTCTACTGTATTGCTTTCCAGGAGATGACACATTCTTGGCCTCCACCACTGTCAGCTATTCACACACCAGGAAAAGCAGAACAGGGCAAGTTTTCCTTCCCAAACAAGGTAAGAGACAAAATATCATACAATCATGTCTATTGCATCTCAAAATAGATCCTACAGGACCCTAAGCATACAAGGTCTCTGGTCTGAGGCTCATGCCATTTTGAAGACCTTCTCCATGCATGTGCCAGTATCCCTCATCTTTTCCATCCTTATAGCCTCTGCAGGGCTACGCTGCCTGGTTTGCCTCTCTCCTAGCAATAGCACTTATACTGATGTGTGGGTCACGGGTTCCTCATCACAAGGCAAAACTGCAGGTGTCCCTGGGGAAGTGTCCAGATGTGGTGCCTTCTGCAGGTAAATGCTGAGGTTTCTGACTGATACCTCAGGACACATACAGCTGCTGTGAGTCAAGAAGGTACTAAACTCATCCATAGCTCCTGTTTCATTTGGCTTCATGAGCTAAGATTTTTGCTGGAACCATTGAGATCTGGGTGAGACTTTGCTAATCCACCGGCCTCTTCAGTCCAAGGCTGAGAAGTGGACATACATCTCCTGCCACCAGCTTGCCTTCAGGGTCAGCTTTAATAGAGAGGCAGGCAGCCCAGTGCCGTGATGCCCTAAGGGGCCACAGAAGTATTTTTGCCAGGGAAGTATTTTTTGCCAGGGAAGTATTTGGTTCCTTCAAGTACCAAGGCCACTGGTGCTGCTGATGGTCGCTTGATACCAGTGCCACTATTGTATGTGTATCCCAGGAAAGATGCAGTACAGCATGGTAAAGTTCATCAGCACGAGCTTGGGGAAACCACATAATTTATTTAAGTCAAGAGAGAATAAAATCACCTGTCCTATACCAAAGCAAATGAAAATGTCACGTTGTGTCGCCATGTGCCGTTTATATGCCACAAGAATATTTCATTAAGTGTCCAAGCTTGAAAGATAGTACTGGTGCTGTCTGTAGCCTTTCTCCTGTTTAAGCAAGCTCCCTGGGTAACTTTAAAATCCATTCTGCAGTATTTAGTGCAAGCAGTAATTATAATCCCTAAGCCAAGAAACCTTCAAGATTTGTCTGCAGTTGAACAGCTTTTCCGTGAATGGGAGTGTCATGACTTTGAAGTACCAGAGGTGTAAACCAAACCATCTCTGGCATGTTATGAAAGAAAAAGAAGGAAATAATTCACTTATTGAAGGCAGACAGCTGATGGAAGATGATAGGTGGGCTAGAAGCTTGTTACGTTAGTGTCAGTCCAGTGGGAGAGGTGCAGATCTGTGAGTTGAAGGTGAAGCACCCTGGTATGGATGACCAAGCGGTGTTTGCAGTCTTCCGCAATTATCACCCTGTGATAAGCCTGTATGGCATGCATGCAGATGCATGTGAGCAAGGTATGCACCTATCAGCATGTCTGTGTGGCCATCAGGAATGCAATTCCTCACAACTAAGTGCACTCTGATAAAGATAGCAATAGGAGAACCACAGATCATAGGCAAATATATGTGAATAATGGTTGATACTGACCTTCTCATCTTCTCTCTGCCTGCTCATCAGTCTCTCTATTCTAATAGGTGAATATTCTAATAGATTGAACTGCGGAACTGTTTCAGATATCTACCATTAGTATATAAAGAGCTTTTTCTAGGTGGTTTCCTTTTCTTTTACCAAAGTAGAATATTTTTATTTAAGCTTAGCATGGGCAAGGTTCTGTGTAATAATACATGAGCATACTTTTGTATGTGCAATAACATCACAACTGTATTGTGGCCCAGGTGGTCTGCATGGTTGGAATTTAAAGTGCTTTGTGCGTGCTGGCGAAGAAGTACCTAACAAAATTCACTGGAGACCTGGAATATCCTTTATTACTGACCATAGATCATGCTGATTTCACATGCCACCTCTATTTTAGAATATGTTAAAATAACTAAGTTACTTCCGTTACTCATTCTGAATCTTTACAGTTGCCTACTTTGGAAGACATCTGCTTTCAGATTCCAAAATGCAAAGAATAGTTTCCTGATTTTCAAATATTTTGTGGTGTAAAATCTTCACAGGAGCTTGTAGATGGTGTTTATATAACTCCTAGGAAGCTTTCTCACAGCTACACAGCTGTCCAAACTTGTTAAAAACTAAGAACTACACCAAACTGTTGTGGATTGCACATTATTCAGATAAATGGACCTGTCAGGGAAGTAGTGGCCAAGGCCAGGAAAGAGGCTAAAGCGCTAAATTCAGGGCATCAGCTTCATCTCTTATTCCCAAACGATGCATGGTACTGTGAATTCATTTTCAGTCTTTATGGTAGTGCTGAGAGATCAGTTCATCTGCAATGACTTGTCCAGCCAGTGGAGCAAGTAGGATGCAATCCTTTTTAACATAAGATGGGTCCCAAGAGTAAAGACACTGTTATAGAAATGAGAAAAAGAGAAGCTCATAGGACTCTACCCTCTTGCAAGGATGGAAATCTTCCTTACTTTTCTGTCTATAAAACCTTGAGTATGAACATCAGTTCCTATACATGCCACACTGCTTTTAACCTGCAACTCAAGTAATTAGTGATCTGACAACTTGAAACTTTACTTAATTAGGCTACTAAAGTTAACAAAGGTCACTGCACCACTGCAACTACAGCCACGCTGGTTTTGAAATCAGTCTGGTAATAGAAGTTTAATAACTTGATGCTTATCTATCACAAATACTACAGAACTGCTTATTTGAAATTGCATGTGTGGATATGTCCAACTGGATACTGAGTGCATGTGCCTGTGCATATTAAATTGGATCTCATTCACATGAGAGGTCTGCTCTAATGAGCAAGAATGGAAGGGAAGTCTGGGCCGGGTTTAAGACATGCAACAGTATCCAGGAGGTTCACCAGCACAGTGACGCTCGGGGAGCATTTAGGAAACTATTCTTAATGTAATAGGGAGCATAAAGCTACATATCATCCTTAATTTTGCATTCTCTTTCTCTGTGGAATTAATATGTACTCTTCAATTTACTAGGAAGGGGCAATGACAGTCTCTTTATTTCTTGTTTTTCAAAGATTAAGGATAATTGAATCAGTGTGTGATGTGACAGGCTGTGCGTGCTTTCCTTTCTCCCATATCTGTCACACCTTATTATGTATAAGCAATCAGGTATTAATTGATTGTAATTTTATTAAAAACATCTTAAGAAATAAACTTTAAATGAAAAATATGGTAAATAAAGGTTCTCTCGATGCTTGTGTGAATGAGCTTTTGTGTTCAGGTATAAATTCTCTAGTGCTGTTTGTTCTGTTGCCTGCTTTGTTTTCTTAATTCTTGCTGTTATTTCATGTCTTGAAAGTTTGGTCAGATGGTTGATTTCCAGTTACGTGTTTGTGACATTATGTGATCATCCATCATTTTGTTATTTGAAAATTAATGTATCCGCTTCGGGAGAACCGAACTGGTGTCTTGTCACAAACCTATCAGGAGATTATTCTCAGCAGAAGCTGCTGTTATAGTGATGTTGTTCCTTACATACTCAATTGATTGACCTTTTCCTTTCTTGTTAATTTTTAACAAGCTAGACCAAATTCACTAGAAAATAATCTCAAGTGAAGATTTCACCCTTGTTTTTTTAGTTAGATCATAATTTTTTCCTACCTCAGTGGGAGCATTCTCTGTTTTAATAAGGGATTGGCCTATATTAATAAGAATAATTTGTTGAGAATCAAGACACTTATTTTAGAGAATTAGCTAAATGGAACATGTTACAGTCGGTACCAAATTTTAGACTCTGCAGAGCCAATGGCAGAGGTAAGAGACTGAGTTAAAGGGAAGGGTGTGTTCTAAGATTGATGAAAATGTGAATTGTAAGTGAGATCCTTGTTTAGCAGTTTCAAACACATTTACAAAACAGAGAGTATTTCCATCAAAATGATTGTATTACCCCAAACTTCTCCTGGTGCATCAATTCACTGTTCTGGAAACTGAACATGCTCTAATACCTACTTTTATTGGCAGCCTGCTCAGTTACTAGACTAGTGTTTAAATTCAACTGTATGTGTCATTACATCACCACTGCAAGCCGATCCTGTTCGGTAAGATTATTAAGATTCTATTCAGTCACCAGAAAAAAACAACCTCGAATATTCCTTCATCAGAACCTTCAGTCTTAAGACTTTAGTGTCTGCAGTCAAGACATCCTTTATTTAGAGAAGTCAAGAAACTCTTGGGGCCCCAAACCCCTGGGCAATACTTCTGAGTGTTTTCAGCAGCAGAATCTCAGCCTGGCTGAGTTGGAGCATCCTTATGCTCTTTGAGGACTTGCAGTTCCTTTCTTGATGAGCTCTTCATTTAGTTCATCACTTAGCCGCTTAGCAACCTGGTCCAGTGCCTAATTTATCACTGAAGATAATTATGTGCATTCCTGTTGGTACCCAGCATCTCCGAGCAGTCTTTACTGCAGTTGTAACTGCGGGATGCACATCGGGTGCTGTTCCTGTGTGTGTCTGTGTTATTGAGAAGCAGAACTACATAGAGATTCCTTTCCCTGTTGTCATCCATAGTAGACTGTTCCCTTTTTCTTTCTGTACCTTGTTGTTATAGTTTATATCTTGTATCTATTTTTATCTGTTTATTGGCCTCTTTTTGCATTATGTGTTTGCCACAAATCCGTAGGGAACATTTGCCTGTGAGAAACAAATGGTCTGATTTTAGTAGATGTTAGTATTAGTAGATACCATCTTAGTAGATACCATGGCTGTGATACAAAGTTGACCTCGTAATCCCAGGGACCCAGAACTAAAGTCTGAATTTCCATTCTCCAGTGCTGTCAATATCAACACGTGAAAAGGAAAGATCAGCTGTGCTACTAGCTCAGTAATCCAGTGGTCCTTGAGACAATATTGGTCTTCCTTCTGTCTTCTCATCTGAACTTGTAGAGGATAACAGCTGAGTTTTGGCTGCTCAATAGATGAATAGTAAGCAGTACAGTCATAACAGCTATACGAGGAATTGCACCATTAAAATGATGTTGTGAAATAATTTTTACAAGGCTTAAATTAATGGATTTTTGAAGAAATATTTCATTTATCCTTGTAATTGAAAAATACTCTGAAACCGAATGAACAATTAACAAAGTTGTTTGTATTGCTAACGTAATGTTCAAGCAAGTGTTGCAAATAAAAACTGCTTTAAAAATAACACACCATACCTTTTTTTCTGGTTTACTGTAGGAGTCACAACAGGGATCTACAGGACACAGCAATTCAAGTAAGTAGTAAATCATCTTCTGGCTGCATTGGGTGGACAGGAATGAAAAAGACTATGAAAAACAAGTGACTGATAGAGTAAGGAACCAGAAGGAGACTGGGAAAGTGCAGAGCCCCGGCAAGCGGTACTTGGCTACAGCCAAATGTGGGCAGCTGGACTGAAGAGCGACCATTAAAATGTCAGTTGTTTTGGTAGATTGAGAAGAACAGAAAAGCATTAATTTCATTATGGACATTTCATTATGTAGGTGAGAGAGACTGAAACGGCGAAAGAGTGAATTGTTTAGAAAGCCAGGTACAAATTACCAGAAAATTCTGCAGGAAGACATGTTATCATTTATCTTTCATGGACAATGGTGTATTTTGTGGCTACTGCACAGTAATAAGCTACATAAACCCTGCCAAACTGACACAAGATGATGTCCCAAAGACCATATGGCCATGGGTCTTTTTGGCTAGCAGTGTGGGTAGGGGAGTAATGTGTGCTTGTGTGGCTCTTGGTTGTGGACTACAGTTTAGAAATCATGGTGCATATCAGCAGCACTTCAATTAAGTTATGGTAAAAAGCTTAGCAGCTGTGTTTGAAAGGAAAGATTTAATTGTTCTGTGAAACAAAATATTAATCCCTTCCCTGACACATCTGACTGTTGTTGATGCTGCCTTGCGTATTAAAATGCATTATCCTACACTGCTCTCACTGTAAAATCATCTCAACCAAAACAACTGTTTTGCTAGCTTTCTGACACATCTGCCAGCACAGAGTCCTCCTTGCAAATCACAGGGCTGTGGCGAAAGATGAAAAATGCCCTGAGCTGGTGGGTAAGGCTTTGAAAGTGGTTGGTCACCCGCTGCATGAGGAAGAAGGCATCCGGAGACACAAGGCTGGGAGATGCTGGCTATTAGAACGGCGTGGCTCTTTGCTGGGGAAAAGTCCACACACAGAAGGCAATGTTATGAAGAAGCATGCAATTGTGCCACTTAATTGCCGGCATCAGTTTGATATTGCTGCAAATACCAGCAGTAAGGAAATAATAAGAGGCAAAAGGGGTGAGGTTCTGTCAGGAAACAATGAACACAGTAACTAGAGAAGGAAGCACAAAAGGACCACAATAGACAGGGCTGTGCAAACACACACAGAGTGGCAAGCAGGACAAACACACCAGCTAAGCTAAGGGCTTTGTGGTGACATTAGAGGCCACAAGGTTTGGCCAGCTTTGGTTGTAGCAGCATTTTGAGTTGGTTTTCCAACACTTAAATAAGCTAGGTCATTCTGCAGACCTAACAAAACCTGCATTCCTGTGGATTAGGAAATCGGTCCTGCCTTACAATTTTCCTTTGCTCCTTACACCACTGGTTTCCAAGCTCTCGTCCAGTCCCACCAGCTGCCCTCTCACAGTTTATCTCCTCATTTATCCTGCTCAGCAGAATCAGCATACATTTGCAGCTGTGCTGGAGCTGCACTTGGTACTGCGTGACCAAACAAAAACCAAAGACTAGCTGAAGCCATGCAGAAACATTTTCTTCATTGGTGACAAAAGTTGTAGTCACTGTCAGACACCCACTTTTCCCAGTATTGCGGAGGGAATTTGACTAACTCTGAGACCTGTATCCACAAGGACTCCCGTCTAGAAGCTGGAATAAGATATCTAATAAGACAGTTGGAACAGTTGTGTTTGCCAAACTCGAGGAAATTTGGGGGAAAAAAAGGGAGTCAGATGTGTGATAGGTGACCTTGGCCAGATGCCAGGTGCTCCCCAAAGCCACTCTCTCACGCCCCCTCCTCAGCTGAAAATATAATGAAAGGGTCACCAAATTACTCACTAATTACTGTCATGGGCAAACCAGACTCAATTTGGGGAAATCAGTGTAATTTATTACCAATCAAATCAGAAATAAAACCTCAATCTTAAAACACTTTTCCCTCACAATCTCTTCTTCTTGGACTCTACTTAATTCCTGGTTTCGTTATTTCTCCTCTCTTCAGCAGCAGTTGCTGGGGGTTTTTTTCAGCCTTCTTCAACGTGTCACCATCACTGGTGGCCTGGCTTTGGCCAGTGGCAGGTCCATATTGGAGCTATCTGACATTGGCTATATCTGGCATGGGGGAAGCAGCTTCTAGCTTTTATCAGCTTCTCACAGCAGGCATACCTGCAACCCCCTCTGCTACCAAGACCTTGCCACACAAGCCCAGTACGGGATGTGTACACGACTGTAGATGGGAAAGAATTCTAATGGGCCACACACTCTCTTACCCAAATGAGCATCTTCAAAGTTCCAGTGAGCTGCTGTTGCCCATTGCACTGTGTCATCTTTGCAGTGGCTTTCGTGCCTGTCATTTGCAATGGTTTTACTACAGCTGCAAATGTCTTTCTCCTGTTGGAGAGATAATGTTTACATTTCTGTCATACTTCCCACACAAGGAAATCAAAGTGTTCAAAAACCCACAGTGGCTGAAGTTATACTGTCACAATAGATATTATTTACCCATACTAAACAGAAAGCAAAATATGGTCTGGCTAGGTTGAATAATTTCAACTTAGAGGAGACAACTCTATTCTACAGGGAAATCCTACAAAAACTTATTTGATAGTTGTTTTGAAATGCGAGGATCACAGACTCACAGAATGTAAAGGCTTGGAAAGCCCCTCAGACGATCATCCAGGATCGTTTAAGAAAATGAGGCCCATCTTCTCAGATTGCACCTAAAAAGATTAAGAAGGAGGCTTTGTGGTATGAGGGAAAAACTAGCAAAAGCGCTGGGCTCTGTGGATTTGGGTCTGCAGCCTGACGATTTCCAGCAGGTGTTTCTGTATACTCACAGCCATACAGACACACACACACATCCACACCCTTTTCAGGAGACAAGCGCAGTGATTACTACCCAAGATAACGTGTGCAAACAGCAGTTCCATAGCAAGGTGGGTGGTGTATTCTTTGTCAATTCCAAAAAGAGTAACAAAAGCAAAGGACAACACAAATATGCCTATAAGAAGAAGCCTGAGCTGGAGAAGATTTAGCAATTCAGCAAAAGCCAGACTCCCACAATGGTATCTGTATGCATTTGGCAGGTAACATGGAAAATGGAAAGCAAATCTTAGTGTAGCCAAGAGTGAGTGTGCAATGAACAAGTTGTTCTGACAGGTAATTCCCTTTACATATGCTTATCAGAAGGTTTCATCTGTACCATATCTGAGACTTTCAGCTGTGCTTAGTCTATACACAGTTTTAAAAATCCTGTGATTCAGTCAAGCGAGAGCAAAGATGGTAAGAACTGATAAAGCATTAATGTCCCGATTTTCTACTCTGATAGGCTGGACTGATGAGTTTCTACCATCTGTACAGGCTTCGTCCTCCCTCTCTGCACAGAAGTATGTTAAATGGCGATTAGCATAAAAGCAGCTGCAAATGCTTACAGTAGGGTAATCCATTAATATCCAGTTTGGCTAAGTCACATATTCCCCTCTTCTCTCTTCTCACAGTGCTAATGCTGTTTCCCTTGTTGCTGCATTAACATACAGTGCTGAAAGTAGAACTGATGTGAACTCTGCTAGCAAAGCACTCAGAACCCATATTCCCTTTCAAGCTCAAACAAACCAGAGTTCATGGTAATAATTCACTTCTTATAAAAAGCCTTAGTTACAAGTAGAAAATCTTTGAATACATGCCAACTGTTACTGTTAGTTTCTTGTTCTGAATTACCATAATGCAGATGAGCTCCGGGCACCCTGAGGTTGACAAGCATATACTGTATCAGCAGCTTTCTAGGCAGTGAGTTAATCATCTGGATATACTTTCTGAGGTCTCTTCTAACAGTGAAAAGTGAGCTATAAATTGTGGGACACATGTATTCCTCTGTGTGTGTCCTACTTGTGCCTAAATTATGGGTGCCTTTGTCTGTCCCATTACAGTAACCACTTTGCTTCCTAGAGGTCCACAGAGAGCTTTTGAAGTCACCCAGAGTTTCCCATATCCTATTCACTAAAGTTTAGGCACCTCAGCTGGGTATACACAAAGCCTTACAGTGGGGAGGATGAGCTCTAAAAGCACCACAGCAAGGTGTTTGCAGTAGTCAGAATTTGTTCTACAAGCTAAAAACACTCTGAGAAGGTTACTGTCTAGTGTAAACCCTTCATTTGGTTCTGTACAGCAGTGGAATGACATTGGTATCATAACCCTGTCTCTTCTGAAGGCAACAGAAAGCAGGCTGTCCAGAGGTGCCCCTTGCAGCCATTGCTGGCACCCCAGTGCTGCATGGAAACTGGGGGTGAGGGCTTTATCTGCAGCACATGTATGATACTTTATGCTCATGTGCATGGAACAGGGTGGGGACTGATCCAAAGCCCACTCAGGTCAGTAAGCAGACACCACCATAACAGCCTAACCTGGAAAAGCACTTCTTACCTTTTCTTTTTTCCAGAAGGCACAGGTGGATCTTGGTTTAACAAAGCTCATTAAAAGGTAATGGAGAAAAACAGATCCATCAGTAAACCAGTCACACTCAACCTCTATACCTCCTTGTCTGCTAGGCAACATAAACTCATGTGTAGATAGCTATTAGCATCCGGCAACACACGAGAGGAGCAGCAGCTGCACAGTCATTAGGTCCAGAATTCAGGTTCAAGGTGATTCAAGTGGAGTGACGTACCCTGTACAGCTGAACGAAATGCATGCACTGAAGTGCAGCTCTCTCAGGTTACTCAGTGAACAATAATTACAGCAAACAACATCAGCCTTACTTTATTTGGCTGGGGGAGAAGGACTTGGTCTTATTTAGCAGATGTAGTACCACCCCATCAGCCACCAGCCTGCTTGTCCAGTGTTTGTGCTGCATAACTGTGTTGGGCAGAGAGACGATTCTGGAGATTTCCAATGGCAGTGACAAGAACAGTCAAGTCAGGGTTGACTCTGCACTTGAAAATCCTCCATCAGCGTCCCCAGAGCTGTCTGATTGCTTGGGCAGCAGTCCGCAAGTGCTGCAAGAGTGGCTGGTGATGTTAGAAATTAATAAAGCATTGACATGTCACATCTGAGCAGTTTTCATATTGACCCATTTCTGATGTAATTTTCTTCTTCTTTTTTAAAGGGAAGAGTGATGTAGAGCCAAAAAGTCCTGAGAAAAGTGCAACTCATACATCGTAAGTCACTTCTGCATTTAAGATCAGAGAAGGTAGCTGTGTGTTTGTGGGTAAAATAGAGTTTGTTTTCATTAACATAGAACGCTTTCACTGATTCTTCCTTAAAAATGCCTTTTTTTGATGATGACTAAGCAATAATTATCTCTAGAACTTTTGTATGCTTGTAAGCCAGAGATTGGTCTTTGTGAGTGAAATGGCTCCGCATCGTGCTGAACAGCTATAAGATGTCTGTGCGAGGCTGGCCTTTACAGCCTGACTTCAGCGTTACCTTAACGCTGCTGAGTTTATCACACTTGCTAAAAACCATCATGTCACATACACCTTTGATGTACCGATGCAATTTCAAAAGTCTGCAGTGTGCAGCTTCACCTCTGAATTACTTGAAATCCAATTACAGTTATCTCTGGTCTCTCATGATTTTGTTGATGTTTTTGAGTTAACAAAAGAAGTTGAGAAAAAGATAGGAGCAGGCACTTGTAATATATCAGTGTTCACCCTCACTCTAGTGCAACAATAGAAGCTTTTACCATCTTTAACTCTAGTATACAAAGGACTGAATTGTTTTGCCAACACAAACCAGTCTATGAAACAGATGGGCTGCAAGTTAAAAAAAATAAATAGCATCAGTCTCCCAAACTGAGCTAGATAAGTGAATTCCTTTAATAACTACCAGGCAGGAGCATTACGAATTTCTGCAGGACCATTTATCTTTTAATCCCATTTGAGGGAGGGAAGTTCTTGTAACAGTCAGTCATGTAAATTCTAGTGTGCATCTGGCCCATATTTTATGTTGTCTGATTCATGTTATTTAAATTCAGAGCATTATATCATGTAAATCTCACACAGTGTCACCATTTGTTACATGGCCAAAAGTAGTCACAAGAAGGAGGTACCATAACAGTGATTTATTGCGGGTTGATCTGATTTCAGCTGCAAATACACATTAAAAGTCTTCTGGAAAGGAATCTAGAAAAGATTTGACACGGTGTAAGAAATGGCTCGCCCTGCAGATTGTGTTGTGGAATGTAATTACAGTATGTAAGCATATTTAGCCAAACTTATTAAATGGCTTAAGCGTTATCAGCCTTATACCTCCTGATAGTATGATTGCTGGGAATGGTTAACAGAGTGATTCCGATAATTATATTTTTAAAAAATCATATCGCTGTAAAGACAGAAAGAAGAAGGGTTTTAATGCCATCTGGAGGTATTTTGGAGAAATGAACGGGTTTATTTAGCAGTATGTAAAACGTAAGCAGTTTTTCTAGTTAGATGGTATTTTATTGATGAGGAACGTTCTCTACTTTCCTTTCTTCTCCTCCATTAGAGTAACATTCTGTAAGATTTCACAGTATGGGGTGAACACATGATAGGGCTTCTCTGAACCCAGAACCCAGGTATGGTAATGGTTTTATCATATATCATGTATAGTTTGAGACTATGTACTGTGCCATAGAGTGTGCTCCGTGAGACTTCAGAACCTCATTAGGTGCTGAGAGTTTCTTGCTAATAAGAGATCTTAGTATAACCTTCTGAAACTATGCTGTCTGCACATCTTTAAATTGTTACTAAATGCTAAGGCATAGAAAGCAGATACTGGTTCCCAGGATAATTTTTACATGCAGGAATGAATGGTTACCACTGATAAATGACCGCATTCAAGAAGTAGAGGCTCCTGTAGTTGGAGAAATTGATTGTGTATAAAAGCAGGAAGGAGAGAAAGGGGGAAATGAGAGGAATGGAGACAACAAGTGCTGAGCCAAAAGAGGAGGAAACAAATGTGAGGGATACATCTAAGGAGAAGGGAAAGAAACTGCAAATGCCAGGTTTTCAGAAAGAGATGAGAAAGAGAGCAGTGGAAGAGAAAAACAGAGGTCAAACACTGGAAATCAGAAAGAAGGGAAAGCAACACAAGCAAAAGCTAATGGTAAACTACAGTTTATGTGATATGGAATAGAAAGGTTGGATACCCTAGTGCTACACTGAAGTAAATTACCTCATGTTGATGCGTAGGTGCACACTGATGTCCTAGTTTTCTTTCTGATACCTTCTTTTGGCCTTCTCCCGGTTTCTTCTCTTTTCCACCCTCTTCTAGGACAGACTTTTATCCATGAGAAAGAAAGGCAGGTTTTCTTTGTTCTTTTGGAGATGTAGCAGCTCATACCTGTGCACCAGAGGCACAACCAGAAGAACCTGCAGTGCACATGTACACATTGAGGTGTGAGTGCATGTGCCTGGGGCCATCTGCAGTCATTGACTCCACTTCCCCTGTGTGTGTGGAGAAGGCCATACTACTGCACATCTGAATGAGGGCCAACAGCCAGGAGCAGGCTGGGGTGTCCAAGTGGGCAGATGTGTGAGGGGGCATGGACACTGATGGAGTCCCCATGGGAAAAACCTTGCACCCTTTTGTGAGGCATCACTTCTGTGAGAGTTGAAGGAGCCCTGATGACATCTCCTTGCAGGGATGCTACGAAGGAGCAACACTAGTGCATGAGGCAGCATGTTCAGACCTGACCAGGAGAAACTGGATTAGTTTCACTGTGAATCAGTGTTTCCTTGTGAAAATGGAACAAACAGCAACAAGAAAAAGCCAAAGTAACTGGTCACATTGGCTTGGATAAAAATAACAGAAAAGGTGGCGAGGAGCAAATTAATGCTTCTTTCTTGCAAATGTCTTTTCTATTTTCCTCGGGCACGTTGCAAGCCACACACTCAAGCCAGGCTTATTTGACTCAATGGCAGTTAATTCTTCACCGGTGCAGATTTACTACCTCCACCCAAACATTATTTATGCAGCTCCAAAGACAGGTTGATTACCCTCCTGAATCAAACAGCGAGGCACTTGCGAACCCAGCATTTTCATGACGTTTCACCTCAAGACATTCCTCCTTGTCCACTGGGCTTCAGGTCCTCAAAAGGAGATAGAACAGGTGACCTTGAGACCTGGGACCGAAGGTGCTGCCTGTAACCTATGAGTTTAGAAAACTAGAGTGCAGAACGCCTGGTGATCTGTTTGGAGTGGTTTGGTTACAGTCAGTGCATCAATCTGAACTGCATTATGCATAAGGTTGTTTCCTTCTTGTGTGCATTAGCTCCCTAGACAGACTCGGTATGACATAACTCTCCACTGATAATAATACTAAACATTAAAAAACTGGTATGCGTTAGATGATACAGTTAATTGATGCAACATCCTGATGAGGCAGATAAATAAGGGCAGTCATTGCAATGCTAGAGATAACTGAGACGGGTGTAGGACAATAAGAACGATGTGCCAGTGGAAAGGGAGTCTGAGTGGAGCTGTATCATTCTGCACGATATTCCCGGGGCCTTCCCTCCTTTGGCATGCACAGTAGTTGCCTGAACTGGCACTGAAGAATTGCAATAAGAGGTGCAAACAGTGCCAAGGTGTTAAGCTGTCTGCAGACTTCCCAGTTGATTTGTGTACTTTGTAATTGAATGCTTTTAAAGCCATGAGAATCCTGGATTTGAAGGGGGTTTCTGTTGTGGTACTCTATATAACTCTGTGTGGGTCATTTGGTTGCAGTGTGGCTCAGCATTTCTAAACCTCTAGGACTGTTCAGAAATACCCAGCAATGTTTTATTCTTTTGGTTTTGTGTTAAAAGGCTAAATATTCAGTGGTCAGAAAACTTCCACAGATTTTGTTAAAACACATAATCTTTATTAAAATCCTTCCTTCCCCTGGACTGCATTCAAGAGCAAGGGTGGGATGAAGAAGGAGTAGTGCTCTTTTATCCTTTAGTATTTTCAGATAGGGGACTTCAGCCTTTCTGTAACAAAAACTGGATGCTTTCAGTAAACTCAGTTAAGTTGCAAATAGGAATAATTTAATCAGTGAATTAACTAGCTAGATTTCAGCCAATGCACACGTTTCAAAGGACCTTGTCACATCACAGAAACTCCTCCCTCAGCGGATCTTCCGTCTTCCCACATGTGAAATAGGACAATCATTCACAAGTAGCACAAATCAACAAAGCATTCGGCCAGACTCCCGCTCTTGGGATGACTTTCAACGGACTGTCTGTTGTGATGTTCCTCAGCACCTTTGTGTTTGGAAATGCTTTCCAGTTCAGCCTACCCAAGGTTAATCATGCCTGACTGTGATTCACTGCTCTGCTTTTAGCTCGACATTTCTAGTGCACTTACTTAATGATATCAAAGGGTAGCAACTAGAAACCTCAGTGCTGTCTCTTTATTATCCCTCCCACAATTGTTTTCATGCTGAGTGGCTTCAGATTTTTCTCTTCCTTTTTACCAGGGAATTAACCAAGATTGAGGGAGGCTTTTATAATTTATGGCAGTTATGCAAGTTTTGTTCTTCGCTAATACTCTCCGGGGATCACACCAATCTCAGTGAGTGTGTTGGCTTGTTTGCTTTCACCAGGCAGAAATAGATGCTGGCTCTGTTACTTCCCTGCACCAGTCCCCAGCATCACTTGGAGAATAGTTTTTTCAAACGCATCTTCATTAACAGTACTGAATTCAGCAGCTCCCAAGCTTCCCCATTTGCAAACATTAGTGCTACAGTCTCTTGCCCATCCAGCAGCTGATTTTCATTCTCACCACTGATTCTTCTTGAGAAAGGAAGAGGAAACTGGTACTCAGAGCAATGTCACTGTTGTTTTTGCTTGATGTGACCTATGTCTGTTGGTTTCTTGCTTTTTCTTCCTCTCTTCTGTCTCACCCCTTACATCTTTAGAGTGACTCAAAGATTGTTGCCCAACAGTCATAACTCCACTTCCACAGGTGGGAAGGCTGAGGCAGAGGGGTTACAAAGTGGCTCCAGAGAACAGAATGAACCATCCTAAAATACAGGAGATCAGCTTGAGCAAGTGCTGCCAACGCACTGTCCAGCTTTTAGCCCCCCGGGGGCTTGCCTCTCACATATGGCTGGCATGTGATCTTGACTTTAAGACTCTCAGAAAACACCTGCAACCTAGTTAAGCACCTAATTTGGAAGAGGAGCCTTAATCCCACCTCACTTCTCCTAAAGGCCTTGTGCAACATACTTAAAGTTAGCCTTGGCTCTCCCCCATCTAAAATAATTAAACCGTCTCATTAATATGTATTCAAAGCGTTGGAAAATGTAACGCTCTGTAAAAATGACTAAAGATTACTCACTCAGAACAGCAAAGGAAATGAGTGAAGTTTTGTGTAGTAAGTGGTAAATGTCCCGAGGAGTGCCACATGCAGGGAGAAAGAGGGTGCGGGAGCTGCTGGCTCTCCCAGGTGCCTGCAGACCTGGTGAGCACAGGCAGCCCTTGCCCCATCGCCACACTGTCTTCCACACCGAGTTTCAATCTTAGGATAGGGGTCACCCCATTTGAATGAGAAGGATCTGGCTTTTGTTTTAATGAGCTGAAGGGAGGGATGACACAAACAAAGAGGCCAAGCATGCAAAGATGCAGAGGAACAAAGCCCCCCCAGTGTTACATCTTCGATATCCTTCTGTTTGTTTGCCAGAAGGACCACGATGGGTCAAGTCAATTGAGCCAGAAAATAGCTAACAGATGGGTCTGGAGAACAATGGAAAGCGTTTAATCCACACAACCGTAGAAGTCCAAGCAAAGGGCTGCCAAAGCAGGGTTATAATGTAGTTTTATCTTTCAGGTTAAGATCCCATATCCTTCCGCAGCTCAGTTTGTGGGCATTGGAGATGGTAAGGACATCTGCAGCAGAAACATTGGCTATCACTTTTAGTCACTCCACAGCCTTCACTGAGGTCAGTCGTGAAGCATATGAACCTGCTTGAGAACAACAGGTGACCCTGCTCTGATGAGAAGCACGACTTCAAATGATGTGAAATAACATCTCTTCCATTAAATTCTTGAGGTGTACTGCTTCTGAAAAAGCAGTGCACCGATGGCTTTTCGGGTGTACCCGCGATGTTTCTGAGAGAAGTCTTGCCGTCCATGCTAGAAAAAAAAAAGGGAAAAGATGTGCCTTTCTATGATGAATGAGGGCACTGTTTTTCAGAGCAATGGAGGTCCTGAAAACCGTAGAAGTGAAAGTCTGGTGTTTATCCATGAACCATGTCACTGGCAGAGGAAGAAGGCTGGCTTCACTGCACTGTTTCACCTGTTTACTTGAACCTTGGAGTATAGAACTGACCCCTAACACTGTCAGCCTGTCACTGTGCTCAGGCAGTCCAAGAACAGCTAAAACTTTAAAACTCTCTCCTCAGCCCCCAAATTCCCATGAAACAGTTTTTTTTCTGCCTTCTCCCTTGAAGAATGACCCTCATCTCTGTGTGGTGAGTTTCTTCTGCATTAACTAGATAGACGATTAAAAGGTACAATTCCACCAGAGCATCCCTCGCCAAGGGACAGAGTGATCTCTCTTTTGGGATGCACCAGAGCCACTGCAGGTTTGTCACCATGCTGCTGTGACCTTTGCCTGAAAAGTCCCACCTTTCTCTGAGCACAGATATTTTGGACTTGTACTGTACAATGCTGCTGACAGACCACAACACAGTGTTAGGAGATGATACAAACAAATCCATTTTCTTAAATGGTATAAAGAGTTCTTTATTGGTAGACATTTGCTCATACAGGTCTTGGCTGGAGCTGTCTTCGAGGTTTAGCAGACTTAAGGAAGAACAAATTGGTATTACTGATGATTTATTTTTGCCATGTAAAAATGTAGGCACAAAGCAGGTGAAGATGATGCAAGTGGAAAATCTTCAAGTAACAGATAGAGCTATGTAAAAACATCTTGAAAACATGATGTCCGTGAAAGCAGATGAAATGGGGATTATTTATTTTATTTAGAAATAAAACACCTGAAAGCCCGGTCTGGCCTCAATCGCAGCTGAGGTTTTGCTGGGACAAAATCTATCTTCTGGTGAATTCGAGTCAGACAAAAAAATGGCTTTATCTGAGATGTCAACAGGAGCAGGGATAGATGAATTCTAAATAAAAGCACCTTGATGTCTGGAGAACTTTTGTGATTGACCTACATAGGGTGAGGTAGGGCCTTCACTAGAGAGAGACGGTGGCTTGAGATAACTGCCCTTGTCACTGTAGGGCTCAGTGTGGAGCCGCATTTATGAAGTCCCCTTGATCTATACCCTCTCATTTAGCACCTTCACCTTTACTATCAACCTATACTGAGAAAAATAATTAGCCATGGGACGCTCCCCTTGTCTTGAGCCATCCTTGGCCCAGAGCTGAAGGGGAAAGTGATTGAGTGCAAGAGAAGCCATCACTTTTGAAGCAGCAGCTTGTCCCCTGTTGGAAAACTTACTATAACGCTGGGCATTGTTTGCAGTTTTACGCCTGGTCTGAAATGTTGTCTGCAACACAGGCGTTCATCTAACGGCACTTAGAGTAAAGCTGGCCCGTCTAACTGACTAAAACGTGGCCCTGCTTGAGGACGTGTTTTCCCGTACTGCTCTGCAAGTGTAGCGTTCCTCTCTTAGGCACTGTTTTCCTTGGATTCTGTCATTTGTAAGGGACTAATTGGGAATTGGAATGTGTTATATATCAGCTCTGAATACAGTGGTTAAAGAGGGGTTGCCAGGAAAATGAGGAGATGTGAATACCTGGGAAGAAGTCGATTTCATTGGAAATGCCACCAGGAAGGCAGGCACCGTTGACTCTGCTCTGTGTTTTTCCTCTGCAGAAAATGATAAATGGAGGCTTGGCGTCTCACACATGGAGTCGGGATGTGCGTGATAGTGTTTTAGCTGGGCTAGAATTCCTGGTTGCCAGGGTAACATATTTGGAAATCCACTAACCTGGGTGAAAGCCACTGCAATTTGAAACCTGCTGGGGCTGATGGTGGGCAGGGGCACCACCACTGCTGGGTGCAGGAGGCTGCTGGCTTTGCCGAGGGATTTTAGGCATGGAAGCAAAATAAAGTAGGTCCCAAAGAAGAGAAAGGTGATCAGGAGCATTCAGCACTTCCAGGCTCTCATAATCTGCTTTTTTTCCCACACCATCACCATGTCCCGTCACCCAAAGGGCAGGAGGTTACCTCATCTTGGGGCTGAATCAGTGGGTGATAAGGAGGCGTGAGGAGTGCCTGTGGTTGGAGAGTAGGGAGAGGAGGACGGTGAGAAGGGGAGAAAGAGAGATACAGGGATCTGGCCAGCTGCCAAGAGCAATAACTAACATTTTGCAAAATAGAAATCCTAAGACTGAGCTCATGGTACGGAAAAAGTCTGCCTGACAGACTCTGGAGCCTGAGTGCAGGCCAAGTTTGGGGCTGGGGTTTTTTTGGTTTTGGGGGTTTTCTCGCAGGCACCCTGTTAACTGTGGAACACTAAAGCTCGTACAGGAAAGGAAATATTTTGGAATGTGAAGTGCTGTAGTTTTCTGCTTTGTTGGTGCATAGATGTATCTTTGGACTGCCAGAAAGTGAAGTTCCGCATGAGAAGCTGTGTCTTTTTTTCTTTTTTTTTTACTTATTTTGAACTGTGAGGACCAAACTGAGTGAATATAAAGGCATGCTTGTTTCTCCCATAAAGTGAGCTACTCAAAAAAAAGAGTAACTTTTCAAGCTTGGTGGACAATGTTCTACTAGCCATGCAAAATGCAAAAAGATCATGAAACCTGAACTGATGATGAATTTTTCGGTGTGGAAAGTCCTCCTGTTCAGCCATGAGCAGCTGCGACTTTTTTTAAGTCTGTATGGTAGCAAGCTGACAGTTTCATGACAAATTACTTTTCATACCTAACTAAAAGAAACACTGAAGGACTTCTGCCTTAATCTTTGGATTTGGATTCATTGTCAGAGTGTGGATATTCTTTTAACTGGGGGGGGAAATAACTTTGGATTTGTTAGGATGTTATTGCAAGCAAGTTTTCTGGTCTTTGATTTTCTAACCTACAACTGGAGCCTGCCGTCCTCAGGGTAAGAATATTTCCACATTATTATTATTTCACCTGTGATATTTTAAGAGGAAGACTGTTATATCTTGGTGTGTGTCTTGGCTTTGTACATTCTGTTCTTGTTTAGCATGCAGACAAGCTTCATCTCCCCGAAGAGATGTGGAATATATTTATTGGCAATTTAGGACTGATGACAGATTTGACAAGCAAGCGGGGTGACACACCAAAGCTATCAAATCCAGAGATGAATCAGGACAAAGGTTCGGATGAGGTGTATTGTTCCTGAGATTCAGAAGGGTTGTACTCACAGATCAGTCCCAAATCAAGGCAACCTGACTTGCAAAGATAAAAGCTAAGGTTTTACAAGAAAAAAAAATAGGTTTGATTGACCCACAGACTTTTACAGCAAAGTAGCGCAATTACAGCTGGCATTTCTGCACGCTGGTTTTTATTAGTTTGGTAAGATATTTTGTCAGGATTCATTTGTGCTGATTCCCCCTTTCATGGCATAAACCGTAAGCAACTGCAGGTAGAGAGAAGCAAGCTCTTGACATGTTTATTTAGAGGTACGCTCCAGGAGGTGCGATAGATCTGGAGTACTAAATTAAGAAAGAGCTGAGCTGTTACCCAAGGAGCACGCGGCCTTACTAGGAATTTAATTGCATTAGAATTTAGTGCAATTAGGGGTGAAAATCCTGTAAAAACACCATCAGTTTTCCTAATCTCGAAGCAGTGCAGATAAATCAGCACAAATAATCTCTTTAAAGTATTTAATGCTGTGATACAGAAGAAAGGATGAGGAAAGTACCCCTCTGTACCTTGTCTGATGACCAGCGTTTGTGCCATTTATAATGGCTGAGGTTTGGAGGGGTGAAGAGATGCTTCTCTCCTGAAGTCTTCTTGGGAGATGAGACAAGCAACCCAGACACACGGCCTGCCTTTATGCCATTCAGATGGAGGCCCCATACAGCAAAGAGCAATGAGAAGGGCTGGTTGGGAACTCCACAGTATTGTGGAATATAACCTCAAAAATAGTTTCTCGTCACTCTGGCCTGTACTGTTTTTAGCTGTAGGACCCAAGACAGAAAATGCTTACATAAAATCCACTTGTTTTCCCCATAACTTATTTGGTAAACATTATACTTGTGATCTCTGCAAGCAGCAGCTGTTTCTGTAGATTTCTGTGGAAGGAAAGATGAAGCCTTTTGCCACAAACTGTTAAAAAGCTCTGGGCTCTTCCTCCATCACCGAATAAGGTTTTGAGCTCACAAATAATTATAGACAAGCATGATGCTTTCAGCACTTTTTTCAGCATTATTGTTGCCATGAGTGTCTAGGTTTGTATTTTTGCTGTGCTGCCCAAGTCCAGTTCAGTTAAAAAACATTTCCCTGTGAACTGCCTACTTTACTGGGAGCAAACTCAGTAAAACAGCATGACTTACATTTGTCTGCTACAGAGTGAAAGAGTGAAGGTGAAAAAATAGGAGAAACTGTGTTTGTCAGGGTTGAGGTCTGCTTCTTCTCCACATCCCTCACAGCTGCCACTAGTATGCTAACCATCGTGCCCCTCAGCACAGTAATCCCAGTGCAGCGCTGGTGAGGAAGTAGTCCAGCACTGGGACCAGGAAACAGGCAGTCACTTAAAAGTGGCAATCACTTAAAAGCTTTGAAACCTGTGAGACAGTGGAGTAAAGACAAAAGAGAGAGAGTCAGAGATAGTAATGGAAGACTTGTCAGACCGATAGGATGTTAGGGATTTCATTGTTACATGCAACACCTGAGACTAAACAAATACACCATGATGAATACATTAGTGAGTTACAAGCACAAAGCTGGATGGTGAAGGCTGGATTGGTAGAAGGACCTAAAAAACCAGCATTTTTCTGAATTTCCATATACTTCCTTTAGACAACAGTAGGTGGATGACTTAATAACCATCATCTCCAGGCATTGTCGTGAGATTATAAAAAGCAACAGCCCTTCTTTTAAAATTATTTTGATCTATTCTTATCTAGCAAAAGTGGTCTAGTACATCTTCAGCATGATCCCATTTGACTCAATAGTGTTGCAAAGGTATGAGAAGAACACTTTCTGTGCCCTGAAGAACATAAAAACCTTGGTGCTTAGCTGGAAAGCAAATTCTTCTTGCTCAGGCCACTTACCTGTTACACTTAAGAAAAATTAAAATCTCATCTTACTTCTTTGCACTCACTTGTCATTCAGTGAAATTTTTATCCAAATAAATGTCTAGTTCTTTCCAAAGGACATCTTCTGTATGAGATACATCAGCTTTAAAGACTCACCAAAAGACTGAGTGCTCCGGGCTGACAGTCTTGGTTTCCCACAGAGAGGCATCTGCATGAGTCCTGCCCTGCAGTTCTGCACCTCAGTTACTCATGTATTTGATGTCCTAAGAAGCTGCTCTCTCCCAAAAGCAAAGGGAGGGAGCCACAAGGCCCAATTCCCATCTTTGGCCAGGAGAACACAGTGGCGTTCATAGACTTTCCACTCTCACCATGTTACATAACTCTTCCTCTCTCCCCAGCCCACAGAGCTGGTAAAATTGAATATGAAGAATTAACCTCAGCATTGGTGGAATGTGTTACTGGTATTGGGTAGCGTGTGGCCTTAGGTGCTGCTACAGGAGGGTGAATGCATGTTTGTTGCTTTGGTAGGGAGGGCTCTGTGGACAGGGCGGAGGGGACTCCCATAACACGAACTCTGGGGAGCGCTTCTGAAGCCCCACATCCCTGTCTACATTCTAGGCATCTTCAGGCACCTCAGACCTGATGCACAGGATGACTTATGATTTCTCTTCTGCTGTCTTGTTACCTGCTGTCTGTTCCATGGCATCCACCGTCCCTTCTGCTTTGCTTTATTTTTCCTTGGTGCACCTTTCTCTCTGCTCTCCCACCGTCCAATCCTTCATTTTGCTGGGTTCATCACATGCAGCCTCATCTCTCCTTGCTTTTCATCTCCGCTGGCCCTCCCTTTCCCACTTTTTCCCCACAAAACATGTCACAATGTCTCCTGACAAAGAGAAAAGAAATAAAGAGGTGTATGCAGCAAATATACCCACAGTAGCTTGGATTGCTGGATTAGGTGCATATAACCTGTCGCCTGCTGCTTTCTCCTTCGTCTCTTGTTCCCTCCAGCACGTAAACTTTGCTTCATGGTAAATCATTTGATTGAACACTAACTTGTAACTTCTTTGGCAGGTGCCCAGGTACTGCCCCACTCCTCCTTGGGACACATAGATTTCTCTCTCTTCTAAGAATCACAGGAAAAAAAAGAAAGAGATTAATATAGAGAAAAGTGTTAACTGAGCTGCAAAATGCTTTCCTTTTATAACTTTCAGTGTGATTGGCAGACAGGTTTATTTAATCAAGTTGCCTTTTCTGTCAGTGTATTATTTAATGAGGGAGATCTTTTTTTTGATTGCATAGGAAATGTGGAAGCACTTGAGAATTTCTGATGTGGTATTTACTCATCCATTATGTTGGGAATCAGTTTAATTTCAATGTCAGCAGAGGAATTAATAATCATAATAGTTATCTGTCACAGAATGATCTATTTGGATATTTTCGCAGCAAACCAGGCTATATCCCTCCCCCTCCCCTTTCACCAGAGAAAGAAGTTTTTAAAAATAAGTCAAATTTCAGCACATTTTTGTTTTGATTATCCCTTCCAGGCTATTGGTAGAGGCATGCATTTTCAGGCTACCAGTCACTGGTCGGAAAGCCTTTACTATCATAAATTATTCTCCCCACCCCCTTTCATTTTTTTTCCTTCGTACTTAATTCTGAGTTTCTCAAACAATTCTATTGAGGATGGGTCCTCTGTTGTAATGCTCATTCTTTTCCTGGAAACAGCCAAAAAACCAAACAAACCCACCCAAAAGACCCCTAGCTTGTCAGAGCTCATGCAAAGTCGCCTTCTTGCACTCATGTCAGTTTGGGCTGGGCTCGTTCTCGTTTTGGTGTTTCACTGCACCCTTGGACAGACAGGCCTCCCACGTGAGAGCACCCGTGGGGTGGGCACAGGGATGGATGTGAAGGAGGCAGACACGACCCATATCTGGTTCTGCTCCCTTTAGGTTTCCTTCAGGTCTATGGTTATATGCAGCCCCACAGAAGTAAACAGCTGAGAAGTGTATAGAACCCTTCGGGTGTTGCTTTTGGAAAGTACCAAGACGTTTCATATGGCTCTGAAGTAAGGGCAGTAACTGCTAAATTAATTGCTTTTTAAATAAAACACATAAGAGAAATTTTTAAATCCTTCATTGTTGCTTAAAATGTTTTAGTGCCTCATTAATTCTTGATTATCCTGGTTGTTAAGAGGCCATTATTATGTGGTAATAAGGTGTAGGAAATTACCTCTAGGACTATAGTCATGTCACACATACCTGCTGTAGTTAGCACCTCATCAGGTGCTGAGACTAAGTGCCTGTGGTATAAATCAGAGTTGGTGGTGGTCTTTTGTGATGGCGTGTTTACTGAGATATATGAACCCTCTAGTGCAGGAAAGTGGAGAAGACCTGGCAAAACATAACCCTCTTATCAGCATTCTGTCCTCCGAGGGTCCCCTGGTCTTTGCTTTGGCAGAGCACAGCAACTGATTGACAACAGTACAATGACATTACCTTGCAACTACATTCATGTAAGTAATTTCAGAGATGCCTGAAGCTTGCACAGATGAAAGCCCACTCTTTGCTGTATGATTTTTGGCAGAAAGTGTCGTAGCACTTTTGATGCCAGTCTAACAGAACATCCCCAACAGTCTAACAGAACACCCTCCTCTGGTCCTGAGTATTTCTTTTGAATACGCAACCCTCCTCAAAGCCTGCAGGGAACTCTGGTAAAGCTAATCATTATTACTCTTTTAAAAATAGGAAAACGATCCTTAGAGGCTATTTTTATTGTGATTAGATGCAACATTAATCAGCGTTCTGAAGAAGGGATGTATTTGAATGTGTCAGGCTGAATGTGTTTATTTTTTAATGTGTATAATCCCTTTCTTCCCCCTAAATCTCTTTGAGGTTGACGATCTAATGCTCACAGTGTGTGGCTCCTTTTTATTACCTATACAAGGAAGTAATGTAACACAGCAACATCACCATCTCTGAAGAGTACCAAAGATGCCTATATTACAAAGACGAGGCATGCTTTCCCTACTGCTTTCCTCCTTATTCCTTCTTGGGTTTCAATCTCAATACAGTAGATGAGGCACAGTTCTCAGAGAATGGAGAGCAGCTTGGTGCCAGTGTGGCTGTTGTTGCTGTGCCAGCATGCAGGAGTCATACTCTGTAGGGTTGTACCAGCACTTGCTCCCTACCTCTTGCTGTTGGCTTTCACACCTCAGAAGAGCTCTGTTCTCAAGAGGTCCGTGTAGCGCCTAAACCCCAAAATGGGGTATGGCCTGGGTTTCAGTGCCAAAAGTCCGCATTTATCGTTAATTATCTTAGCACCCTTTTCAGCATGCTGTCATTCAGGTCTTTAAATGTTCAAGTGCCCAGTGTGGCTGCTGCTTGCTCTTCAGGCCATTTGTGATTATGTCCTTTGTCCCAATCCTGAGCATCACCTCTGCACTCCTCAGGGATGTACCTCAAGCTGTAAGCAGTGGAGAAGGGCACCTGCCAGCCATCCCCATTTAGCCTTTCCTCAGCCTAGGGGCTGTGTGGAGAAGCCTATGTATTTTCCAGTACTTCAGAAGCCAAAGTAGTTTCAAGACTCGTGCAAGCTGTGAGCACCCCTGTTGCCACATCCCAAAGCCACTAGACCCCAGAACACCCCAGAGGGCACAGGCAACCCTTCCAAGCCAATATTCGTCCACACTCTCCCTGGCAGACATCACTTCAGCCGCAGGTCAAAGGGGTTAACCCATGACAGCATCCCATGCACAGCCACAGTGGTCCCAGCTGAGAATGTGGAAAGCATCGGTCTGCTGCCACTGGCTGCTGAAATGTATTTTTTTAATCTCATGAAAATGCTTACGAGTACATTGTCAGGATTTTGTAAGGATGAGGGGAGAAAGTCCACTAAATCGCAAAGGGCACTTCTGAGTGCAGTTTCAGACCTTATGAGAACAAATGGAAGGAACAATTACAGCCCAAACCAAGACTGTGCACAGTAGAAACTATGCACAGTACAAACTCCATGTGCACAGCAGTAAAGGATGTCAAGAGTTAGCAGTCCCAGGTGACAGAAATTTATTAGTCCTACTCTACACAACCAACAGAACAAATCCTTGTTAGGAATGAGTGATCTCTCAAATCGAGCTTAAAATAATCAAATTTTGATTGAAAATACCAGAACAGATCCAATAGTGCAGGTTCTTCTGGAAGAAATTCAAATTGTCTGGTCCAATTTTGGTTTTTATTTGTAACATTTTACAGACGAATAAATGTGTGTTTACTAAAACCCACTTGCCCCCTTTCAGGCAGGATTTTTCACTGTTGACATGCTCTGCTCCAGTGTTCTACTGTGCTCTAATAGGAGGGGCATTGTGGTATGTAGAAAGACACTGGTTAGGCTCTTCTTCACCTTCCCACATGGTCTTTTTTCACTTAAAATTTCCTCATGGTGCTAGCTTCAAAGGTGAAGTAGAGACGATGCAGTGTGACAGCATAAGATGTTGGGTCACAGGTACAGGTGTCTGAAGATGCCCAGAATGTAGACAAGTATGTGGGGCTGCAGAAGTGCTCCCCAGGGTTTGTGCTGTTGGGGTCCCCTCCGCCCTGTCCACAGAGCCCTCCCTACCAAAGCAACAAGCATGCATTCACTCTCCTATAGCAGCACCTGAGGCCACGCATTATCCAACCTCATTCCAACGATTTTTAATTCAGGTTACCTCACTGCAGAAGGAGTCTGGGCAGCCTTGCTACAGCACCAGAGCAAGCCTTTCTCAAAACCATGTTTTTGAACGAAGAAAATGAAAGCGTGGCATTTCCCAAATGTTGAAATTCGTCATTCTATGTAGGAATTAGGCACTGAGTTACCTAGGTGGAAAACACCCAAATGTAGGCGTTTCCAACATGGCTCCTATCAGTCCTTGTCCTGCTCTCTTCTTGATGGCTGCAAATCCCTCTCAGCTCTGAATCCCTCACACAAGATTCTGGTTACAGCCTCATCCCCCCCTGAGCCTTTGTGAAAAATGATTGTCAACATTTTTCTCGAGATGACACAAGATTTCCAAAGATCTGGTGTGGCAGAAAGCATGACCAGACACCATTTAGACTTCCAGGTGGTGATTTTTTGCAAGGTGGTTGTGGTCGTTAGCAGCTGGGTGGTAGAACTGGGCGATAAGAATGCAATTGTGCCCAATTCATTGTGGTGCTCTACTTCTGTTAGTTAAAAATGGCTATTTCTTTGGAAGAGCCATTACAGCCTGACGTACGCTTTTTGAATACAACTCCTTTGCAGAAACTGCCGGCGTGGTACTGCCAGCATGCCAGGCTGGTGTCCAGGAGAAAAATTAAGAGCAGCGATAAAATGAAAGGGGAAAATAGAAGCCCTTCTTGCAAACAGGGGTTTGTAATAGATATTCCGACACAATATGAATGATGGGGGATGGAAAATTCATAATGGTGTGCAGAAGTGCAACACACACTCTGTGCGTAGAAGACTGACCTATAACTCATAAGGTAGTGTGTGTCGTGTGAGTTATGAGCGTTGTTCCCTGGTGTATATTTTAAAAGAGACATTAGAAAGGAGATACAGGGTTTTTTACTGTTTGAGAGCCAGCTTCATAATTTTATCCAAAAAGTGATTTTAAAGAAAAAATACATGGTTAGGGTGGTTTTTTTAAAAAACACATGTATTGTAGTCCAGACAGTGTATTTCTGCACGATGTGTGCAGGATCTGTGTGCAGGGAGTAAATCCCTTCCCCTCTCTGCATTAATAGCCCTCGGTTGATTATTTTGGCTATTGAAATGACCAAAAGAGATTATTTCTAAGGAACATTATGACTCCTAGTAATCTCGGAGTGAAACAAGCCAGCCAGAAGTGCTTGGTACCATCAGACCCCAGGGCAGCTGAGAGTCTGTGCCAGGAAGCCCATGGACAACCCAAGTACACATCTCTATTGGAGCTGCAAAATGCAGTTTGCATGAGCAGGACAGTGCAGGAACAACCATCTCCTCAGTGCAGCTCCATGTGAAGTAAGGGAATTTTCTGACCACTGCAAATTGAATGTGGTTTTCGTTCCCCAACACTGAGCTTCACAGCTACATGCTTGCCCCAGGTGCCAATGCCAGCCTCCAGCTTCCCTGTCCTTGCAGTGCCTTTGCCTCAAGCCCTGGTGTGGCCTGAGTAGCCCGTTCTCTCCCTCAGCCCATCCACAGGAAAACCTGTCAGCTTCTCCTGTGTTCTGGTGGGACTGCTATCAACTGCGAGATGTCTGGGGTTATTACCTCTCCCTTTCACAGGAGCAGGGAGATGAAAACAGAATACTGTCACTAATGCACCATCTCCTAGTAAGTTTGCCAGCATGCTAAGCTTTGTAAAAATGTTGGTAATTCCCTGGCCATGGAGGTAGCCCCTTTGGGAGCAGCATTACCCCTTTCTCTGAGCTAAGCACTCAGGGTACAGGTTTCCATAATGGGCAGAGAATAATTCACTCCATGGGACAGAATGCTGCCTGGGTTTTTGGCCGAAAGCTTTGCTTTCCTTTTGTCATCTGAGAAAGAGATGCGGTTTTCCCTATGTCTATCTTGGTTGCAAATGAAAGGCATTGAGAAACGTGCTCAAGGGAGAGGTTTACGCCCATTCCTTCAGAAATATGAGGGCTGGAAATGTTGACAGAAATCACAGCAGCCCCTACATATTTAATGCACAGAACTCCTTACAGCTTAATCCTCAGCATAAAGCAAGGGTACATCAAGCTGGCCATACATCTGCTGTCAGGACTTCCTGCCCTGTGTTTCTGCTGTGATTCCCCACCCGCCTTGCCACACACTGAATTAATAATCTGACAATGTATTCTGACATTGTATTATTTCAACAATAGCAGAATGTAATGGCATGTAATTAGGAGTGAGACTATAATAGTGGTATGAATATGATCTGGGCAATGAGATTTCTTTTAATTAAAATTTCATTACAGCAAAAGTGTCATGCTTCTGCCCTTTCCAGTGTGTGAGCAACGGTGTCCTTGAGGAAACGGATGACAACCGGGGAGAGATAGCATGATTTGCCACCCCTTGCACCCTCACCAGGGGTTCTCCCAAGGCATTGCTCTCCATACCATAAGAGCCTACAAAGGCACAATATGCTTTATAGACTCTGTAAGTCCTTGATTTTGTAGTGAAACTCCTTCCACTTCTGCAGGGGTGGGGATGGTTTAGGTAGGGGGGCATCCATGAAACGTGGGGTTTGGAGGAGTCTGTTACCCCATGGACTTGTCAGTTTTCTGTATTTTGTCCTCACAGCCCACATCTTTAAATGAGATTGTATGCCCCCTTTCACAGTAGCCAAGTGAGTTCTTGTCTGTTTCTTTGCTTTCTTTGATACTTTTTCTCCATCTAGTCAAACAAACCTGTAAACGCAATGTGTATACTGTGGAACCTTGTCCAAAACACTGCTGTCTCCTTCCTGACAGGGCTGACAGAGAGTATATTCACTTGTATTGTCCAGAGTACTGTTTACATAAAGGAGCAATAAATACCTGTTGAAATTTTTACTGGAGGCCTCCCAGATGGATGGTTCATTTATTATTACAGACAGGGTTTCATTTACTTAGTTATTAAAAGAAGCGGGCCGCTACAGCCCATTTATAACTATATTAAAACTAAATGAAGCTGTAAGTATTGCAGACGGGCCGAGTGAAATACATACAGTGGCCTTCCAGAAAATGTCTAGGAAAAGTGGTTGAAAGGAAACACTGAAAACTTTGGAGACCCTGGTGTGTCTTTCACAGCCATGCTTCTAGTGACTGGATCTCAGGAGGTTATGGAGGAGCTGTAGCTCCTGTACGTTCCTGCCCTGCCACTCAGTGCCATAGCTCTTCTCCAACAGCCTGTCGGCCGTGTGCCGTTGGGAGGGATGGAATTAGCCCTTCTCTACCCTTCTCCAGAGTTTATTGACATGAAAAGCTTCAGCAGAGCATGATGAATAAGTATTAACTTTATCCACAATAACTTCATCCACAATGAACTTTAGCCACAGTATCACTGACTATCAACTCCGCCTACAGAAGGAGACAGTGCTGCTCTGTTGGCACCGATCTGTAAAGCGAAGGCGGAATCATCAGGTCGATACCAGAGGTCTTAGTTTTGAAGGTATCACCAGAGGTCTAGCACAGCCAGTAATCATGTTAAGATAAAGGTTGTAGATGGTCTTTGTGGCACTTTTCTAGCACTGAGGACATTTTATGAGACACACTCAATCCTACTTTAATAAACATTAATTAGTCACTGGATGGGAAGCACGTGGTTGCCTGGGATCATGATTTTATTATGTCCAGACTAGACAAATAAAGAACAGTCCCAATGAGTAAAGGCTGATGTCCCAAGGTCAAAGAAATTGTTGATCAAAAATTGGTAGGACAGGAAGACCTAGAAACAAGGAAGCCTGGAATTTTTGAATCAGAACTCGTTAGCAAAAGGATGCATTTCCACAATCAAGGAAAATGTGAGTTTGCTGAAAGCTAGCTCAGCTTCAGTGATCAAGGAAAAGTAGTAATTAGACATGAAAAAAATTCATCTGTGCTGTAGAGATAGAATAGAAAATACATGAAAGAGGAACATAATACTCAATCTAGAAGACAAATTATAAAGTACTGAGAGTCAAAAAAGAAGTGGAGGATACCAGAGGAAAGTGTAAGGACAATGGGAATAAGGGCCTTCTTAAGCTCTACAAAGAGCAAAACTAAATGCATTCTAGCAGTAGCCCCTTATTAGCAGGAAATATTAAAGCTGTTGATAATATTAGAGCAAATAATTACTGTTTTTATGTGAGAAAAAGCAGGGTGCCTAGTAGCAGGCAGGAAGCTGGTCAGTATCTAGAGACCCTGAATTGTTTAAAATCAGGTACCCTAGATACAAGTGTCTGTAAGGCTCAGATCTTCAACGCTACTATTTAGCCAGGAAGGACACTGACTAGCAAAATCGGAGGGACGTTTGTGGTGTACGGGTAAGGAAGAAAGCTTGAAGATGGGTCACCTGGCATCTTCCAATGCACACAAAGTTTAGGAGGAGCCCAGACAGACTTCCTTTAACACCACCAAGCAACTCAATGATAACAGCATCTTTATTTGCATTCAATGTTTTATTTACAAGAAAAGAAATCTTAAGTTCTTATCAACCAAAGCTGATTTCATTCTGTGAGAAGCTGGCAACTAGAACATGGTAGGAGATCATATTCTCCAATAGTAAAACTTTGTGGAAGATGACAGAGAAAGAAAGAGTGGGAGTGGAGCAGGTTTTCAAATAGTCTGAATAATTTAAGAACTCAGCCTCACTTAAAGGAGACTTGAAAGAAACCAACACGAAGTTGTGTGTCCCAGAACAAGGAACATCCTCCTGACTTTTAAGTGAGGACTTTACCCTGGAGAGTTGCAATTCTGAGAACTCTTGATATATTGGGGTGAGCAAGCAGCTGGGAGTTAACAGCAGCAGGATGATGCCCTGGCATGAACCTCTGGTGTGCAGGGCAGGGCCAGGGCACCAGAAAAGATGTGGAGCTGCTGCTTTCCTAATTGCTTTGATAGTAGTAGACTCTTCTCATTTTGCTGCAGCTGTACCTGATCTAAGTTTGAGAACCTCTAGCTTAAATGATCTTATTTCTCTCACCTGATCAGATAGCTAGTGATAGACACCACCACAGCCACAGTGTGAACTTTTTTAAGTGAATGGTGAGTGTTACACAGATGACTGCAGTCATCTGCAAGGAAGTACAGGAATACAGATGTGTGGGATGATGACTTCAGAGTGAGGACAGCTACTTGTGATGCTGAGGATTACTCAGAAAGGGGCTATTTGTAAGGAAATGACCACCAAGTACAAATTCAGGTGCCACACCTTCAACAAGGGCATTTGTCAGTGGAAATTCTCAGACACGTCAGATTTTCCTGACACAGTGGCTGACACACAAGGCGGTAGCGCAATTCATGCATTCTTACTTCATTTCACATTTTAAATTAATATTTTGTGGATAACAGCATCAGAAATTGCTAGGAAAACAGAGGAAAGTTAGTAAATAACTGCTAATCATACTCAGAGAACCAAGGGAGAGCAGAGTTAAGGACCCAAGAAATGAAGTGGAAAATTGAGAGCGGCACATTCAAACCTTTCATTCCCCAAATGTGTCCCCTCCTGTCACACAGAGGATCATCAGCCAGGAAACTCTGGTAAGTCATCAGAGTGATTGGACTACTTCGGCTGGTGCTTAGGCATGAGCTGCTGGTACATAGCTCATTACTCCTCCCTCTCTTTCAGTGTTACTGCATTTTTAGGTGGCTTCCTTGCCCGGGGAGTGGCTCACGTGGGTTTATTTCTCTGAAGGATTTTGTTCATTTTTAAGGAGGTTCCTTGGGTCCATCTGCCCAAACATCACTCTCAGAAAGCACTAAGGACTGTGGGGCACTGTCTTGCTACTCTACCAAAAGTGAGAAAATGCAGTGTATGATTGCATTTGCTCTCCCTTTCTTGTGGCCACATCACTCACCAGCTATTGCAGAGGAAAACTTATTTCAGCTTCTGCTCATGGAAGAGAGTGATGGCTGCATCACTCAGAGAGGACTGCCTTACATTTCTAACAAGACCACCAGTGTAATGGGAATTTAGCAGAGCATTTAGCCGGTTAAAATGGTTTTGGAGAGTGATGTAGACCAGAGTAGATGGATTCCAGCCAAGGACAAAAAACTTCTCTTTTAGAGCATCTATATTTTATTGGAATTGCTAATTCTGTTTCTATAGATTGAGCCTGTTTTTCAGGCATTTAAATTCTACACTCTGGAATTAAATCTCACATTGATATATGTGCTTCATTCCAATGTTAAGTACATTAATATTTTACATACAGGACTTCTCCCTCTGTTTTTAATTAGATTTGATGGCATTCTATATAATCATGTTTCCCTACATGTTTCTGTGTAGCACAACTTGCACAAACTGTTTGTTGAGGGGTTTGTACAACTTAAACATCATATATTCAGAGTGAATTTTAGATGCTGCAAGCAGTGCTTACAGAGGTCTTCCAAGCCTGCTGAAAGCTCTGTCACTGCATTTATAAAATATCTTGTTGATCTAGTTGTTTACCTCAATCGTTAAGATTCTGACTATTTTTCATATAAACCATGAATAAATACTGCATTTTCCAGATACTATAAATGCATGAGCCTTTTTTTAAAGAGAAAAATGTGCATCATTTATAGCACTAAAGTGAAAAATAATTGCAGCAATCAGAATCTATTAAAATTTACTACTGTATCAAACCAGCTACCTCTGTATTAGTAGGATTCGCAAACAAAGCTGTATGAAATACGTGTTTTGGCTGTAGGAAACAGCAAATGTATGTTATGTGTGGGTAACCAAGGTAATGGCAACAACATTAGTTTCCTCTTCTTAAGGAAGGGAAGATTTTAATCTGTTTCATATAAATTCTCCCCAATTCTTACCAGGTGTATTTTTGCTGCCTTTGTCTTTTACAAGACAACCCAAACCCAAAGGTACCTCTGTCTTACTATGTGATAAGTGATATTAATGTACATGAGCACTCGTAGCTGAAATAATTCAGTAATATACGGGCACAGTCTGGATAGTAGATTCCCACCTGTTGTTCTCTCTCGTTTTGCTGGAAATAAGAGCTAGAAGTCTTGCACAGCATCGTGCCTCCAGAAAGGTCTTGTTTTGCTTTCCTACAACATGAAGAGTCTTTGCTTCTCTCTATATCAGCTCATCACTTGTGACTTCAAAGATGTGGAGCAAGTCTGAGAATTTTCTATCACACTGCTACTTAGAAATAGAATGGTAGTGGTTGGAAATGAACATCTGGTCCAACCCTCAATACTAGGCAGTAAAAAATAGGATCATTTTCCAAAAATAGTCTCATTGAGATGAAGTATTGTGGTGGCATAAGCTCAGATGAGCACTTATTTACCTGATTTTCACATTTCACAACTCTCTGCTTTGTGGGGTTCCTCTTCAATAGAATTCAAGTACTTTTACATTACTAAAGGTTTTTTGCTACATAATGAGCAGAAATCACAAAAGTCCTTAAACCGAGTATTGTGACTGAGACACAGCCTGGCACTGAAACGGAACAATGTGTTTGATCAGATTAACACATTCATGAGACCTTCCACAAAATAGCAACTTCAGAATTTATTTAAGTGACAGCAGCAACATACACACCTGTGTGTCCCGGGCTTGAGGACCACTGACGCCTTCTTTTCTATAGCACCAGTGAGAATGATTTAATAACTGTCAATATTTTTCCTTTCCTATGTCAATAATTTTTCATTTATGATTATCAAAATCGTGATAAAGACCATCACAATTAGCTTAAACCAGAGTTTCGCAAGAACCTCTCTTGGAAACCTTTAGAGCCTCTTCTGTTGTCCTTTGATTTACACACCAAAAGGGAATATCTCTAATCACAACCCAAAACCACAGAGGCGTTTTTTCAGAGTTTTGCACCTCAATAAGTGTGCATGAGCAAATGTGAAGTTTAACTTCCAGGTAGAGTAGTGTCTTCACCTTGGAAGGAAATAGATATCCTGCTACCTAGGGCTGTAATAGAAGGGTCTCAGTCTGGCTCCAGGCATTAAAAGTTGCACCTGAGTGTCACCTGGCTGTACAAGACCACCTCCCCTGACATCACACCACTGACATACACTTGTCCAGCTCTTTCAAACCCAGAATTCTTTGACCACATTCACCCTACACTCAAACTTGAAATTTAGTGTTACTTTGATATTAATTCCTGAAGGGGAAACTAAATGTCTCCCTTCCATCCCGTGGACTCTGTCTGGGACTGAAGACAATCCTTGCTTAGGACTTTACATTCCAGCAACAACAAATCCGGAAAAAAGGCAGACAAAACAGTAAAGCTGCAAGTCTCAGCTTGACTATTCTCTTTGAGCATGTGATGGCCTCCAATCCTGCAGTCACCCCACTCTGGTAACCTACTGAATCAACACAGTGAGGAGCTTCCAGGTGGAAAAGATCAGGCTTTACAGTAAGTTGTGCAGGAGATTTGAGCATGCAATCACATTGGTATTGGCAGGTACTGGGTACTGATACACTTTAGAAGACTTCTGCCTATTTTCCGTTACCTGCAGGCAGTCCCTCAGTCCCTTCCTTTCCCATCATAACTGAGTGGCCCAGCACCCGCAGCTGCAGTCTCTTTTGTGGAGAAAGAAACGAGCTGGCCCCACTGAGACCTTTCTCAATATCCCAAATTCATTCTCGCGTCCTTTCATTACGTTTCTGCCTGTCACACTCTTTGTGGAGAAAGCAACAAACACATTAATTAGAGTACAGTGAGTGCCTGAGCCTCCCACCCTCTGCTGCCTCTGCAGCCTCCTGGAGATTTCACTAAAAAGGTGCAGTCAGGTTCTGCAAAGGAACTTTGACTGTACATGCTCTTTTCAAGTGCAGGAGCCTGAAGTCCCGGTGTGTGGCTTTTAGAGCTGCTTTGAGTGCAACTTCATTTTCATAACTTTTGTTTACAAAGCTGTATTTACTTACCTTTGGACATCAAAGCCAAAACCATTTCAAAAGATCTTTGAACCCACAGACATCGCCTGCTGGCCTGGATGTGTGCATCATCTGAAAAAGGTGTTGCAGATAGGCTCTCACTGCGTATCAGGGCTGTGCCTGCACAGGAGCTTATATGTGCTTGTCTGTTCGTTGTTGCACTAGTTCACCAAAATACATGAAGAAATTCATTCCCAAGCAGGGTGTGATTTCTGTACGATCTGAAGTACTCTGCTGACACAGGGTGCACCACAGCTCGCTCAGTGATGAATCTGTGCCAGAGTGCTTCTCAGACAAATTGCAAATTAATGTAATGCCTCTCGTGAACTTAAAGTATTTTTCATCTCTTCTCTACGCTCATTTTTCAAGTGGGCTCTGCAGATTTTTCTTTTAACTATCATCATTGTGATAACAGAGATGAGGTGTTGAGGAAGAGTGTTCCTCAGAAGCATCCCGACACAAAATTGGTCTAGCTTCTTTTAGCTGCGTACTGCAAACTTGAGTCCTTCTAACACAATTACTTCCTCACCCAGGATGTGATTCAACCTGGGCTTTGAGTGCTGCCTGATGTGCAAAGAGCCTCACTTTCCAGGACTGCTGGAGGGTGAAGCTGAAGTCCAGTGTGACAGTGTGTCCTTCCCTGGCGGTAGCTTGGTAGATTCAGGCTACGGGCCTCAACTGTGAGTGAAAGCAGTGTGGAAACAGTGAAGACTGAGGGTATCACTACAGTAGTAGGAAAACAGCTCCTAGCTTTACAAGGTAGAGCTCTACACTGGCAAGTGGGCTTAATCTGATACGTCCTTGCAGCAAATACATGGGTCAGATCCTGCTCTATGGGGGAAAAAAAAGCAAGCGTTTTATGACAACCTGTTTTTTTCCTATTCCCAGTGGTAGGAGACTTTTTATGCAGTAGTTACAGAAGGGATCACAAGCCCCAGGCAGGCAATGCTTTTCTTGGAAAGCAGTGCTTCTGAAATGAGAAACAGACAGGGAAAATAAAGAAAGGCTAAAATACACGAGCAAGGAGAAGTTGATGGGCCAGAGCTGCGGTTTCTTGGCTGTTTTGTGTGTATAGTTCCAGCTTGCACTCCTGGTGCCTCATCTTAGCAGCATGAAGCCTTCCAAGTGTCGTAGCTGTATCCTGACATAGGCTCCCAATATCCAATCCTTATGTGGATATGAAGTCAAGACGCTAATATTTACATAAAGCTACCTAGAACAATTCTTCCCATCCTGTTGTTTTTTAGCTTCCATCTAGGAGAAGAGCTAAACTGCTAACTCTTAACTACCACTGCACTAACAGAAATTCATGCACTCAAACTCAAGGAAGAGCAGGCGCTGATATCACGGGGGCTCTGCTTTTCAGAATCAACACAGCTCTCTACTTGGTTAAGTAACTGTGAATGTGCATTTCATTATGCAGTACCCAGTCCCAAATCTTTCCGTTTTCAAGCACTGTTTTCTCAGGGATGCCCTGAACACATCTAACTAAAAAATTGACATATTTATCTCCTAAAAGATAAATGATATTTAATTCATACCTGTCCTACTTGCTCCTCAGCAGGGTTTGCTAGCTTGGCTGGTGGCTGCATTGATTCAGCCACCGGAGATTTTGCTGACTTGGGAGATGGCAGGGCAAGCTTTTTCCTGCCTGTGGCCGTATTTCTGGACAAAACCCAGGCACAGCTTGCTGTGAGACTGTTGAGGGGTGTCTTGTATACTCGAGGTGTCTGCACTGCAATGTGATTTTGCTGAATTGGGTATGTTGATTTTACATAGGGAAAATCTTGGCACAGGTAGAAGGAAATGTGGGAAAAGACAAGCGTCCTTAAGAGATGGACTAGTGGGAGTTTTTGCTCCGATCCCTCATCCGGCTCTTCCACACCTACATTGTCTGAAAGATGCTGCAGGGAAATAGGGAAGCAGCTGTGATGGCAACAAAAAGCTGGGACAGTGTGCATAGCTGAGGAGACAGCGGTTAGGTTTGAAGCTCTTTTAAGACACAGCTCACCGTGTTGCCCGTGTAAGAGTCACACTTTTCAGGCACACTCTTCAGCCATCTAGGCACAAGTACAAGGAGGTGGTTTGAAATTACTACATATGTCTTCCTGATATATTTACACTGGGGACCACCCACATCAAAGGATGTGTTTGAATCACTCACCAAACTTTTTCCTGGAGTGGAGACGAAACTACAGATTCTCTTTTCCCAGAACACAAGAAAAACCAGCAACTTCATGAATTATTATCATTGTTGATATTTATTTATTAGTATTACAGACACTTGTTTGAAAAATAGGTCCCATTCTTGAAGAACTCTTATGTCTTGGGGGAAGCGTTTCCACCTTTTGACTCCTTTAACTGATGGTTACTTAATCCTAGCTTGTCCACAAAATTCATAACGATAAAAACAAGCTCCTTCTGTGAGGCAGTTTAAGCAAGCTGAGGAAAGGATCTGGGAAGGGAGGATGGAATTCCCATTAGAAAGATGCATTATTTTCTACGTTTATACGATAATGAGATCCTTGTGGATACTCTTGTGCACTGAGACAATCTGGTTTAGTTTTAATTGTTTCGGTCAATGTCAATTTTACATCAAAGATACAATAAAATAAAAATGGCCTTTGGGAACCATCACTGAATCCTGTTTGGTGCCGCAGTGCTGCCAGGGTAAATATCTACTTCTCTTCTATAAGCTCAAAGCCAAATGGAGCAAGATTTTCCTTTCAGAGAGATTACTGACCTGTCAGCATCACAAATATTATTTTTAGCATACAAAAAGTGTTTGCCAGTGACTGTAATAACAAGGATCTTTGTAAAACCCATTATGACTCTAGTAAACATGTTCCTTTAGGCTGCAATAGTAGGAAATGGATTAAGCAGTTAGTTGATCGCAGCTGAATAAGAAAAAGTTATAAAGTGCCACATCTAAAGAGTCGCTGGGATAAAATCTACTTTCTTTCTATTTGCATTATTAATGTTTACAGTAGTTCAGAGAACCTAAAGCACTTCTGTACATTACAGTTTACTCTACTGTTTCCTTTCCAGAATGCTAGAAGATGACCTCAAGTTAAGCAGTGACGAAGAAGAGAATGACCAGGTAAGAACCACACAGCTAACGTGCCATTTGTACCACGTTTCATGTCAAAACTGAGCTACTGCAAATATTTTACTAATGCTTTTTCAAAACATACATGAAGGTTATCAAAATACATGGCAGTACTGTAACTAGAGTAACAGATGTGGCTGCTCGGAGCCAGCCTGCGTGGGCTAACTGCTGGATCGGTGGGGAATGGTCTGCAGTGCTCTTGATTTATAACCTTGATGTGACCCAGAAGGTTTTTGTGTCAGTTCCCTTCTGATTCGGTTTTGTTTGGTTTTAAAGAGCGGCCAAGAAGGGGAGGAACAGCAGTTCTGGATTAAGCGTTCAGGCCAAAGCTTGCAATCATGAGGTTGGCCCCAGGGGTTAGCCACTGGGCTGCTCACCCCTTACCTGACTAGAGCCTCACTGGCATTTCCCCAGCCCTCCTCTCTCCTCTGAGCATATTTAGTCCTGTGTCTGGGTGGCCCATGTATGCTAAGAAAGCTAAGGTCAGCTGAGAGAAAGCCTTGACTGCGTGGTTTACTCCACAGTGCAGCAATTAGTGCGCTTGTCTGGGTTTTAATGATCCCAAACTCAGACTGCCTGACGGGGAGCACACATGTCAGCCAAAGTTTTCCATGTGTCAGGAAAGCTGGGATTTGTGGTGCGGGGAGGTGTCTCCAGGTTTTTTTATTACCTTGCTGTGTTCTATCCACATAATTAAGTCCTCACTGGAACAGGGCTGACCTTCCCATGGACAGCCCAGCGCCTTGTTGCCAAGCAGTACTTTGCCACAGTGCCTCTTCCTCAATACACTGGTACGGGTGATTTTGTTGGATATCTGGTGCCTTCACTGGAGTGTTTGATGGCAGCAGTGCCCCTGGTTGCATCACACTGATGGATCCAGATTTGGATATAGCATGGGGTTCAAATGTGATTATTGACTGACAGCAGGTTGACTGAAGCTCTCTAGACTTCTGGAATTCAAGATCCTAGACACAGAGTCCTATGTACATAGGCCTGAAACTCTTCCAGGGTTTTTTTGTCTTGCCGTTAGAACTCTCTATTTTACAATATATTCCAAACAACAGCTAAATAAAAACTGTTTAATATTAATACTAGACCATCATTTCATCTATTATAAACAGAGCTGCTGCTTGTTAAGGAGATTCAGCACATAGATTCAATTATTTACATATTTATACAATTTATTTTTGTTTAATGTAGTTTATCCTGAAGCACTTCACATTTAATTACTCTTTCTGCTTGTCTAGGTAGTTTAAAATACAGCGCAGAGACAGCATAGGGCAAAGTAAAGTGAGGGACAGAAGGGACATCTGGAACATAGCAGCAGCACAACAGGGTGCTGTGGTGGTTTCAGTGTGGGGCTGGTGGGAGTGGAGAGCCAGTGGTGAGGAGAGATGGCATGTCCTTCATGAAGGTAGGGAGGTGGGATTCTTCCTAATGGATGTCAGTGTGGAAAAGGAAATTCTGGTTTGCTTCATATCCAGCAGAAAATAACACTGGAAGGTTTTTATCATGCAGGAGAGAAAAACACATCAACAGATTTAGGCAGAGAAGGGATCATGGAAGATGCTGCCATTTGGGTGTACACACAGGCTACCTTTGATTTAGCACTGCGTACAACTCTTAGCGCATTTCACGTGCCTGAGTGTGGAGTGCTGCGTGTGCCGTGCACGGCGTTTGCTCAGCAATCAGAGCTGTGTGGCAGAGCTGGCGGCCTGGCTCTTTCACCTTAGTGCTCAAACAAGCAGTGCAGAGCCAAGGCCCCATTCCTAATCATTTTGCTAACTTGACTGTACAGAAAACAATCTCTTGGAGGCACAGGTTGGCTCCTGCTCTACAAAATGCTTCACGGAACCTCAGCTAAGATCTGAGTTGCTTAATGAACAATCCTAACTCAGTGTGCGTGCTGGATAACCCAAACACTGTTTCCATCACCTAGCAGGAAATAGGCCCAAACACAGCCCCCCCCCAGTAAATGCCCAGGTTACAGCATGGACCTGTGTCTAAATGTCAGTGTGAGAACACATTTCCTTTCGCTTCCTAATTTGTAGGCTCTTTAATCTCAGATTTCCCCAGAGCTCGGAGCAGGAAAGAAAGAAATCAAAGATGAAGGGATAGGAAAGGGAGGCATGAGTGGCTCCCAGATATTCCTGGTGTAAAAAATCAACCTTTGAGCAGTCAGGCTCATTTCAGAAGTCCGATTTCTCACAAGAGCTGAAGGTGAGCTGTTCGTTTTGATAATTTCTAATCAGGGAAGTTTAGGGGAGAGAGGAGATTCTGTGCTTGCGTCTGGAAATGGGCAGGCAGCAAATGGAAAGTTTCTGAGGCAGTGCAGAGAGGGACAGGCTCTTCTGTGCTCCCAGGGCTGGCATCTGGAGGGCTGTGACTGACCCAGGGAATGTGAGCCACAGATGAGGGAGGCCAAATGCTAGACAGAGGCATGATTAAGAGTTTCAGGACTGCAGCGGCCAAGGCATTCCCAACCCTTCTCTCCATCCCAGCAATTACAGTAGTGAGATTCCCAGACCCAGGAGAGGCAAAAGAGGCTGGGTTAAAGCTGAGTGTATTTGCACCCACAGTAATTACATTATCCACACTTATTAGTCTCTTAATTTTAATTACATAAATGTATTTCTCCTCTTTAATGAGCATCGTTTATCCCTTTAAATTGATCATTTCAATTTTACAGGCTGTGATCGTAGGTTCTAATATGCACAGGGAAAATTTCCTGTTGGTATACTTTACATCACACAAATTGAAGAAAATACACTTCTTAATTCCCAATCAATATCTGAAGAGCGTGCAATTAACAGATATCAAGGTAGTTAACATAAATCTGCAAGTTAAAGAGCAAATTCGTTTTGATTTATAACACATGGAGCAATACTTTCATCATCGTCTCTCCCAGAAGCATCCGAAGCTGTGTAGCATGAAGATGTCAAAACTGCACTTAAGATTGTTCAGAGTACTCAATTGCAGTGGTTATTGCCTTTTGGCTCCTCGGAGTGTGGCATAGCACATGAAACAGTCCCCATTATAATACCCTGCTCTTCTCTGCAGAGGTCACTGGATAACTTAAATCAGTCTTGGGTGAAATATTAAGAGGAGATTGTCAATTGNGGAAAGGAGATCCCTGGCATCATTTGTGCAATTCGTGTCAATCAACAGCCAAATAAATTAACTGGCTGGTACGCATACATGGAAAAATAATCTAGCGTATTTTTGCAACCCATGTCTGCTTCCTGGTACACATTTTTTCTGCGCAAGATCAGGTTGGTTGCTGCTGAAGTTTTGTGGCTGTGAAAATTTATTACCCACAGAGTCAATCTGCATTCTGGCTGCCAAGTCTGAATAAATAGAGTCATTGTGCTTGTCTGGAATATATAACCAAAGTTCATCGAGTCAGCTTGACTTTCACATCTCATGGGATTCATAAAAGCCAACACCCTGGTATGTGCTCTTGATTCCTGCCAACATTTTGGAAAATTGTATAAACAGAAGTTGAAGAAGCAATCAGAACATACTCTCAGGGACACGGCTCCACACACCAGCCCATGCTGTATCTCAAAAGGAGATCCAACGTTAATACTCCTCTCTAAAAAGCAAAAGTAAATCATTTGACTATGCCCCTCTGGCAGCAGGTAAACAAGGGGGCCGAAGACACCCTCCATGCACAGTGTGTGCACTGAACAATCCTTTTTTTGGGTTCATTATTCTTCCCATGTGCCCAGAAGCAAAGAAAGAGGGAAGACACTGTTTGCCTGCAAGTGGCTGCCCTCCTGTAGAAGAGATGGGGACGGGCAGGCCCTGCAGGGTCTGAGCAGATGTGTATGCAAGCGAACCAGAACAAACAGAATTCCATGTCCCTTCACAAGTGACCTTGAAGGAAGAGCAGCCCCAAGAAAATTCAGCAGGAACAGTTCCACGGTGGTAAAATAAGAGCGTCCGTAACCCGGTCTGATTTACCACCCAGACCCCCCCACAGGGAGACAGCAGCCCACCAAGCAGAGCACCCTCCCAAGTGTCCTGGGGCTGCACCCCACCTACAGCAGCCTGAGGACAACCAGAGTGGGCTGCCGGCCCTGTGGCACCCATACATGCTCCACCATCACCCTAACCATGGCTGAGCTGGAAACTCGATGCTAATTAGAGTTACACCCACAGCTGCAGGGGGACATACTGCCTGTTTCCTCCCTGTCAATACGCACTGAGGGATGCCAGGGCTTGGCTCTGGAAATGCATCTCCTGGCAGGACTGTCTGTAGTGTACACGTTTAGGACCAGAGGAACCTGTTCTGTCACTGAACCAGGACAAATTGCTGTCTTTGTGGTCAGTGGCAATCACTGTGACCGTGTCCCTGCGTAAGGAGCATCAGGAAATGTTTCAGGTGTTTGAAGCCGTAGATCATGCTTCATTTCTTTAATGACAGCAAGAAACAAGTGAGAAAGAATGTACGTAAAGACAGTCTTTTTAACAACATGTAGGAGTCCTGCCTAGCACTTCTGGATCTGACAGTCAACAAAAAGATAAAAATTACCCTGAAATGAATGGTCATGCATCCATCCAGCTTCCTCCACAAGAAAACCATTTTAGTAGAGTCCTTACAAGCAATGCTTCTGCAAGTGAAACGGAATAGCCCAGCTAATGTGAAGCCTTCTGCAATGAATTTTGAAACAAATGCACACTGGGTGAAGCAGTTACAAGCTGTCTTTCCACAAGACCTCCTCTGTTAGGACAGTGCATTCTGAAGTTGAAGATCCACAGAACAAAGCACAGAGTCAGGTACATCTAGAGAGAAGATACTGGGCAAATTATAACACACCTCTGCATAGCTCTATTCAACGTTAGAACTATTTTTAGGCAGCGCCAATTCTGTCCCCATAGGCCTTATCCAAATATTTTAAGCACATTAAGTCATTGTAGTGTTGTGCTGCCTTTTATTCACCTCCTCATCAGTGCAGTACTTGATGCTGGATCAGAAGGGAAAATGAATTTTAAAAAAAGAACACTCAGTCCTGGGCAAAAAGCACAGAGCCTGTGCGAATGAATTCCTCTCAAAAACAGAAAAGCGCCCTGATAAACCTGGGGAAAAAATATCTTCCCAGTGAGAGGTTTCTCACTCCACTGAGCACGGGAAACCATCATGAAGTCTGGCCATGTACAAGTCGAACTGCCACCGACACTGCACAATGCGGAGATAAGCAAAAGAGGAAAAACTGAGTTTTGGGCTCAGGAATGGCTGGAACCTCAGATGGTTTTGTACTTAATCCAAATGCTTTGCTGAGCACCCTGCCACTGTAACGCGAATGTGTTTTTAGGCTGGAGGAACAGCCATCGTACAGTCCTACTTAACCAGGGTCAGTCGTTTCCTGTGTATTAGAGAAACAATCCTTTTGGTATTCAATTTAACTAAAATCCAGAGTAAGATTTAAGCCAGCTGAGCCAAGCTTTTCTTGTGGTTTGCCAGCTCTAATTTTAAAATCTCTGTGACATCTAGATTTGCACGTCCACAAACCATGACAAGAAGACCAAGACTGCCTCACTGGAACTGTCAGATGAAACAAAATAAGAGCTCGGTCTTGTCCTGCCAAACGTGGCTCACATCACTGTCCATCTCACAGAATCAGATTGAATGCCTGGCATGCACTGGCAGGCAGGATCAAGCTCTAAATTTGAATGCCACCACGATGAATGACAGTGAAATGAGAGTTCAGCTTGGCCCTTGGGCGTGCACAAAATTTGGGGAAATTCAAACACAGTGCCTAGATCTGCATGCTTCTCATAGGCAAACCTCTAGCAATGGAATGGAAAATAAACTTGAAATACAGGGGTATCTTCCTCATTTGTTCATGTGGATGCCATGACTAAGCTAAGGTTTATCTCTAGTAAATCTCCAAAGCTTGACCTTGAAAGATCACCCAGTCCAATCCCCCTGCCACAGCCGGATCACCTAGACCGAGTCGCATAGGAACACATTCACGGTTCTTGACTGTCTCTAGAGAAGGAGACTCCACAACCTCCCTGAGAAGCCTGTTCCAGTGCTCTGGGTGCAGTCTCACTAGTGCAGAGTAGAGGGGGAGAAGAACCTGCTAACCACCTCCCTTCTGATCCACCCTAGGATGCTGTTGGCCCCTTTGGCCACAAGAGCCATTGCTGGCTCAGAGTCATCCTGCTGTCCACTAGGACCCCCAGGTCCCTTTCTCCTCCACTGCTCTCCAACAGCTCAGTCCCCACCCTATCCTGGTCCCTGCAGTTGTTCTTGCCCAGATGCCAGACTCTCCCCTGCTCCTTGTTGTCCCTCATTCCATTTCTCTCTGCCCAGCTCTCCAGTCTGTCCAGCTCTCGCTGAATGGCAGCACAGTCTGCTGGGGTGCCAGCAACACCACCCAGCTTTGCATCATCAGCAAACTTGCTGATAGTGCCCCCTGATCCCTCATCTGAGTAAATAGATTGAAGAGGACTGGTCCCAGTACCTGATCCTTGGGGGACCCCACTAGATCCAGGCCTCCAACTAGACTCTGTGCCATTGACCACTACTCTCTGGCTTCTATCCTGTAGCCAGTTCAGGATCCACCTCACTACCCAGTCATCCAGTCCACACTGCCTCAGTTTGGCTGCAAGGATGCTAATTTCTGAGCTTTCAGGCTTCTCACTGGCACAGCTCTGACTTTTTTTCCTGTGCTATCCAAGTGTAAGCAGCGTTTCCACCAGGCTACATTTTGTTGGATACAGAGACTACTTCAGCAAAACCAGAAGAGGTTTTCCAAGGCAATCACTGCTTTGCTTGCAATGGCTGAGACCTTCCTCCAGTGTCGCTGAAAATTAACCATTTTATTTATGTAAAATACCAAGGGCTTTCCTTCTGCTCATCTCTATTGAAAAAGATTGAAGTTACCTCATCTGTGTCAAAGCCCTGCATGGTTGTTGAGGCCAGACTGCGGGAGGAATCTGAATAGATGCAGGACAGAAGACTCAACATTTACAGACATCTAAAATCCTCTGTATGTTTAATACTCCTTCTGGTTACACAGTAATTTTGAGATCCAAAACACTTAGCAAGTATGGGCTACGTAATACAATGCCCCTGGGAGGTATTTAGGTAGCGGTAGGCAAGAATTATTATCCCTGCAGAAATGACAAGGAGATGTGGCTTGCTTGAAGCCACAATGCAAGTCAGCTGCAAAGCCCAGAGTAGTGCTTGGGTCTCTTACTGCCAGGCAGCATGTTTGAATCGCTAGGCTGTGCTGCCCCTGAAGATTAGTAAGGATTAATGGGCAAAGCAGAGGAGAGCAGGGGAGAAAGAACAATGTACACCAGAAATATAATAATAAAATGAAAAATGAATACTGAGGTGTTAAAAGGTCTAGAGAAATAATGAAATCCAGAAAGAGCTTTGTGATTTCTTAGAAGACATGGCTCTGATGATAACCAACTCCAAAAGGGGAAGGAAAGGTGATCCTTTTAAGTCTTACAGCCTGTAAACCTTAAATAAATACCAACTGGACAGTGAAAATCACATTGACACATTTATATTGCAAATTTACAGAGCAACACTGAAGCTGCAGTTTACAAGTGATTTTAAATCCCTCAGAAATCCCTACTAGAAAGCAATCCTCAAACAAAGCCCCTAAGAACAGCGAGGACTACAGAATAATACAGTGAGAGCTGGCACATTAGGAATCATGATAAACTGCCTGAGCACTTCATACAGCTCACGGCTACAAGACACTCACAAGCACTTCAACAGGGCAAGCCTGTAGGTGCCAGAGTGTTTGTTACCTCTGCTTTGAACCCTGATGCAGCATCCTTGCAACACTGCGTGGCTCTGCAGTCTTAAGGACAGAAGAAGAGGGTTTCAGAAACTGAAGAGGTTTTCAAAATGAGGGAGAAGTGTTGCCTAACACATTCAGAAAACATGCCTTGGAGTGAAAGATTCTTGTGTGATGAACTGAGCTCATCTGAAGCAGAGCTGGTGGCTAGCTTGATCACAGTCTATAAACACCTATGCTTGGAGAGCAGCTGTGAGGGTGGAAGACAGCTTCATCTCACAGGCAATAGTGCAAGTTCCAGTGCAGGAAAGTGCATAGAAAGAGACTGGGACCAAACCCACTTCTTAACACGAAAGGTGAAAACCCATGCATGTGGTTTGACTGAGCTGAGTTCACCACAAGTGGGTTATCCAGAAGATTTGCTCTAGCTCCATAACAGCTCACAAAAGCAGAGAAAAGCCTCTGGGAAGTCCTGTGGCCCATGTTACAGCATCCAGTCAGGTTGTGCCCTTCACAATATTTTCTTCCTGGCTTCCCTAGTTTAGGAGTAAGATGCATTTAAACTAAATGCAAACAAAACAGAACCTTAGGAGATTCGAACAGAATCAATGTGGAAGACATGAAAGAAGACAGATATAAAAGTATTGTTCTCCTCTGGTTGACATCAACAGCTCTCTAGCTGCAGCGCCATGCAGAGTGACATGCATCAGTCTGGGGTTGCTAATACGAGACATGATGCCTCGGAGCATAAATGGTTTGCTGCAAAGCACCAGGGCAGCACCTGAGGAATACAGGATGCTCTGGAAACAATGTGATTTACTCATGCGTATGTAGTCTGTATTGTCACACTGTCACGAAAGGAACGGTTCAAATTCTCACCTCGTGTACACCTGCACCATCTCAGTGAAGTCTCTGGTATAACTGGTGTCACTCCATACCATTGCTTCAACTAAGCTCTCTAGTGTTAAAGGGAATTAATCCATACGACAAGAAAAATGGAAAGCAAAATGTCTGAATCTGCCACTGGTCAATTTATTGGCTTGTATTTGCCAAAGCTTGCTGTGGGTCAGTGCATCCACAGACAGCCTGCTTTGCTTCCAAGCCCAGCAAGGCGTTCTTTGATAGTTCTCACTTGCTTCTTATCCAAAAATGCCGGCAAGCCCAGCAGCTCAAGAGACAATTCGATTCTAAACCAATTTAAAAATAAAAGGGAAAAAAAGGAGGAATTTCTTGGGACCGCTCTTAACACTCCTGTATCTCCAGCTCAACAGCTGTGTTCAACCTGTTCTGTTCGCAGCTCCGTCCCAATTACAATGAAAGTATTTAATTTCCTCTTTGATTTCCCTTCAGCAACAGATTGCAACTTGTGACACTTCAGGTAATTTTGGTAGCTCATTTAACACACACTGGAACCTGAATATCTGCTGATTGTGTTCCCAAGCTCTGGCTCATTGCAATAAAGGATGGAGAAAGGAGATGCAATCTCTGGAGATTGAGAACCTGAACATGATTACTGCTGGCTGAAAACTTGTTTTGTCCCAGTGGTCTTGGGGTACAGCTAAAATCTTTCATGAATGATTAATGAATTGTAGGCAGAACAATGAAACTTTGCCCTAAAAGTATCTCAGGTGGGGGCTGAAGAAGTCTAATCAGTTGGTATCCTGTAATTTACAACTCTTGATGTAGTGAAACGGAGCAATTCGTCTCATTTACTGTGGCTGTTTTCTCTAGCCCAAGTACTTGACTCACCTAAGTGATTTTTCCCCTTCTCTGCTTCCTACTCAGCATTTAAGTTATTAAGTGGTGGTTGGCCTCCAACATCCATGCTCATATGGTGGAGAACCTTCCTCCATCAGTAACCCCACTGCTTCCAAGGACTGAAAATGCGGGTTTATCCTCATTGCTGGTGAATGCACTCACCACTCACTTATCAAAGAGAACACTAAGCTTCCCATAAAGCACTTTTTAGTTGTAAGTCCCGTTCTGGCAGCAATATCAGACTTCAAAATTATTTCTTATCCTTGATTTCTATAACCAGAATAGTCACTGACTTCCAGGAATAATAAAGCCTGTGTAACATATTCTCATCTGTCTTAACGGATGACAAGTTGGCCTCAGTGAAGTTGTTAATGATGCAAAATAAAATGCAAATGAAATAGCACAATCAAAATCAAGCTATTAAAACAATAGTTGTGCAGGCAGTATGTGATACTACGCACGACCCCGTTGCTTACACTGTTACATAGATAGATAATACCAGATATTCGAAACATAATAAATCAAGTGAAGCTGTTTCTGTTGCCAGGAGTTTCTCAAACTGTGGGTCATGACCCTCCATGGGGATTCATGAATGAGTTTGAAAGGGGTCACAAAAAGAACTTAGCGAGAAGCAGAGGCAGATATTTCCCCCTAAGTTAAGCAGCCCAGTCCTCTAGCAGCAGAACAAGAGAGCAGACTGTAATTAGTGGCTGCAAGTATTTATACTTGCTAGGGAACTGCTAACTACCTTTAATTACAGCAGCTCACTTTCCCCCGGAAAGGGGAGCAATATAGGTTAGAATTAAAATGGCTGGATAGTTGCTAGCTGCCTTTCATTGCAGGCAATGGATAGGTATCTCCAGGGAGGGAGAATAAACTGGTAACTGGATCTTACTCTCTCATCATTTAGAAGTGGAGCCATTACCAACTCCAGGGGTCACACAAACCTCCAGTCAAACACAGTTGTATTTTCAAATGGTGCAGGAAAAGAATCAGTAGTTTCATTTAGAGAACGTGTGACCACTAAGCAGAGAGTGAGGTGCCCCACACAATCTGCATTACATCCTGGTGGAGAAGGACATTTATTGAAGGACGTCTATTAAAGACTTAAAATCAGAGGTTAATTTAAAAAGTAGAATGACCTCACTGAAAAGCGCTTGTACATTTCTTTCTGCTGCCCGGTCTGTCACCTGAATCCACTTTCTGGAGCAGAAGGGATCACTTTTACATGGATGTCAGCAACATTCAAGACCCGCCTGGACGTATTCCTGTGTGACCTGGTCTAGGTGATCCTGCTGTGGTGGGGGGATTGCACTAGGTGATCTTTCAAGGTCCCTTCCGGTCCCTAAGAATTCTATGGTTCTATGAATTAAAGGTACCAAGATGGAAACTGAAGCACTTGAGGCTGCAGTCCCAACACCACATGTACTGGCTCGGTTAGCAGACCAAACAGGTCAAGAATCCTCTTCTCTTTCCTCGTAACGGCTAGGGAAATACCAGTGTGAGATATGCACCCCGCATCCCCATGTTAGTGACATGAAAATCCGTGTCTTCTTTCATGAAATCTCCTCAAGGTCCATGAAGCCTGTGCCTACATAGTAGTCTGTCTCTTTCAGTGCCTTCTGAGTACCCCAGTCACCATGTACTTTGCTCCAGGATAGCTCTGCAGCTTCCCAGAAGGACATGAAATATGAAAGCAGCCGTGCTGGTGGACATGCCCTTATCTCAGCAGAAAACTTTTTTGCTGTGCGTTGCCCTGCAGTCGCATTCTCACTCCACACACTGAGATGTGACAGCCTCTCCCTGGGGAAGCAGCTCAGAAGTGGGATCCAGGTTTCAAATAACTGGGGAGCAAGTGGAGAAAAAACAAGAAGGAGCCCCATGATTTTTCATCTGGATCAGGCTTCCAGCCTGCTTTGTTGCACAACCACCTGAGCACCTGTAGTGGCTTAGAAGTGTCTGAAACAGCACTGCCACATAGTGGCTGCTTGTGAGGCCATGACTAGCACTGGTTCTGGTGGAGACAAGGAAGTAATGTGAAGGCTGTCTACCCAACTTGGCCCGGGGAGAGGGCTCTGATAGTGAGATGAGGCTCCTGAGTTTTGCCAACAAGGGCAAAAAAAAAACACAGCAGCTTGAAACTTCAAATGGGCATAACTTCCTGCTAGTGAGGGTGCTAAGGCATGGGGGCCGAGGAACGTGCATTGGTCCAGGGCATTAAAGAAGAATTCAAGCTATAAGACATTCTTAAACCTGACATTTGGGTCTCTCCTGCATTTGCATGCCAGAAGTGAGATGATGTAACTGAGCTGCAGAGTGGCTGTACCCTTAAAAGCCTGTCCTGTACCCAGTGGCCTAGATGGTAGTGGTGGCATTGTATCCATAAAGCATGCAAATAGATTGGCCTATTAGAGACATACCAGACTCTCCATATTACCTTCCTAACTCTGAAGCCATCGTGTGTGTGCCATGGGTACACTCCCACTAAGCAGCCATCCCCATGGCTGCTCTGCCCACTGCAGAAGTCAGCACTAAAGAAAAACCTTCCTGCAAGCCATTGCTGCCTTTTCTGACTAAGTGGTGTGTGATATATAGCAAACTACTCCCCAGGCAATCCAGGAGGCACAGGATATTCCAGAAAGTTCCCTCAGCATAAAGTCTACTTCCAAAATTGAGTGGAAACCCATCCCAAAGCATTTCTACACTTCTGTCAGATCTGCAAGGATCCACTCAGGGAATATTTTCACATCTTCCTGTGACATGTCCGTAACTGCAACCACAAGCCAGGTTTTACCACGTTCTTCTTTGCAGCCTGCCAGGAGCATTTTGACTAGCCATGCTCTCTGGTGCTGGGCGGGGTGCCGGCAAGCCCTGTGGCTTGTTCAGGAACAGGGATGCAGGCCCGAGCAGCCCCAGAAGCCAGGGAGAAAAGGTTTAAAATGTACTTACTAATAACTGAAAAATGGAACTGACACTTCATTCCCTGCCCCTTGACTCTCTGCACTGCTTTGCTTTGTGTCCTGCTGCACCTGGACAGGTACAGCTGGAAGCTGTGTGCTCGGGGCAGCTCCAGTAGAATGGAGGCTTTAAAGCAGATTTTCAAAACACGATGAATTGGTTACTGTGCCAAAGCCATGAATCACACCACTTGGAGTGATTGAAGGAGGGGAAAGAATAATAATAATAAAGTGGCAAGCTGGCTCTGGAATAGGCTTGGGAGTCCTATTAAACTTGAGAGGCTACAGTTTCTATTCCCAGACCTGCCAGTTAACACAAGAACAAGCATCATGCTTTTCCCACCCCATCCAAACAGTGGTGCATGCAAAACCTGAGCAAACCAGCAACAGATCAGTCTGGGACTGTGTAGTCAAAAGTTGCCAGAAGATGGACATGGCAGCCCTCGCAGAAAGGCTGCAGCCGCTCTGGCAAGCCTTGCAAAATCCATAATTATAGCTACAGGCTTCGTCACAAAAGGAACCAAAGATGTGATGTTTGTTTCTGTGGAAGAATGGGAGGAGACTAATGGTAAAGGAGAGGGAGTGGGAGCGCCGAAGCGGGGAGAGGGAAAGGCAGAGAACCAAGTCCTGACGACTTTTCAGGGACCTGCAGAAAAACATAATCTAAATAGAGTAGTTCAGCCCTCCAAGACCGCGCGGTGCTTTGACAATCTGCTGGTCTACGCCGTACTTAACAAAGCATTCTTAGATCTGCTAGTCTGGAACGTCCGTTTGACTATAGGGTCTCTGCCTCTCTGCTCACACTCTTAACGTTTGGACACGTGACAAAAATGTGTGTAACGCATTTTTATAGTGTTGATTGTGCTCGTAATTTTTGAGTCAGAATGTAAAATAAACATCTCTGCCCTTTCTTCCAGCAGGCAGCACAGAGATCTGCTCTCCGCGTTCTATCTGACAGGTACATTTTGTCATTTTTATGAACTATAAATTGCTTTATGAAACGTTGAGCCCTATTTATTGTGGCATATAACTCATAATCGGATTTTGTCCCCAAAGTATCTGTGAACTGGGATGTTAACATTTTGCATGCTTAGATTTGTCATGCATGTGTAGAGTTTATTACTGCAAAAATCACAGTCTTGTTGTATTTCATCCAGAGTATTCAGAATCCCTTGTTGTGGTACCAAATGAGAGATAAGAAACTGACTGGAGAAGGCATGAGTGATGCAGTAAATTCTGAGCCTTAGAGTTTGCTGAGATATATCTGAGCTCGTTTTTCAGCAATAAGTACTTCATTTCATTTATTTTAAGATGTTCTCTTTTGACTGTTCCCAAATCCTTTCCCTGGGAATTACTCTTCTTTTGATGAGATTTTTTCACGCAATTTATACACAAAAACAATGCCCTTTTCACGCCTTAAGTTTTGAGGGATTGGTAATTTGGAGGAATTTAATTCCTTTTTCCAGTTCTTGTGGAACTGCAGCAGCGCTCCGGGCAGATAAGCAGGGGACCAAATCCTTAGACAGTGTTCAGGTTTTACTCGGCTCTTTTCTCAGGCAAAAATCCATTAACTTCAACGGGAAACTTGCCTGCGTGAGAAATTCGGGATTTGAGCCACAGTAAATGTTGAGGTTGGGCCGGAGGGCTGCTCAGGTATTTACCTTAGATGACTTTTATGAAAGAGGATTGATTGAAATATAAGGTGGCTTTCTAAGGTGATCCTGATTTCTTCTCCAGTTCTGGCAGCAGCAGGGAGGGAAGGGGGAGGAGAGACTGTACATTTTAGTGCCTGTGAAAAAGAACGAGCAGATTTACATTTATCCACAAATGAGGTACTGTGTCATGCAGGCTGACACAGAGTAAATTTCCCCATGCCTTGCTGGCAGACCCCTCTGCTCCGTCTGGCCCCCCGCCCCCCGCCTCCCTGGGAATAAGTGGTAATTGACTCTGGAAGCCAGCTCAGGCCAGGATTTCTCCAGAGCGGAGCCTGTCACTTAGGCTGAATTATATGTTGTGCATGGATGAATAACATTTCTCTCTGCTCGGAGGCTAAGAATGCCAAAATTATTCACCTTCCCCCCTCTAAGTTTACAAACACTGTTTTGTTTAGAATATTTCCCCCCTGCGCTGCTTCAGGAAAAAAAATCCCAAGTGAAATGTGTGGGATGCGGGTAAAATCACTGTCGCAGCTATAGGACACACCAGTATTTGCTGTAGCTGGGACGGGTGCAGGAAGAAAGCAGGGGAGTCAGAGTCAGCATTACACCCCCTCCCTGGAGGTGTGCAAGCTCACCCCTCAGGCAAAGCAGCATTTGCACTTGGTGGGGACAACACCATGACCAAAGAAAAAGCCAGGGGGTAGGAAGTCTCAGCGTCCTTGCCATGGGCTGAATGAGAAACGTTCATGCAGGAGTACGGCAGAGATAGTTAACAAACCCCAAAACCTGCAGGGCACTTTTCGCTTCCCCTGGAAAGAGAAGAGGTGGTGGTAGGCAGTGCTTACCTCATCAGAGGTGATAAGGAAGCTGGGTTCAGGCCACCCTTATTCTCAGGGCAAAAAGCCTCCCATCATACTTTAGATTTAGGATTCATGAATACATGTTTCCCTTCCTGCCCCTCAAAGCATACCTGCTGCCTGCAGCTTTCCCACCTGCTCTACAGACATACCAGGGCACCCTCCTCCCCTCCTTCAGCAGGGGTGCTGGGAAGGCCACAGGTGGGTGGATGCTCCCTGACACCCATAACCTCATCGCAGCAAATGAATGGGAGGGCAAGGGGCCAAAACTCCCCGCTGTGGCAGCAGTTTTTGTCCAGTCTTGGCTGACATGACAATGCCTATGATATCGGTGCTTATTACTTGTGTCCCAGTGGCAACTAAAAGTTCTTGGTCACTTCCACTTTCCAGCGCCAAGAGAGATTGCAGCTTAAATAAAGCTCTCAGTAATTTAGCTCATCTTTTTGTTTGATTTTTATTTAGGCTCCAGCAGTTCTCGTGGCAGTTTTTGCTTTCTGGTTCTGTTACAGAGTTAGCTAAACTTCAAAGGAGTTTTTAAAAAACCCCAAACACCTATGGCTGTATTAAACCTGTAGCCACTGGTTCCTTTAGTGCAGTGCACTCAGTCCTGTTTTCAGAATGACAGAGTAACCCCCCAGCAGATTTGTGTGCAAACACACAGATTAGTGACCCAGAAGCTCGACTGAAAACAGCTTTCTTGGCTTCCAGAAGCCAGGTTGCTCTGCACACGCACTGACTATTTTGTCAGGGAAGATGCACTGGCCCCATTAGCTTTTCATTATCTCACAAAACGCCTCGATGTTTGTGTGGCACAGCTTGGTTTTCATTTTACTGTGCTCCTCAGTAAAGTGATCTACCTGTACAGATTGTTCTGTTCCTGGGACAGAGAAGAGCAAGAGCTCAGCTCATGTATTTTAATGTATAGTGCTAGCGTATCTTCAGCTGTCTGGCTCATATCCACTGCCTGAATAGCTTTCAAATTAAGAAAAATGTCTGTAACTAAAATTTTCAGCGTGTTCTGTTGTTACTTAACAGTGGGCAGTGTGGTTAAGCCAGATCTTAAACCCGCTGAGCTGAATAGATTGTGTTATCGACTCCCATGGTCCCAGAACTCTGACCTTAAGGCTGAAGTTAAAAGCTAATTTTTTGCAGTCTTTTCCACTAACCCAGAAGCACTTGCTTGCTGGCTGTGTTTGCAGTGGAGAATGTCCAGCTGTAAATCACAGCTGCTTGTAATCGTACCCAAACACAACACTCAGTATTATTCTTTTGTTCTTTTGAGGCTGAAAAGCCCACCATGAGGGAGACCGCACAGTACTTAATCCACGCATTAAATTTACTCACAGCTCATATTCACGTGCAAGATAAGATTTTCCATGAAGTAAAGATTTACAGCCACCAAAAGCATTTTTATTCCCCTGGCTGCTTTTGCTGCTCTGTGCTGTAATGTAGGCCAAATGGGTCTGCTGAAGAGTTTTGAATGTTTAAGAGGAAAGTGTCATACCACCACTGAATTTCCTCTCTCATTGCAGTAGGGGAGATGTAGCTCATTCACCACAGTGCTCAGATGGTACTTAGGAGACGTGCTTCATTCACATTTGTGGGCTGTTACCCTTTCTGTGTACTTGCGTTGGAGAACTCAGGTGGATCCTGCTCACTGTCCCCATTCAAACCTCCGTGCAGGCACATAGGGCAGAGAGAGAGCTGAACCTGTTCAGTCCAGCAGCTGTGTGGCCATTCTGGCAAGCCTACCCATCCAACTGCTAAGTGCTGTAAGAAGGTTATGCACTGTGTCTGATTACTACGTGTGTGTGTGTCACTCACACCTGAACTGTTAAGTACAGGCGAGGGTGAACCTTTTTGATTTGTCAGCTGGGTGTTGAAGGACAAGGCATCCCAACACTAATATCCATTTGGCAGTGTAGGCAATAGCTGTTCATGACGGTTGGTGAGCAACACAGCCTGTCTGACTTTTGGTCTGCCCTCCTGCCGGGAGGAAGGGCCAGTAATCTGCATTTCCACCTAACCATGTCTGTCCACATCTGGTAATGGTTAGCACACGGGCAGACTGGGCCAGGCGTGAGCTGGTTTGCCCAAATGGTAAAGTGGAACCCTAGGACTCTGAAGACCAAGTAAATGCTTACTCTTGTTTCCTGGAACAATGAAGGGCTCAGGGGCCTGAGCAGCAAATCACATGAAGCAGCAGAGCCCCACACTTGCAGGGAGACAAGGGTTTACAAGCAGAGAGGCTGCTGCATGGTTTGCTGTGTGTGCGCACACATTTAGCACTCAGTTGCAAGGAGAGTCAAATAGAAAAGGTTGACCTAGGACAAACCAGTCCATTCCCCTGGCCATGTAAGCAGCCGCAGCATCAGTGATTTCTGTAGCATGTCTCCTCTTCAGACAAAGCCACTTTGAGATACTCTATTTGGGTTAGGAGGTGTGGGGAGCAACTGCCTGTAAAGTATTCAGGCAACAGTAAGAAGCAATTTGGACTTCTAATAGACTGCTTCAGCAGGGAAGGCAGTTATCCAAGCAGCCTTAACACTTGCAATGGGCTAAGCCAAAGATTTCTCGCTCTCAAGTGTCTGCCTGAGCTGTGATTAAGCGAAGCAGTTAAACTTGTGATACTCTGAAGTAAATAGCCTGGCAGCAGCTAGCAAGAATAGTCACGTGCTTTCGAGTCACTCACATACTTAGGTTTGTGTTGGACTGTGTTTTTTGATAACATCGACTTTCACACCAGGAGAGTCTGGCACATGAGAAGCTGCATGGTCAGCTTGTCAGTGAAGTGACTCAGCTAGCTGGTTGGCCTAAAGACTTCCTGTGACTGGGCTGTATAATCCGTGACAGCTGAGGGGAAGCCTTGGCTCAGGACAGCTGATCCTGGTCCCAGCAGAGAATTACGGAACTGAGACCATGGGCTCTGCAAGACTCTAAGATTGGCTGGAGACAGGTGTGCAGGCATGGTGTTTGCCGCCACAGGAACAAACACAGAATTAGCACGTTGCTTAAATTTTCTGGATTATTTTTGAGAGGAAGAAGAGAATGCTTCCCGCAGGGAGTAGGCATTTCTCACGTATGCCCTACATGAAATCTGGCTGTTTGGGAATTCTGGTGTTCCACCGTAGTAGCCCTTTCACCCTTTCAGAGTAGCAAAAGGTGACTGCTGCTAGAAAATACCTGGAGTTTCTCAGCTGTTGCAGTAACAAAACTTGAGGGAGGAAGAGTAGTGCTATGTATTATATATAGGATATTATTGCCAGCATTGGAGACTGTTGTGAATTAGTGGAAAAGGGCATTTAAAAGAAGAGCCTGTCTAGAAGGCTGAGAGTGAAAAGAACTAGATACCTGAGTAAACCTGGGACTCGATTTCTCTTTATTTAACTTGTGAGCCAGATCCTTGGTGCTTGTCTGTATCTGTTGGAAACTTTCCAATGCCTTGACTGTTGCTGTTGTTTGTTTACAACTGTCCTACCAGAGACATCATGTGGATGTTTTGCCACCTGGAGTGGAAAAGTGGAGCAGAGCTGTCCTGGGGAATTGTAACCATTCTGAGCCATAACCAGTGATGCTAAAGGCTGGGATTCCTCTGGGGCTTAGAGAAAGAGAAAGAAAAGTTGAAAGGTTTTTTTTCCTCACCGAAGTACTAGTGTTCAGCTATCATGAGCCAAACATTGTCTACCTCCCTGTGGGCAACTCCGTTCATTCTCAGTGGCTCCCCAAAGAGATTTGGGAGGAAAGAATCAGTTCCAGTTCCCATGAACATTTGTGTTTTGAAAAATATCTGTCTTACTAGGGGAAGGTCCAACTGGTAATCTCCCATGGGCTTGGCTGGCTAGGTCTTTTAAGAATTGGTGTAGATAATTACAGAATTAACATGGAGGGGAAAAGGGCTAAGGTGCAGGTCTGTGGTCTTTTGCATATTAGTAAGGAGAAAACGGGTCCCACTGCTGACTGGCAGTGTGAAGAATATGCAAAGTGCTCTCGGGAAGAAGAGCGTATATGTGTGCAGCATGCGAAGTGCCGCAGCATATGATTAACCTCACTGGGTGTGTAGTAAATAGTAGATAACTGTGATCAAAAAAGTATTCATGTGATTTATCAAACCGAGCAACTGTGCATTTTGCAGTGAAGCAGGAGGTCAATCCTGAAATCTAGGGCAAGCGGAGAAATAGGAAATTGTAGGGACTAAGAAGTTAATCATGCTGTTGGACCGTTTCCATCTGGTTTTGAAAGACAGAGTCAGTAGAGGGCTAGCGAGGATGCTTCCCAGCAACAGATCAGGAATTAATGTTTTCAGCAAATCTTCAGCTATCATTCGCAGTTACACAGGCTTATAAAAAAGTAATTTAATTTCTAGGGGATAAATCATGTAGGACAAGAAGTGTGAGAGTGGTTTTTAATGCCTCTATCGGGGGGGNAAATCTAAGAAACAAGCATTTCACAGTACGAAGCCTGGATGGCATTCATCGCCATCCAGTTCAATTGTGCAGGTCTTTGAAAAATCAGTTAGTAGTTGGGAAACTTCTCATCATTATAAGCCTTAAGAGCATAATGTTATCTACCCTGTCTGTCCATCAGCATCAGCGTGGGTCAAAGGAGCACTGACACAAAGTATTGCTGAATTGGCGCTGTGAACAGCACTCTCATGATGTATCATGAGCACATAGCTATGGGCAGGGAATTTGTTAATTAATTCTGTTTTCCTTATTATTGCTATTGCTTATGATACTTCAATAACACTGGTACATTATGTTCCTTTTGGGCAACGACAGCTTCCCCAGGCAATGGACATGTAAAAGAAAAGGGATTTTAACCTTGAGAGTAACTCTGGTAGCTAAAACCTTGCTTTATGGGAGTAGGTAAGAGGACAGTTAGTCAAGAACACTATGCTTTTCTCACTTCAGAAGAGAAATAAGAGAATAAAACACTATGAATGATGTACTGTGCTATTTTTACTGCTATGCTGCAAAAGTGAGATCTTATAAATACAGTTGTATGTATTTCCTGCAGTCTAACAGAAGACAACTTGGGTTTATGCAGCAGCAATAGCAGCAAACCAGGGACCTGTGCTGTTCCCACAAACCACTACGCTTTCATTACCACCTTATTTTAAGAAAAGATGAAAATACATGGCAGGCTGCGACGCCTCAGCCTTCTCCAATTACCATTACTTTTGACCCCTGTGTGTTTGTGAATCGTGTCCTTGCTGTAGCTCAGGAAGCTCCAGAGGGAGTGGGTGCAGCAACGCAGAGGAATTTCAGTACCCTTTCAGTGAGGCTGTGGTTCACACAGCAGAGGAAGGAGATCCCCTCTTCTAACGTTAATCTCTCGGCAATCAGCCAGACACAACAGGGTTTTTGGCATCAGCTCTGGGGATGACATCTTTCCTCCAGACGTCTTTTCCAGTCTTGCAAAGGTGGTTTAGAAATCCCAGCTGAACTTCTGGGTTTGCCTTTGTGCCTGGTAAGGCTGTCTGCCTTCTGCCCTCTGCATTTTTTGTTCTTAATTTCAAGAGCATTTCTCATTGCTCTTTTTCTTTCTGACCTGGACAACAACGGAGGTGAAAGGGGTCAGAGCGGGCACTTTCTACAGGAGGCCAGTCCCATGCAAGTGCTTGTGTCCAGTGTCTTCATGAGGCCCTGGTGGCAGTACTTCGTTGTGTACATGGCCGGTGCCTTGGCTGGTTTTTGGTTTTTCAGGGTTGAAGAGGATACTGCACAGAAGGAAAACTGTGGCCCATTCCTTTGCAGACAAAAAGAGATGCCCTGCAGCTTCCCCAGGGGCATCAGCATGTGGCTGAATCAGGACTGAAATTCTCCTACAAGGACTCCCATTGTCACGGTCTAAGATACTTTCCTCCCCTATGCGGCAGCATTCAGAAGTCTTCTTTTCTTCATATCAACCTTAATGTTGATGTAGGTTGTAGGAAACTGTACCTTCTCCTCTCTTCTTGGAGAAGAGTTGCATCTGCTCTGATATTGAGGAAGGGTTCGCGCTGGTCTAGGTTTCTTCCATTTCAGTGAAAAAAAATCTTCAGTGTGATCTTTGAGCAGCTTGGGTTTCTTCCCAGATCAAAACTGGGATGTTTGTGAAATCCAACAGTGATCTTAGTATGGATGAACAATTTCCCACTTCTCTATCTCGCACAGGCTTGTGTGAAGGTACAGTATGAGGTACAATAGCAGTCCAGTAGGATCCTGTGCTCGGCATCACCCACCAAGCTTCACACTAATGTTTTTCCTTTAAAAGTACCGCAGCTGAAAGGTTTCAAGTACGTTTGCTAGTGTCTCTAGAGAAATCCCTGGCTAAGAAAGTCTTGGCAAAGCCTCATGTCCGTAACTTGAGAAAAGGATCAGATTCACAGAACTTTTTTTCTCTCCCCCCATACTCTTATTCTTTCGACAATGCTTTCACCTTCCTCCCATATCAGAAAGAATCGGTGCAGGCTGGCTGGTATGTACTGGCCATGGCTTGCTATCTGCGTTTGTGGGACCAAAAGAAATACCATCTAAGTCTTCTGAGGACCATCGTGTATATCCGTAAACCAATTCCTGTGGAAAACTCGGCGAAGAGGATACCCTTCCACAGCCCATTGCACACACTCATCAGTACCACTCCCAGGATCCTGGAGATCCCAGGGTCTGCAAAAGCCTCGCAATGCCCAAGGAATTGATTCTTTCTTCCCCCCTGTAAAACAAACAAGCAAACAAACAGCGAAACACGCTCTCTCTCTGCACAGTGCGTTGAGTTCGGTACGGAAGCAAGGCCATATTCAGAGAATTTCCCCCCTCTGCAGAGCTCCCACAGCAAGGACTTGACCTCACATTCCTGAGACACCCAGAAGCCAGACCGAAGGTGTGGGGAGTCTTTTGGTGAGCAAGGAGAGTTACACCTAGCTGCAGGGCTTGAGCTGGGTCAAGAGGAATACTTTTTCCATGCATGTGAAAAGTCTTTTATACAGCCATCAGGAAAAGGAGGTCTGTTTATACACTTTTCAGCCAACACTGACAAATGGGCTTTGCATGCAGACCTTCTGGTTTACCCGTGTAGTTTGCAGCAGCAGGGAGCATTTTTTCATGGTAAATGTGAAAAGTAAATAGAAAAATGACAGGTTTCTGGTTTAGTTTGATTGAGAGATTCATCTCTGCGTGAAATGAATGTTTTCAGTGTTATGAGTCCCACAGTAATTCTCTTTGTGGTTCTTCAGTGTCTCTCATCGGTGCAGACTACCAATGATTCCTACTTTACCCATAGTGTAAACTTTAAACTCTGTTTTAAACTTCAGTCACCAGATTTCCACTGGCACAAAACAAAACAGCTTCACTGATTTCAGTAGCATTATACCGGTTTTCACCCGCTGAGGATCCGAACTCAGCACTTTGGAAATATTTCCAGCTTTAAAAATCACATCAATACCCATTGATGCTTCCAAAGGTCTCACAAATAAATGTTTTAAAGGAACACACTCAGCATGTGCTTCAGACACCAGGGTTCGTTTTCAGTGCTGCTTTGACTCATCCTGAACTACCTACCAGCAATGCTGAAATCCATGCTGGCAACCTGATGAGGAGGACTGCAGGGGAGCTATTCAGGCCACTGAACTGGTGGTGCTTTTTTGGTGCAAAACAAGAGCTCAGAAATCTCCAGTGCCTCCTTTCCCACAGTTGTGGCAATCTTTGCTCAGTCAGCATTTCCAGGGAGTTAGTCTGGTGCTATTTTTACAATCTATCACTACCAGCATTCTCTGCTTTACTTGTCATTATCACTGCTTTCTGTTGGGGTTCCCCTTCATGGAAACATTCACAATTTGGGAATTCTGTTCCAAACTGGAATTAGATGAAATGTCCGTGTCCTCCTCAAAAGGAAGAGCTTCCGTCTCTCAAGGGCTCTTTATAGGTGACTGCCCTTTTTGCAGTCAGGGAGGAGCCACACCACACTGTGTGTGTGCTCTCGTGTTTTTATCTCACATGTAAAATTGGGTCTGGCTTGAAACTAGGTGTAAAGAGTCTAAGCTCAGGCATTAACACTTTTTATAACGTGAAAATGCCAGCATTTTGAGAGTCAGGAGTAAACAGAAATTGCCTAAATTAAACCAGGATTTTTTTCCATGGGGTGTTCGTTTCATGTGACATCTTCATTGTGTTTTGCAAACTTCTGGCACTTTAGGCAACAGTAAACGTATTTGTTTTCAAGGTGTTTTATACCTGATGAAATTTACTTTGCAAACCCATGCATCTTCTTTATTAGATTGCTACAAAGGTTTTAAAGGTCTTTTTCATTCTTGACTCAGATGCAACACTTTTCCTGCTGGAGGACTGCCTCTCACACACACATTCACCTGGGAGAGAATAGGCCCTTCTCTGTGGAACTCTAGCAGCCAAATAATTCACTAGCAACTCTCACTTACTGATTACTGGCAAAATCAAGCATAACTGCTCTAAATGAACTAACAGTTTGTCAAAGAAAATAAAAGCAGGAGAGCAGGATTAAAGATTCCCTTGCTTGTGATTTACACAACAGACAACAATTACTCCAGAGAAGTCGTAGAGCCCTGCCAAGTAAAGCTCTTGCTTTAAAACACTTTAATATGCCTTTGTGAGGATCTGCTCTGATGTCCTGCATACCTGAGGTCTGCGTTGTTTCACATCCAGGCAGGTGATGGCTGCTGGCAGTACAAGCACTGGTTGAGGGGGCGGCTAGATCCTGGCTCCCAGCAGCCCTGTGGAACTTTGCTCTCTGTTTTCATCTTCCTTTTCTTCCTACAGCCCCTTTAGAGAGAAAAGACGAAACTCAGGCACAGAGCTGCTATCACAGACATCTCCCCACAGTGAGCCCCAGATCTCCAGAATTTTGTCTCTGAAGTTTCCCATGGGAACTCTGTCCCACAGCCTCTGTTGCTGGTTGTCTTGCTGCACCTCATGAGGACCTGACCAACCTGCCCTTTTCCCATTCTTCCAAAACACCCTGACCCCACTGGGGTGCCTGGAGCCCTTCCCAGAGTCCGAACTCCCACCAGTCTCCTCCAGCTGCCCCCCGTTTCAGGGCCACAGAGAGGGAGGCAAGTACCCCCGGCCAGTATGAGTGAAGCCCGTCAGGGGCCACCTAAGCACTACCCACTGCTGAAAGATTGGGTGGACCTCATTGTTGGAGGGGTATGACCTCTCTTCTTCTTGCACAACAATGAGTCGTGGAGGGGGAGCAGCCTGTTGTCTTGTTTTACCGTGCCACAGACACCAACATATGCCTTTCGAGCCTTTTGCCATCATGTGGAGGGACATAAACCACCTACCTAGCCAGGGCTACCTCCTGGCTGTTGGCCTCGCAGCGGGGCAGCCACACTATCAGCACAGAAGATTTCTGTCTGCACCTTGAGACTCCATTCAGTTGCCCACAGTAACCATCACTCTTATCTGCTAATAATTCCCTCTAATGCTGCTTTCCTGAAGCCACTTCTAAGGTCATGATGTCCGATCTTCTAAAACCTAATAAGCTTGGTAGTGACCATGTGGAGGTGGAGTGGGTTTGTAAGAGTGTGTATCTTCAGTATTATTCCTTTGGTAGCAGACACTAGGACAATGTTTCCCACATTAAAAGGGCTCCTGGGGAGGGTTTAGGAACTCTGGCCAGGCAAAAATAGTTGCCTGAAGGAAGAGGAAAAACCTTGGAGAGTTACCAGACTCGGTTTTTAAATTTTGAGATAAATGGACTTTTCTAACTTTGCCCTGAAAAGAGATCTGGTCATGACCTACTATAAATCTTATATGGCCATTTAAAACCTCACAGTGCTCTGGTTAAACAGCATTGCACCAGACAAAACCTCCAGGGCATGGGGACATTGCTGCGGTTTTTCCTTTTCAGGCTTGTATATTGTCCTCATAACATATTGCCAGCGTTCACAGGACCAAACAAGACTGTGGCCTTTCTTTAATGTACTCAGAGCTCTTGTGTCGAGAGCCTGTGAGGTCAACAAGAAAACATGGAATGAAATCTCAGCTGTGTGTCGGTCTTTCCCAGGCTTCCTGGCCATTTCCAGCTTCTCACTCTATTGTTTTCACTGAGTAAGATAGAGCTTGCCCTCCAGTCAGTAAAAACAGAAAATAGCTAAAAGAGCTAAGACTCAGAAAGTGACCGGTTTTGTAGAAGCCTGGCAGATGCCCAGTCTGATGAATCCAATAACAAGCACGCTCATTTTTCCAGTTTGAAGCCTGTGGGTGCAAACTCCTCCCATGCAAATACCTCCCAGGACTTGTGGGGAGCAGAACGGTGTACGGAGAGTGCTGGGCTTCCAGTGCAAGAGCTGCAGCCTGCGTTTTTGAAGCAGGGGTGTTGAATGGTCAGGCTCTCAGAAGAACCTAATTAGGGGCTCCTCCAACTGTCAGATCACCCTCAGCTCTCCTGATTGAGGGGTTCACAGCACAGCCCCTCTCTGTTAAAGCTGAAGAGGAAAGCCACAGCTGACAAGTCGGTTGTGCAAACCCAGAGAGCAGTTTGAGAAAGCCGCAATCCTAAGCACTCCTGTGAGATTATCGCTCTCTAATTGAACAGGATGGTGCTGTGACCTTTGGTTCAGCTTTTCTCTTCACACCTTTCTCTGTGTTAGCATGCTATCTGCTTACCAGCTGCTGCCAAATTTTAAACTCAGACTGCTGGTATTTTCTGAGTGTTCTGTGAAAACATCTGTATTTTCCCAAATAATTGTAAGACATTTCATGCTGGAGAGCAGTGCTGGGTTGACACCTGGTCATGCAGCAAGGCTTCACATCGCAAGCATATCTGCCCTCCTCCTGGAGGGCATTATTTCCCATGCCTGTTCTTCGTGTCTGCAGCCGAAGGGCACTGCTGTAAGCAGCTGAGTGCCTTAGCATCTGATGTAGTTAGCTTGTCTGAACCAACACCGTTTTTTTCCCAATAAATGTATTTTGGTGTTTTCTTCCACTTGGTCAAAACATAGCATTACCCATTTGTTAATATTACTAGAACCACGACAAATTTCTGTCACTGGCAGGACATTGCCAGTTGTTTAGACAAGGCAATTACTGCAGAGTTGTCCTGCCCAAATTATTAGGGTTGTTTTTATGGCCAAAGCATCTGGTGTCACTGTGGAGCAGCAGTAAACTTGGGATCTGGTTTGGCTTGTTCATAGGTCGATAATTTACAACAACCTTTTAAATACATTAGGGCAAACTCTATGAAGGCCTTATTTGCTTAAATGAGGGAACACATGTCAAATGAATTCCCGCTGCCCCACATGGAGAAGACATGCTGTAGTACAGTGTCGCAACACACTCCTTGGCATGGCACAGGGATGCCAGGCACCAGTATTCAGATGTTGAACTGGGAGGTTAGCCTGAAGGAACTGGCAGCTGCGAACTGCTTAACTCCATGGACCCATCAGTCAGTGCTTCAGTTAGTCCTAGAGCTGCAAGAATGAAGTGGTAAAGCATGTGGGTAGTCTGGTGTCTGCAAAAAGTGACGTCGTGGAGGGAGAGGTAAAATCTTGAAGGGGAGATGATGAGCATCCAGGAAGAGATTCTGTGGTACTTCGCATTAAGGCCATACCATGCCTGAAAGAACAGATGTTATGACACTGTTTTCAGGTCGTGATATGCTGTGGTTTGACTGAGTCACGACTTAGCTTGCACGAACATTTAGGGCATTCAAATGCACTTTCTGCACCTGTGCTGAAGAAATAATCACCCCCAAAAGTCTGACTTCCCTTTTTTATTTTGAAGAGACACTCAGCTCACAGGGCAACCACAATTCTAAAACTAACAGCATGTATTTCCAAAGCTGGGATGGTGGCTTAGTTAAGAAGCAATTGCCTTAGGATTGTCTGGCACCTGCGGAAGACCCTGTTAAAGGTAGTATTGCAACCTTGAGCATTTTGGGGCTTTTCTTTTTTCTTGGTTTAATTGCTGCCTAAGAGAGCATTTCAGTAGCTTTGTTTTAATCTTGATACCTCCTTGTAGAGGATAGAGTTACTGATTTGGTTGCAAGGCTGCATGGCTGGGAAATATCTTATTTGAGTCACATAGATCTTTGATTGACTCATGTTACAGCTGGAATGTATGCTGAAAATAAGCATACATGTCAAACATGTCACCATATTAGCAGAACCACAACCAGCTAATTATGGTTGCGCTCAAGACCCAAACCAATGAATCATAACTTTGAGTTATCAAACAAACTCTTCCAATGCAGTGGGTAATCAGGTTTGAGTAATGTTTGACACGAGATGGAGCCATAGCCAGTTAGTTTCACATCAGGGAAAACTGAAGAGAAGACATCTTACATTATGACCAGCTCCTCACAAACATTCAAGTCAGCATGAGACACTGAGTAAGGCAGTCAAAGTCCTTGCCACTGGTGCATTGAGAACCGGGGCAGTTATGTTTCAGCCTAGGGAAGTAAACCCACCAGAGCAAACTTGTTAGTAATGCACGGTATAGCATTTCCTTCTTATGTCACAGGAATGTAAATTATAGTTACTCTTCTACTCCTATCCTGTCCTGGCTATCAGCGATCTCAAATCAGGGGTCACTATGAAAATCATATGTAGTTGCAGCTTTTAAATTAATGAAAATACTGTTTGAAGCATTACTAGGTAAGAACTATGAATAACTTTTGAATAGCTCACCGTCAGTAAGTGGCCCTGGCTGTGAGGCTTGGGAACAATATAGACCTTTTTTACTTCTTCTCTTCTTTTTTTTGGCCAAGCACTTATGTGCTCCTGCGAAATCTTTCCCTTAAAGGAAAATAAAGGATTTGAACATGTGATTTCTTCCTAAGGATCTTTTTTTTCACATGGTTGCTTGCTGCCAGCACCACACAGCAGAGGCTTAGGCCAGCATGACAGAGCTTAAAGCTACCGTCTCCTGCTTGGTGATCCCGAGAGATGGCAATGCTTCTCACAGCCCCTTCCATTTTCCCACTTCACTGCACAGATGGTGCATGGTTTCCTGGTGTGGTCAATACAGCCTGCTGTCTAGATTGTAAACCACTTCTGAATATATCTCTAGCATTGCAGGCAAGAACTACAGGCTGAGGTGTGACACACCACCACAATTGAGTAATGACAGCTTGCCCCTGCAGGGAAAGCACTTAAAACTCGCACACAGCAGGGCTCAGCTACCCAGGACCAGCTCATAACCTTGCCAGCACGTCGGCTCTATGCGCCTCTTCTAATAGTAGTCACTTCTGTACCACAGGTCACAAAGATAATATCAGTCTGTTCACAGCTGACCCCGAAGACTTCTAATCTAAGACCACTACTGGCCTTTGCCTTCTTTATTATATGAATCCTAATGATCATTAAGCAAAGCTTTCTCAGCTCTACTTCAAATCTGGGCCAATGTGTCTCACAGCCCATATTGGTGTACCACACTACCCATGGTGTTTCATCCTGTAAGATTCAGTGATGGCAACATAAATAACATGAATAATTAGCTTTACTGCATCAGACTTCTTTCCAGTTGGCTATACTGGGGTTTTTTTTAAGCTAGACTCATGCTGCCTAACCCTGGAGTGCACAGAAAAAGTCTGCAAAGGTTTAGTCCATGAGATCATCCCAGTGATTTGTTACTGCAGGCGCTGTCTGCATTTCCCCATGTTAAATAATTGTGGTATTGTTTCTCTAAAACCCTTGACAACAAAAATCAAAACAGTCATAAATAATCCACAGGCCTACAGAATTGTTCTGAGACAGAAAGTAAATTGCTGAGACTCCTTAAAAATGGAAATCTACCAAGGAAACCCCAGAGTCTCTTTGACAGTCTGCTCTAAAACTTTTCTCTTGCTTTGATGTTGTCTGCGATTTATGCTCCTCAGAGGCTTTGAGATGAAGGAAATCATCTATTTTAATCATGTGAAACCTTCTGGCCACCTGAAATGGCAATTCCTCCTGTTTCCTGTGCCTCCCTGACAGGGCCAAAGGGGGAAGGAAAGCTTGAAAATCATACGGCTGTTAGTGATCAGAGCTGTGGAATCACCGACTGTTCTGGAACATCCACCCAGATGTTGCTTCTCTCTCACTGTCAGGGTGATGTGTTTAGGAAAGCTTGGTTTTTGAAGATCACTCCCCACAGTAGTGTTATTGCACTGTATCATTTAAAACGTTGTGTGGTGACGATTGTAGTGCAAAAGCAATTATTTTAGTCCCTTTAATTGTAAGTGATTTTAATTAGTAGTGATACCTGTCCATTCTTCTTTTTGTTCTCTTCACTTCGGCACTAAATCTCTTCATGACTCAAAAATTGCCACTAGGCTACCACCTTTAGTAACCGCCGGCAGCATAGATAAAATGGCCACATTAGTCCTTTATTTCATGAGCCTTTCTACTCTTGATTTCAAAAAGGAGAACCTCCCTTCTATTGGCAACACTCTTCCTACTGTAGTCTCAGGTGCTTTTGGATGCTTTTGCTGTAAGGGAGTATTACTAGCTCATGATAGGCTTGGTGTTCACTAAGACTTTCAGGGCCTTGTCTGTGAAGCTGATTTCCAGACAGCTGATCCCCTTTGCTTATACTGATATATGGGAGTCTTGTCTGAGTCCCAGGCCAGGGCCACACAAGTGCAAAAATTGACATCTATTGTTACAAGGAGGCACCTACATAATTCACCTGACGTACATTTCAGTCACCAGCCCCTCAGACCTTAGAAAAACTGGGTATACAACCTTCTTCTCTTTCCTACCACCTACAATTCTCCTCCATCACTTTTTTCCCGTGTCTTATGTCCCAGTTCTTCACTCGCAGTTTTTTCACCACTGAAAACTTTCCATGTAAGATAATGTTAACACGTGCTTACATTTAAACTACCAATGTTTTGCAGCCAGTGTCTCTGCAAAGGCTAGTTTTATTGGGAAGGTTTGTACATTTTATCAGTAAACAAAAGCAGAATCAATTCTGGTTGACTGCAAACCCAGGAACACTTCGTATCACATTTGGGCTAGTTTTGAAGGATTTCTTCACAACTGTGAGTTGAAAAAGTCATGATGGGATTCGGGTGTTGTAACACAGTAAGTCCAATAAGAAGCCCTAAGATATGCAAGACAGCTTTAGGGGCCTGACAGGGTCATTTGGCAAATGCAGCTGTAGGCTGCTGAGACAGAACACAAGCACTGTGCGGTGACATAAAGGCAAATAATTGTCACATCTATCCATTTAAAGAAAAAAAAAAGGCAAAGTAATGCAAGAGGGGAAAGGGCAGGCAAGAGGAAAGTAAAATAATAAAGGGAAAAAGGAAAGGCACAGAGGAAATCTGTGCTGCTGATTCTGGAGGTGACATGCAAGCATCTGAGCCAACAGCTGGACATTTCAGTACCTCTGAACTGTACACAAAGTCCATCAGTATGTTTTCCTGCCCATAAAAAAGGGTTTGCCCTTTCCTTAAGAAAGTGTTTGGTTAGGTTACTTGGGAGTTCCTTCTCCCCTTCTGCCAAATGCAAAAAGAGTACTCAAGAATGGGAGATGCCTTCCCTGATTCATTCCTCTGGGCTTTTGTTTCTGCTTTGCCCCTGAGGAATTGGCTATTTTTATGATTAATAAAGCTGTCTGAAGGCCAGGAGGGGGTCTTCAAACTAGTTATCAACAGTCATCTAGCTATTTTCCCTAGTGTCTGATCTTATGGCAGAGATCCAACACTTCATCTTTCTCCCCAAGCTGAGGCTTGTCCAGCAGACTTTAGAGTCATGCCAGCCAAGATGGTAAAAGAATCCTCAGTTGCCTATGGAAAAACAAATCTCCTAGAAATCGACCGGCCCATCTCATCTTCTCTTCAAAGCACATGTGCAAAATACTCCTCTTTCCCCCTCTGCTTCCCAGCTGCAGGCAGGTGACCTGAGACACTTGTAAAGAACGGCATGTGTATCCTCACAGCTGGGCACTGAGCTGCTATCAGCAACGCATGTGGACTCCTACAAGTTTACCAGTGTCTCTGCTGGAACTCACTGCTAAGCATGCCTTCGTGCTCTAAAGAGTCTCACCATTTCACACAGCACATGCTAGACCATGTAGGATCTCAGGCAGACAGAGGAGGCTTTGAGATACTACAGTAAAAGTAAAGTGCCAGAAAGAGACTGTTTGTTTTCTCCCTGAGGGCAGGGAGAGGAAGAGGGCAGCAACAGCTTGTTCTGGCACTGGGAGGGGAGAAGCACCAAAGAGCATTATTTCTCCCTGTTTCTGTGCCCTCTCCTCACTATCACATGTCCTTTCTAACTTCCTGGGAGAGGCAGGGAGATCAAAAGATACACTGAACAACAAGAGAAGGCACCTAGGCACAGCCTAATGATGCTGTAAATTTATAAGAACTCTAAAAAGATGCAGAGCAGTTAGTAAAGAGCAACACGTAGAAGGTGTGAAGATCTACGTATAACCACATCATGATACAGCGTGGTGTAAGAGCAGGGGTTTTTAAGTGAAATGTCTTACAGCTTTTCCTACTAGTTGGTAGCCCATTTGACAGAAAAAAGGGATTGGGAACATCCTGCTGAAGGGTGCAGCTGAGTCCAGATACCTGGGTACTACATTCTAGATTGATGAAGCAAATAAAGTTATACTTGCTTAGTAATTTATTCCTGCTTCCCCCAGCATCTGCGTGTGCGTGAACAAACCCTAAGTTTGTTTTCCATGGACGACAGCTAACAAAAGGATGCAATCCACATCTGATTTTTCCTTTGAATTGTAAAGGACAGATTATAGAACTCTTTCTAAACATAGATGTATATATTTCACCTTATCCTACTTGCTGTTTTTAACAGGCCACATTATCCCTGAGGAAGGTGCAGAAAAGATTATGAGTGGGGAGGACTGCTCAGTTTTTAAATCCTTCATCAGTGTCAGGACATTGTGTTGCTGAATTACAGATCCTGATACCTCCACTAAACAGACCACTCCTGGTCCTCAGGAGCACTTCAGAGTGCTCCCGTCCGAGCTGCAAAGTGCAAAGTTACTAAGCCAAACTCAAGTGTCAAGAATCTTGAGTCTGGTCAGAGCAGGAGACTTTTTTCCTCATGGCTCACACCCTTGAAAACCCACACTGTCCCACAGGCAAATATTCAAAACACGAAAATTGGGTTTAAACAGCTTTTAGACATTGAGCTAGGATGTCAGCGGTAAGGAAAGAGCAAATCCCAAGCGACTCTTTCTAGAAACACGTTACAGTAGTTTTGGATGTAGCTGGAGGGCAGGCTGAACTGATATTGGGAAGAATAGAACCTTTCACAAGTCTTCAAATAATCTCAAATGAATTAGCCTTTCACTTCCTCTCTGCCACAGTTCTGGGCTCTATTAACTGTTCTGCGTGCCGAACGTCTTTTGTAGAACAGCCACGCATTTTTTCTAGGCATTTGTCACTTCGTGAAACATATAAAAGAGAGCATTGGATTCCTCTAGGAGGCCATCCGAATGCTGCTCTGCATAGGGAGTGATCTATGCTGACAAGGACTACAAGTCAAATTTGCTTTTCATGGTTCTTTATGGTGAGCAAACCTGCTTAAAACAAGCTCCTTCTCAAGGCAGCATATTGATTAGAGCTGATGGGCCGAGAAGGCCTTTGGGACACAACCGAATACGGCTCGAGTCAAAGAGTAACACTAAAGCTGGCAGCAGCAACATTAAGAGTCAGTAAAATCTGAGAGAGTTTGTCTCACGCTGAAATTTATTGCACCCATTTGGACAGCCATTACAGTGGTTAATAATTTTATCTGCTGAAGTTCGTCTGTGTCTGGGCTCTCGGATCTTAGCAAGAGGCCTAGCAAGGCAAAACCATACCCACGGCCCTGCTGACTGAGGCAAAAGACTGCCATGCTACCACAAAGTACAGCTGTGTCTGAGGAATGCAAAAGGCTGTCTGTTCACACGGCCAGCCACAACACTACCCGACAGTAGGTCTGAAGTAAGGGGTGGGTAGGACAATGCAGATAAGGGTTTTCCTAGTCTGTACTGCGAGAGTTGTCTTCTGCAGCTAGATGAAGCTGTTCTTCACAAGCAAAACCTGCCATTCTCTTGGATAGAAGTACATCTGTTCTTCATGTTTTAGGAAGTAAATGAGACAGGAAAAACAACACCCAGACTAACTTCCAGAGTGGTATCCAACTACCCTGATGTGTCATTTTGAAGATGGCAGACTGATGTCACTGTACAGAACATTTTGCATTGCTCCTTTGCCTGACCCAGTTTCTGAAACCACAGTGACTGTTTTTCATTATCCTCACTGCTAGTCTTTTCCAGAGCTTAATTACCTTTATCTTCGTCACATCTCTCCCAGCTGGTTGAAGCCTATCCAAAGACCAAGCTACTGAAATCCCCCTCAAATAGTTAGTGCAGCATCTGTTCCTAAGATGGGTGATGCAGGTGTCACTGAATCTGACACAGGATCAGCTTTTAATGGTAGTCTAATTAAACAGTGGAGTGCTGATTTGGGAATGGATATAGAATCATTAGGGATCAGAAGGGACCTCGAAAGATCATCCAGTCCAATCTCCCTGCCACAGCAGGGTCACCCAGACCAAGTCGCACAGGAACACAGCCAGGTGGGTCTGGAACGTCTCCAGAGAAGGAGACTCCACAACCCCCCTGAGCAGCCTGTTCCAGTGCTCCAGGACCCTCCCTGGGAAGAAAGAAGGTCCTGCTGATGTTGAGATGCAACCTCTTCTATTCCAGCTTGCACCCATTGCCCCTTGTCCTATCAGCAGATGCCCTTGAGCAGAGCCTGGCTCCATCCTCCTGACACCCACCCCTCACAGATTTAGAGACAGGAATGAGGTCCCCCCTCAGCCTCCTCTTCTCCAAGCTCAAGAGACCCAGCTCCCTCAGCCTTTCCTCATCAGGGAGCTGTTCTCCTTCTTCATCATCTTCGTTGCTCTACACTGGACACCCTCCAACAGCTCTGTGTCCTTCTTGAACTGCAGGACACGATAATCCAGGTGTGGTCCCACTAGTGCAGAGTAGAGGGGAAGAAGAACCTCTCTCGATCTGCTAACGACATAGGTCTTCATATTGCATAGCACTGCCCCACACCTTAGGACAAGTGGAGAGGGTTGTCTGAAACCTGAAAGAGACATTATGAAGAGGCATCTGAACTAAACCTCTCTTGCTTCCCCTACAGTTCACAATGCACATGGTGTTAGTCATAGCAGGCATACTGTTTTAAGTGATCCTTAGAATGCTCTAGTCCACCCAAAGAGGCAGGCATCTCTGCAGGGCATTTCTGAGTGTTGGAGTCAGGCAACAGGTAAGTCCTCTTGTACGTTAAGGGTATGTCTACAAACTCACTATCCTCGAAATCACTGCCCAGCCATCTCAAGATCTGATCAAGAGGGTTCAATCCTCAATTTAACTCAGATATACTTTTTTAGTGTTTTCAAGTCCTCTACAGTATGTGGAGTCCTGACTCTGAGACTCACCTTACTTATTTGTTCACAAAGTCAGCAAATAGGCTGGGTTGTGGTCTCAGGTGACCACCCAGCTGACGTTTAGTCCTTGTCACTCTTTACCCTCTCTATTTCCATTCACGCCCCCACAAAATAAGAGCTGCTATTCCTATTTTCACTGACTTCAGGTTTAACTCGCTAGCTTTTTACTTTGCTAAAGCCCAGGGATCTCTCTTCCTGCTGTCAGATGTGACGCAGATTTTCTGAAAAAATGACCCCGTGGAGCTCTTCCTCTCTCTTGAGGGGCTGTTGATACAGAAGTTGTTCTTCAGTCGGTAGGATTCAGCAGCTTGAGTGCTTCCTTCTGACCAAAAGAACTTGTGCGGACCCTCATGGAATTTTAATTTCACGTATCCCACTCTAATGAGACCTTCTGATAGCTGAGCCCCGAGCCCCTATTCTGTATCTGACTTGACGAATGAAATACAGGCATGTTTCTAATGCACGTAATAGGAAGCAGAAGGGTGCTTACCTCTCGTGATACGTAGCGTCTTTGATGAGCCTAAGTACTCTGATCTCCCTCAGACAAATGAACTCCTGTTCTTCGGAGACCATTGGCAACTCTGGTGCTGCCAGGAAAGGAAAATTCTCAAAGTGAGGAGAGAAGGAGGGATCGGTAAAAAAAGAGGAATGACTGGAAAACAGCAGTGTCCTCAAAAACATTCTTGGTAATCACAAGAAATCAGTGAATTCCAGAAAGAATCCAGAGATTCAGTACTATTGCAAATGGAAGAACTATGCCTGACCGCTGCCTCAGCCACTAGTATTCTTGTATCTACACTTAGTCAAAGGAGTCCTTTTCATCTCTTGTGAAGTCTGTGAAGGTTTCTTACCCTTCTCTGGGCCTTCTGATCTGTTGTGAGGGCTAGATTCCTAGGTTAGGTATAACTCCCCAAAGAATCCTTTGAATAATGTGATTGAACAATGAAGGAGACCCTCTGCACACCGAGGGCATTAAAGGTCAAAAAAAGTGTGTGTTCTGGATTCCCCTTCAGCCATGTAATTCAAAGACACAGTGCTGATTTACAACCAGCAGCAGAAGTTTGCCTCAACCGGAGGGGTCCTCACACAGAGAGTTCCTACCATGACCAAACTGATGAAGAAAAGAGAGAAAAAGAAAATTCCCGTGTGCATATGAAGGAAAACACACAGAAGCCATCAGTCTTGGTCTCAGGAGGAAATCAAAGGCAGTGTTGACAGGCTGAATTTTCTAACAACTTCATCCACTTACAGTTTCTTTTCATCTCCCACTCAGCTCTTTCCCAGCAAATCTGTGGAAATGGCTTCCTGATTTCACACTGAGGCAAGAGGGTGGTTGTTCACAAACATGCATAAAGCTCTTGGTCATTGTGCATGCCAGTGGCCCACAGGCAAGTTCTACCAAAGCAAAAAGATTCTTGCCACTACTTTTCTACTAAAGAGTTAACTTCCTTGGACCAGGGAATCTCCCTGCTCATATTTAGCTGATGCGAGGTCAATGACAAACGCACTGAGGAAGTCAGAGTTGCTTTGTTTTTCTTGTGAGCAGGTCAAATCAAACATTGCCGATGCTCCATTTTTCTGGAGCGACAAGCACACACTTGGCAGTGGTGGAAAGCGTACAGTGGGATCTGGCACCCTGCTCCAAGCTTGGCTGTCAGCCTGCTGACTAATCACTTCATCCCATGCTATGCTCTCCAGGTCTACTGGACCCTTTCATCTCAGCTGCTCTTGCCCACACCTCTTCTGGTAGAGCTATTTATACAGAAATGTCATTGTTAATCACAGAACCCTTAGGGATCGGTAGTGACCTGGAAAGATCATCTAGTCCGATCCCCCTGCCACAGCAGGATCGTTATGTGTGTTTTATTTTGGAGAGCTTTTTTTAGCCAAGGTTTGCTTTGGTGTCTTTCTCTTTCTTATTATACTGCCTTCAAGGTGGCAGCTTGTGCTGCTTCCAGTATCAACCAGGCCTTTAAGTAGATAATGCTGTGCCAGACAGAACCTACCTGAGGGTTTTTTCCTAAGTGTGTGTGCATAAGCTTCATAGATTGCTTTTCTGAACAGTTTTTTCCATCAATTTGTTCTGGAAATTAAGCTGCAGTAGCACAGGGCACACCTGACTCTCTGAAGAGACCTGATTTACCTTAGGTCTGCATTATCAGATGATATGTGTAGTCTTGTCAGCACAAACTATTTAAGCAGCTCCCAAGGACAGTGTTAAAATGAAGGTGGAGTCTGTGAACTCAATTCTAGGCAGCTGTGCTTTATTAGTTGTGCTGTGCAAAGGTGGTGCGGCTAAGGGAATGCAGTGCTTTCACCGAAGCGTTATATATTGTGACAAGCTGAACAACCTCCAGGACTCTCACTCATCATGACTCTCATTTCATACCTCATCCATTATAGGAATGAGGTATGAAAACATTTCTCTATTTCCTAAAGGTATTAACAGACTCCTGGGAAATTGTTTACCTGGAGAAAAGGAAGTGACCAGCCTCATTTTTCCTGCATTCAGACCCAAGCAGCTGTCCATGGCCAGGCTAGCTGCTTTCTTTGTTAGTGAGCGATAGCTTTGGACCATTGGTAACTGTAAAGATCTCACAGAGGTAGCTGTTTTCATGCTGTTGGTTACCAAAGGTACAGAAACGTAAATTGGAGTCACTTCCATACCGTGTTGGAGCAAGGATACCTGAGTGCTTTTTAAAGAGTAACAAAGGGCATCTCCTAACATACTGCAGGTAGGCAAGTTCAGTCATCCCTCTGTATGACCGTGATGGTAACCAGAAAGTGTTGACTGATTTGATCATTCAGATGGAACACAGCAGAGCAAAAGTCAGAGCAGAGACTCCTTGTAATGATGTTTGCTTGTTAAAGTACAGGACCAGCCTTCCTGTTTTAAGCCATGGAGGTATCTGGCTGTCCTCAGACAGGTGAATATTCTAGAGCTTGTGGTGTAATTTCCATTTTCTCACCATGATTTTGGCCTGAAACAAATGGGCAACATCTACTTTCGTTCTGCAGGCTGACCTTACGGTGCTAATACTTGACATTCTGCAGTGGCCTTAGAAAATATCCCCAGATGTTCTGGGGATGACGTGATCTGCAAGTCCAGGTAGACCCCCATGGCAAGCATGCTTTAGACGTCTTCGCTGAGAAAGGATTTGAAAACTACACAGGGTCAGCAGCAGGAAGTGGGATTTTCTGTTGCCTCTGTGATTCATTCACAATTATCAACACAGGAATCCCCTACTGTGTGCATGGGAGACGTGCAACATCTTCAGTGCCAGGCAGCAGAGATAATTATACAGATCTTGGCACAACATTCTCAGTCTGCACTTTGAAGAAGCACCATGTGAAATCTGCTTCTTGCAACAAAAGAATAAAGAGTTTTCCTTAAAAGACCTTTGCTGGGCCTTAAGCTGGCTTCAAGGGAAGAAGAAAGTGGTGTTTCAGACACTTTAATATGGAATAAAAATAGAGACACTGCCAGCAGCTCTTCTTGAAACTGTGGAATGTGTTTTCATCTCTGAAATATCATTTCGGAGTTTTGGTCAGATTTACTGTTCGATTTAAATCACCACAGCCTAGTTGAAGTCAGTGGAGCTAAGACAGTTTATACCAGCTAAGGGGCTAATGTCTGCTTCAATGTTGTTTTATTTGATCTCCCAATGATAGATTTTGTGGGTATTTCAAATGCTGCAAACATTCATACAGCCTTTCTTAGGATTTTCTCAAGTGCTTATGACATCCACAAATTTGAATCACCTTCTCCGTTTGAAATCCCCACTGTTGGCAAGGTGATCTGTAACTGTCGTGTGTTTATTCCAGTCACCTCTCTGTGCAAACTGTTGCATTGCTCTTTCCTGTGAGGAGTTGAGGCCACTTGGTAGTTGCACAGTGCTTGGTGTATGGTACTGTAGGGTGAGATTTAGAAGAAATCACAGCTACGATCACAGCTATGCAGATGACTCTGCCATCTCCAGGCATGTTGTGCCATTTCCACACTTGAGAACAAATACAGCGCGTAGTATCTGATGGTGTTACTGAGCTTTCTAAAGAAGTGAAATTGCACAGACAGAATGGACTCCAAAACAAGAAGCGTGAGCACTTGTGCAGCCTTTGTTGTGGCTGGAAAAGCGTTTCAGAAGCTCGTTCTGGTATATTTTTTCTTGGCACCTTATTTTCTTCAAGGCCTGATTCTCCCTTGTTTGGTGGTCTTGATAATCATTTCTACCTGTACAAAGTAGATATAAAGAGCCTTCATATTCTAACATAGTGAAGTGTTTGAACCACAAGTTCTTCAGCATGAGGGATCTTTTTCTTTTGGATCCATTTAATATTGTTACCAAATACCTGTCATTCAGTAAACAACTGCATCTGTTTTACTTGTACCTTGACCAGGAGTCTGTGCTGTCTGTCTTTGAGACATTGAGATTGAATCCCTACAATGCAGCATGTGCGTAGCTGCCCAGGAAATTCTAGTGTCCAGTGCCGAACCCCCTGATTTATTATCATGGGAAGTAGTGCAGCTGGGAGCAGCACTGTAGCATGAAGCACAGAGTAGGATCCAGATCTAGCATGATTAACCCCAAGAGGTCTCATGAGGGTCATTTGGGAAATCCGATTTGAGATTCACTGACTGAATAACAACTTTCTGCCCCTTCCTGCATAGATGATTACAACACTTTGGTGTTGTTCAAAGGTGAGCCCTGGCCATGGAGTCCGAGGTAGCTAATTACTGGTCCTGCCACAGCCCACATCGCAGGTTTCTATGGGTATTGAATTGGCGCCGCCTCTCAATTTGGAGCACAAATTAGTTTGAGTGAGGAACAAGTATTGATATTCCCAACTCACTGTGTCTCTGAACCTGAGAAAAACTGAGGCTACAAGGTATCTAGTGGCTTTTCAAAGAAGGGTGACTTGTCCACTGGGCAGCTCAAGAAAATGGACTTGAACAGTGTTCAGGTACCCAAGTCCCACTGAGCCAAGATGATGGGAGGTACATGATTAGAAACTTCAGATGGAGTGTTGATTATTAAGTGATCTGGTTATTGAACCTCTGGAAACTTAACAAGATATTTACTGTCTCTCTTAAATCAGCAAGTGCATGTTCTCATCAAGGGCTTTAAAGAAAACTGTTTCTTACCCCAAATGGTCAATTGCTTAAAAAAAAACATCGTTTCCACAGTGTAGTAATTAATTCTGGGGCATTAGCCAGTAGCATGAATGTTATGTGCCACAGTCATTAAAATGGAAATAGGTCCTTTAGTTTTACTGCCTGATCTTTCTTACATACTTTAGAAATAGCAGTCCGAAATGGAAGGTGCCAAATTAAAATCATGGTCTTTTTTAATAAGTATGCATGAAGAAACATGAACAGTTTTCACCCCGCTCCCAAGATATAATGAGGAAATTTATAAGGATATGCTATAAGTTAAAAAATGGAAAAAGTGTAAGGGAGGTAGGAGACTTCTCTTGTATCAGAATAAACTGGAGAATATTGTAATGTTAAATTTTGGTAGTATATTGGCTCTCATTAGAGCAGCAAAGATATATGTCCAGATGTTTGTGAAGAGTCCAAGAGTTATATTTTATATCTATGGCTGCAGTAACAATTTCTATTCAGCAGCCTAGAAAAACATTTTCTGTCACAACAGAAAGAAATATTGCTGTGGGGTTGTTTTTCTCCCTCATCCCCTATATAGCAATTCTGAATACTTCAGTCAATGCCAAACAAAAATGCTGGTTTAAAAATTAAAACCACAATCACTAGGGGCAAGACATAAAAGAGCAGATGTTTTCTGATGTTGAAGAAATTTGCAGGGAACAGTCACAATGCTCTTGTGGAGAAGACTGCAAGTCCATCAGAGTGGGACAATGTCAAAAGCATTCCCTGAGCTACACTGTCAGAAAAGGCAGTTGCATTTTCATACTCCCTTAAAAAAAAAACACACAACCAAAAAAAACCCCCAAGAAGTCAAAACAGAGTGGCTTTCACTGTTTTATTAGCAAGGGATTGGCTGTAATCTCTTAGTGTAAGCGAGCATCTTACATCTAGAGTTTACTGGGCAACCTGTAAACTGTAAGTGGGAAACAGCATCATCCCAACACCGTGCACAGAACATTTTCCCTTCTCTAGGAAGGAAAGTTGTTTGCAAGCGTATAAGCTGTGTCTGTCTCTTTCAGGCATCTTTGTCCCTTAGTGCTGTTACACAAATGGCCACCTGTATGTCTTGTATTTTATCACACTTACCTGCCTAGACAAAGTGACATCATGAATCACAAAAACAGGAGAGGGTTCTTAAAGGCACTAGTGGTAATCAGTACATTCAATGCCTGTGCATGATCACAGAATCAGAGCAGCAGAGAAGCAGATAGAGAATAACAAACTGATTTGGGTTGGAAGGCACCTTCAAGAACACCTAGTTCCAACCCCTCTGCCATTGTCAGGGACACCTCCTACTAGACCATGTTGCTCAACAGTCCACCCAGCCTGATCTTGAACTTCCAGGGATGGAGCATCCACAGCTTCTTTGGGAAATGTGTTCCAGTGTTTAACCACCCTCATAGTGAAGAACTTCTTCCTTACATGTGATGTAAAGCTACTCTTTCAGTTTAAAGCCAGTAGAAATCATAGAACAGCTTAGGTTGGAAGCGACCACACAGACCATCTAGTTCAAACCATCCTGCCCTCCTGTCACCTCTCACCAGACCACATTGCCAGGACGCAGTGCAGCCTGTCCTTGAACACTTCCAGGGATGGAGCATCGACAACTTTTCTGAGGAACTTGTTCCAGTACCCCACCACCCTCACAGTGAGGAATCTGTTCCTAAGATCTAATCTAAATCTACTGTCTTTTAGCCTTAACCCATTCCCTCTTGTCCTATCACTAGAATGCCTTGCAAAAAATCCCTCTACAGGTTTCCTGCAGGTCCCCTTCAGGTGCTAGAAGGCTACTTACAGTAAGATCACCTGGAGCCCTCTATCCTCCAGGTTGAACAGCCCAAACTCCCTCAGCCTGTCTCCACAGGAAAGGTGCCCCAGTCCAGGCAGGTGCTCTGATCATCCCTGTGGCCCTCTTCTGGACTCTCTCCAACAGTTCCATATCCTTTCTATTACTGGGGACTCCAAAACTGATTGCAACAATCCTGGTGAGGTCTCACAAGAGCAGAGTATCTGGAGAGAATCACCTCCCTTGACCTGCTGGTGACGCTTCTTTTGATACAGCCCAGGATACAGTTGCCCTTCTGGGATGCACTCACCCCTGGTGGGCTCATGTTGAGTTACCTCCTCCTCAGGACTGTTCTCAATCCACTCACCACCCACAGTGTATTTGTGCTCAGAATTACCCCAGTCCAGATAGATGTAGGACCCCGCTCTTGGACTTGTTGAATCTCATGCAGTTTGCATGGGCCCAGTTCTCAAGCCTGGCAAGGTTTCTCTGGGTGGCCTCCCTTCCCTCCAGCACGCTGACCACACCACACAGCTTACTGTTGTCAGCAAGTGTGCTGAGGGTGCACATTGTCTGTGTCACTGACACAGATGTTAAACAGTACCATACCCAAAACAGACCCCTGAGGAACACCACTCGTAACCAATCTCCACTTCGACACCGAGCCACTGATTGTGAGTTTTTGAATACGGCCATCCAGCCAACTCCTTATCCACTGAACAATCCATCTGTCAAATCCATGTCTGTCTATTTTAGAGGCAAGGTTGTTGTGCAGACCAGTGACAAATGCCTTATACTGTCCTATGTCCTATCACTACAACCTCCTGCCGGAGCATGAGCTTTTACTGTTGCCTCTCTCCACTGCCTGCTGATTACAAAGATGGAAATAAAGGTCATAAGTAGAAATGGATGTCACCTCTTTCTTGCCCTGTTTATTTTACCTGCTTTAATTAGTAAAAAAATCACAGGTGAGGTTTTCTGCACTCCCTGGCCACACTGTGCTTTGAAGGATGCAGAAAGCTCTTGAGCAGCAGAGTGGCTCCCCAAGCAACCAGGAACTCTGTGGAGCAAGAAAGCCATAGGCAGCTGTGCTGCTTCCTAGTGAAAGGCAAGTGGGATGCTGTAAGTAAAGGTGATGTGGTGGGGGTACTGTCTTGTGCAAGACAGATGGTCCAGTGGGGAAAGATTAGCATATGTTAGGGGAGGCAGGGCCAGGGCCAGGAAGTGTGCAGCCATGGGGAATCGTGGAGTTGAAATTGCATCTCTGATGGCCTGGCCTTTTTTTAAAGCCCCAGGAATTGCCTGTCACATGTGGCTTGTGTCAGGCGTCAGGTACAAGTTTTCCGGAATGAAATGCACCATTAGCAGGCAAAGACAATTCACTAGGTGAAACATAGCAGAACTGTGATTATTTATTAGATATTATTTCACACAAAATGCATATCCAAGATTGCATTGCATTAGCCACAATATTAGGCTGATGGAGCGTAAACAAGGGTAATGATAAACACCAGTTTATCATTAAAGGAAAGGAGTTGGGAAGGATTGGTTATTAGGGTACCAGTGTGCTTCATGTGGGGTTTATCTAACAGTCTCATTAATGGTCTGGAAAAGGAAGTGAATAACCATTTAATTAAGTTTGTATTTGATACTAAATTAGAAATTGCTGCAGACATTTCAGAGGGCAAGAGAAATAAATCAAAAAGGAGCTAGAAGCATGTGCAGTAAAGAAGAAAATGAGCTCTAGTACAAAGAAAATGCATGCTAATTTCTCTGGAAGCAAATAATTTAAATGTAGCTTTCAGTGTAGGAATTCTGGAGAAAGGCGTGTTGAAAGGTGCAGTGCTAATGGACTGTATATTCCATCACATCTCAGGTATATGTTTACAGAAGCAACACTTCAAGGAGCAGAAGGTGATAGCCCTTCATTGTAGTGCTGTAGTGGGAACCCATCTATAATGCTGCACTCTGTTTTGGGCATCCTGTTATCAGAGAGATACAGAAAAATCTGAATTAGTTCAGAAAAGAGCCATGAAAATGGCCCCGTACCCATGGAGATAATGGCTTACCAGAAGGACCAGAAAAAGTAAATGTGGGAGGCCTTGTCTGAAAGGTGACTGAATGAGGGAGGGAGAACGGTCTGCAAATCTGTGAAAGCAAAAAGACATGAGGATCATTTATCATAGTAACCGTTGCCATTGGTTGATCAGTTGATCAGGCATGAGATGAGATTAACCAATGAATTTAGTTAATGTGCAGTGGGCCAAAACAAAAACAAAACAAGAAGGTTTCAAAAATCATTTATAAACTGTAGGCAAACTCAAAATCTAACTTGTTTTTGAGGAAAAGCAAGAAGACACATTTAATTCACCCCACATCAAAATCCCAACATGAAGACGCATCGGGAGTAATCACATGTTCTTACATAACTGGATCAAGCTGCTATCTCCACCATCTCAAAGGGAAGAGACATCTAGCAGTTGTTGCTCCTTGTGGAAACATGGAGTCCATTCAGTCCATGCACACATCCCTCAGTGCCAGTGGACATTTTAAGGTCCAGTTCCCTGTTTCATGTGTTTCATTCCTCCGTTTCCAGTGTGCTGATTCCTGTGGCCATGAACAAGAGAAGAACTCTCTCCATTTCAGCTAACAGTGAAATTTAGACAAAACTTCCCTTCATTGATCTCTGAGGTTCCACTCTGTCTCCATCTACCACACTCCCAGGCCAAGATGGCTGCCGTGCTTATTCAAGTGCCATGTGTCTCTCTGGTCAAAGACCAGAAGGAAGTGAAGGAGGATCCGGAAAAAAGGAAGCTTCAAACCGGTGGTGGCAGTTTACAGAATTGCCTGTTGATGAATGCTGAAACTAAGGAAGAGCTTGGAATTCCAAGCCCCTTTATTTCATGTTGCCATAGCAATTCCCCATTCTCACAGGCCAAGAAACCCACTCAGATTCAAACCACAACAACTATCAGTTGTAGGATGAAATAATAAGTAGCAACAATAAATTTTGAAACGGCAAATTCAGGTTGAATGTAGGGAGAAATTTCTGACAGCGGAATTTGAGTTAGTTTGCAGAGAAGTTTCCAGGGGTAAAAGTAAAAGCTGCATTCAAGTCATCTAAAACTAAATTGGACAACTGAGTAGAAAATGCATCCCTGCTATAGGGAACTATCTTCCACTGACTGAGGAAGAAGCTGGATGACTTCATAGGACATTTTGCACTCAAGTCCTTATGACTATGATATTTTTAATATGTATGGTCAACTATTTCAGGAAAGGGTACATTTCTTCTGCTGTCAGGCCTGATAATGCAAACACTTGCAAGCAAACATAACTTTTAAGATGGCAAGTAGCTCTGCTGACAGCACTGGATGGCTGACATGCAAACATACAAGCCTGAGCTCTTTCTGTTTTTGCAGAGTCAGTTTTAGATCTTGCAGTTGTCGATCTCCATGTGGTATGGTATATACAGGTAGCCACATAATATACAGTAAGTGAAGAAATGTGGAGAACAAAAGATGGAGTCAAAAGCTCTAATGAGGATGTATTATTATTGTTACCATTACTGTTATTGCCATTACTACTCATCAATGGCTGGTACTGTGGGATTCAGCTCTGTTTCTTAACTCCTCACCTTTTTCATCTGTGGAGACAGTGTTCATTAAACAGTGTAAGCCTGCTTTATGTACTCTGGGTTTTCCAAAGTTTTATATGCCAAAGTATCTGTTGAATGAGAAAAGAGACAAGCCAAAGTGAAAACTTGACCGTGCTTCAGATGGACAAGAGCTGGCTAAGGCTATGGATTTCAGTGGATGTGTTTTCCTCTCAGTTGTAATAATGTTAAACTCACTTCACTATTCATTAGCAGCAGTGACAAGCTCACAGCCATTGAGATTATGCTTTCTAAAGCTCCATGGTTTTTATATGTGGCTTTTTTATGTACTTGTTTTCTTCTCTTCCCTCTCCCCTCCCTGGTGTGTGTGGGGCTGGCAGCCTGGTCGTGCCGCAGTCCAATGCCCGAGCTTCAGGACTCTCCAGCAAGGGATCAAGCAGCAGCAGCTCCAGTGAATCTGAGAGCAGCTCAGAGTCTGACTCAGAGAGCGAAAGCAGTTCCAGCGAGAGCGACGGCAGCAAGCCCTCACATTACTCCAGCCCAGAGGTAAGGGCTTCTGCTCTTTATGATTTTGGGTGGCAAGCCATTATTTCACCCCCTCAAACCAATTTCCAGCCAAGCCAACACAGGGAGACTGCTAAGAAAACGTTAACAGAAAGGCCCAGGGATCCTCCTTTCTGCATACTGTGAAATTTAAGTGGCAGAGGATGGGGCAGGTTAAATCCTTTACAAGGAAATAACCCTGTGATATTCTCCTTAAATTGGAGATGAGTGGAGAGTATTGTAAAGCGCACAGCTTGCTTGAAGTTTTATGCGACTGCCTCCATAGCAATGGCTCACTTAGTGTGTATGTCCTGATGTGGGCTTCCAGCACTCCAAGGGAACACGGGGAAGCTATCATAAAATGAGTTTGAGGGTGGATTTTTTAAAGCAAAACAGTTGTTTTTCACTCATGCACTTCCCTTACCTCACTCTCTAAATGAATTATTCTCTGCTACGGCTGCCTTTGTGTGACTTATTTTAATCCACCTCTAAAATGGGCTGAACTGAATTACTCATGGTGCAAAAGCATTACACTCGAAATTGTCATCTGGAGAGCTAGCACTGAAAATTTCCACATCGAGACAAGCTCTAGCCAAACTGCAATTAAGCTGCTAGTGCTATGCCACGCTCCGCTTTCACCTCTGCAGAGTACTCAACAACAAGGTGGCTTTCTCTGCTCTGATTTTCTACTGGGATTGACATTTTTACACCTTCAGTATAAAACCATGAACTCTGCAGCCACGTCGCACACATTAATGTATGTAAAAATATTCAAAAATCCAGTGGCGGGTTTGTAAATACGCATGAAATGCAGTCAGTGTATTTTCCTACTCCACAGAAAGCACCCAATGACTAGGCTCTTCCACCCAAAACTACTCCTCACCTGTTCTTTCACCCTGAAAAATTATCCTGAATGACCATCGAGCTCTCCCCCATTTTTTTCTCGGGTGTTTGGGGCCATGTTTCCTATCAGTCAAAACACAGCACTCACAGAAACATCCTTAATATATTTTTCTCAGGTTCTGTCACTTTTGTTCCTTTTTTAACACTTATCTTTCTTTTTCTCTTTCCTTCACAGCACTTTCAGATCCATTTCCAGTTAATTTTCCTCTCACTTTATCCCTTTCCTAGGTCTCTCTGATTCCCTTTCATCTCTGTTGTCTTCCTCCCAGTGTCCCTTCCCTGTTGCCCTTGCTACACTGCCCTGTGTCTTATTTCCCATTCTGAGCTCTCTCGTCCGACCCATCAAGACCTTGTTCTCTCTCTGCCTAGTTCCACACTGGAATTAATGCAGAAATATCACACTCAGTCTCTCCGCTGTCTGCGTGTCGCAGAGGATGAAAGGAAAGGGACAAACAGAGGGGCGAGAAGGAGCCATTGTGAGGGGAAGGAAATGTGAGATAAAAGGAGGAGAAGCATAGTACTCAGGAAGGGAGGAGTGTTCACTGTCTACCCAGATACCCCATGATTCTTGGACCTGAGAGCAGTAACTCCTCAAGGACTGTGGGGAATTACTTAACTGAGGCTAGTCATGAAATTCATGAAGTCAGGCAGGGCGCTGAGACCCATGGAACCATGGAGGAAGCGCCTCCATTTAAGCATTTTATACGTATCCTCCTGAGATCTGTGACACTACTTTCATAGAGAGCCTGAGTTATCGGAGATCATTGTCATGAAACAGCTGCACTGCTCCAACAGATTGCTTGTCTCTTTGCATCATATGTGTGTGATTTGCCTTCCAGGACAGCTGTATGAAACACGATTATACAAAAACATCAATTACTCCAAAAACTGTGGTGGCTGTGGTGGTTTTCATAGGGATAGATGGGATAGAGGACAGTTCACGCATGGATAAGGGCTAGGGCATCCCAGGGAAGTAGGATACCTGTGGTTTCCTCAAGAGTCAGCTTGTTGCTGATGCCATCAGTTCAAAGCATGCTTATGTGGTATCTCTGACTGGAAGAACTGTCTGCTTTGTATTAATGATTTAACTAAGGTTTATACACCCGGTGAAGCCATCTTCTAAGTGTATGCCATGTTCTTATTCAGTAAGTGAGAGAGATAGGTCCTTGGAATCTCTTTAAAGAGAGGCAGTGTTTACCTAAATTTAAGTAGAGGCCTCAATTGTAGTCTTTTATGTAACTCCAGTCCTAGAGCTAAAATTCATTTCAGACCTTGGATAAGACAGAAAAAGCAAATACATTTTTGCTTTAAGGATAAACTAATGAGTTCAGGTACAATGAACTTGAGTACCCTAGCAAGTGCGGGGTAGGAAAACTGTATTTCCAGGTTGGAACTTAAATCAGAAAAGTAAATCAGAAGACCATTATCCATATTTTCTTTCCACAATCTGAAATGTTGTATTATGTTATATACCCTTTTTTCTAGGGTAGTCTTCTGCATTCAAGCTTGTATAGAAATTCAATGGCTGTTCCACTTCTTCTGTGTTTTTATCTGAACTCATTTTGAGATCTTTGAGTTGTTATTAGGTGTCTAACTGTAGTTGCCTAGAGTGTAAAAGCAGCTCATAGTAAAATGTGCATATAAAGCAGATTAGATGAATTGCACCCTAAAAGTGTCGGTTTCTTTCCATTGACTATTTAGAGCCTGTAGTGACTAGTTCAGCTGTCTACACTTTATGTCTGCAGTAAACTAAGAATAATGGCTGAGCTAGAGCAGGAGACAACATTCAGACTGGTTTCAGTGATGTGGACAAATTAAGGTGCCTCAGACATTAATGTGAGTAGTTACGGTTTTGTGGACTGCCAAACCTGAAATTATGGAGGAGGGACTGATACTTCTATCTTCTGCTTTTTTGCTAAAGTAAAGAATTCCTTGCATGACCTTAATTAATGTCTTAAAGGAGGGCTCTGGAAAAAAGTATGTCCTTGAAATTATTTCCAATAGTAAACAAAAGATCTGTCTGTCTAGTCCATAGAAAGACATACGTTTGAAACACTAACATGTCTGTTCTTGGTTCAAGTGAATTTTCCTGAAGGCCCTTAGTAAGGCTGAAATGGGTTAGACAACTACAAATTCCCACTATGCACAGAGAATTAGAGGGGCAAATGGGCAGGAAGGAAATGGAGAAACCATCAAAGGGGACAAAGCATCACTGGCCAGTGAGCATTAAGAGAGGGCCAGAAGAGAGAAGTGTCCTGCCCTGGGCCATGTAAGCCCCGCACACCAGATGTAATGTCCTTTGTAGCCTCTACAGCCATGACTAGTTCACAGCCATTAAAGGTTTTTCTTCTTGCCTAAGAATTCATATATACTTTTTGTCCATGCTTATTCCATCAAGACAAGTCCCTGTGTTGTGACTGACCAAGTCAAAGCTGAAGTGATTTGTAGCGTTATGCTCTTCCCCACACTCCTCTTTCTGACCACTGTGCATTAAGTCCTTCAAGTGCCTGGACATCAATACCAGTGGCTAAGGAGCCACTGCCTATGAATCCCTTCTGTTCCTTAAGGTGCTCTGTGGCATTGGCTCTCTTTAGCTCAGAAAATAGGAAGAATGCTTGTATCTAACAGACTAGCAGGTACACTCCTGTCTCCTCACCAGCCATTCTTTGCTGATAGATTTCATGAGGGAGGCAGGGAAAGAAAATACAGGGCAATGTTTCCTGTATCTGTCTTGTTTTCCAATAGGTGTTTGCTTCCCATCTTAGGTACAGCCATGATTCAGTTTCCTGGCCAGTACACTCAGGAGAATAAGGGATTTTACATGAGACCAGCTGTAGACTCTGCCTTTACCTTTGCAAATAGGATTAATGGACTTTAGTTGTCCTGTAGACTGTTTTCAACAGTTGCTATAAACAAAAGTCTCCCCTCTTTCCAGAAAACTTTGTGACACAAACCACCTTTTGCTGTATATGTGTCGTGCCTAGCACATGGGAAACCACATGTGCTAGGTAAAGCCCTAGCAGCAGTGCTAATAGTAGCAATAAAGTAGTAGTAATCATCATTATCATCTTAAACACAATGAAAAGGCATCACATTTGTATGGGCATTGCCCTGAATGAAATTGTTGACAGCAGGGAGGCACAGGGGTAGATTAGTATCTAGATTTAGAGTAGGTGTCAGGTGCACTGGATAGCTCAGTCCCATCCCACAGTGGGCAAAGTGCATGCACATATTATAGGCTCTCTTCACTCTCAATGAGAGTGATATCATGCTTCAAGTTTACCATGGTTTTAGCTTAAAGTGTTTTGACAGAGGTGTCTTTTGGATGCTTGCCACTCGGGCCTCTGAGTGCCACTTGTGGCCCTGAAGAGATCTGAAATATACAGACATACTGTGTGGGAGTCATCTCACCTAAATTTGGACACTTGCAGAGGCCTCCATCTGCTCATCACTTTAACCTCCCATTTTAAGTCAGTGAAGAGAAACAGATGTTTTTAGGGCTCAGCTTATCTGTTCTGTTTCAGATGTCTCTTTCAAGAGGGAATATTTCACACCCTAGAAGAGCAGTCCACTGACTGGAGAAGAAACTTGGTGGCTAGCTCAGTTTTAGGTGTCTATGTTGTGCAGATTAATCCACCCACAATTTTTAAGGACATGTATCACATCCTTCAGTTACTCAATGAAGCTTGGCACATGTGTACATCTGTGGATGGTGGGGCCCTGAAACTGTCTTTGACTGGTGGAGTTACCTCGTTTGGGTTTTCAAGCCAAAGCTGTATTTCATGGCAAGTCTGCTTCATCACAGACTATCATTCTTTTTACTGCTGCTCATCTGGGCATTACCAGATGCACCCCAACTAAAAAATGAACAGTTCTCTCCGAGATCTCCAGTGCACTGTATTTCCATCATCCAAACCCCAGGAACAGAGACTGTTGTGCTGTGTCATCATTCCAGATACATATCAATACATATTTCCATCCTTTCTGAAGCAATCAGCTTTCCTTCCGTGGAACGCTATGTGACCTGTTAGAGGGAAGATGATGCGTACTGCGGGACTGTGGATATTCTCCAGCAAATTACAGCTGGGCACACAAAGGGAACTGGAAAACCTTTCAAGTGAATTTCCCCAGCCCCTTTGATTTACCAGGCCTGCCTTTCGTTCTTGGCAGTTGTTCTCTCACAAGGTATTTGGGCTTTCTAAGTGCTTGCAAAGTACAGTATTTTTCTGTTGGAGCAATCCGTTGAATAAATTACTTCCAAAAGTGAATGGGTGTCACTTGTTTACACTGGCAATCTCAAATATTTTCAAAAAATAGTGAGAAAAGTTTTTAAATTCTGATCTTTTAAATCTGGGTTATTTTAATTTAGCTAGTGGAATGCAACCTTTTTACTTTTAAATTGTAAAGGGTTTTTAGAAGAAAGATCAGCAGACACGGGTATTTGAATTTTTACTGAAATAAACCTCAGAAGAGCTCCTGACACCACTGTTTTGAGAACTGAGGCTTTAAGAGAAGGGAAGAAGGGTCTTGAAACTCCCAACAAAATTAGTCAAGCTGACAACATCGTTGATCCTTTCTGTTAGACTTCACAGCTGGCTTACCAGTTGGTGGGACTGTAGTTACTCCTCCTGAAGAGCAGACACACCGCTCTAGGAAAGCACAGTGTCGCCAAGTTGTGCCACGTTAGTAGTGAGTAGTGGTTTTCTGCTGGTTTATGGTGATCCCTCGAGATGCATAGTTAGAAAAGCACTGTTTTCAAGACTGACCATGTGCATGAGGAGACAGAATGGAATGTTAGCCCAAAAGCTGGGGGGTTCCTTTACCTGCTAAGCTGACCTCACTCTGCCCTGGGTTTTTCCCGTGTTTTTCTGATGTATGTCCTTTTTGCAAACACACCTGAACCAGCGGAAAGGCTTCCACAGAAGGTAGTGAACCTTCTGTGATAGGTCTAGTAAATGCAGTGTGTGCGCGATGGGCAGCACCAGACAATTCTCTGTATTTTCAGCAGCAACTGAAAAAAACATGGTGTTTATTTCAGAAAAATAGTTGAGAGCTGGGAAAATATATCTTCGTCCAAGAGGAGGACTACCCATCCATTTCCCAGATTTACAGCTCAGTAAAGGAATTCCTCATGCAAGATATTAGGGAGTATGCTTAAGAAAAAATAAACAGAAGGCAACACAGCAAACTTCCCACAGGTATCAGCAAGCTGGACAGTGAGTAAACTCTGCACTTTTGTGAGAAGGAATATTTGTTTAATATGAATTTCCATGTCTTAAGTATTTTGCTTATTTTAGGAGCCTTTGCTTCATGCAGAGTGCCTTCAACCACTAGTGGGTGATTCTGGAGAAGCCCTTGGCTGTGCAGGAACATGTGTTGCCCTCAGGCCCCTGTTTTAAATAAGGAGTTAAGTAACAGACTCTTAAGTTAGAAACTGTAGATGTTCTCTCTTGAGCAAACTTTCTTCCAGAGCATCAGTGGTTTTCATGTTAGGTGCATGTTCTTGACACGCTTTCTGATTATTTATATGCAGTTAGCCTAGTGGATCAAATTTTGCTTCCACCTAAGGAAATTAAGGAGAGTTTTCACGTTGTCTCTGCAAGGTTAGGTTATGGCTGGCCCTCTGCTCCACCGTTTAGTTCTCATGAGGTTTTCTTTTGTGTTTTCTCTTTGTTTTATTACAGACTCATTACCAATTGCAGGAAAACACTTTCACATTGTTCTGAAGTAGCGTTGTCTGAGCTGCGGTTTCAAAATCATAATTATCCTACTTCTTCACTGTCCAAACACCATTATGTTTAGTTGCCCCCTTATAACTTGATCGTATTGTGACAGGAATGAAGGGAGAAGCTAGCAGCTGCACAATACTCACAAAATGAGCACTTGACGATACCACCACACAGCACGTGTTTGTGGGATCCATCAGGATTACAGTGTCAGTTCCAGACAGATTACAGGAGCCACCTGGTCAACTTCCCTGCTCAGCACAGCGTGCCTCTTTGTTTGCCTTTAAAATACTTTTCCTATTTGTTGTGATGGTCCAGGACACACGATCCATATCCCTAGCTTTTCTGCTAGCTCTCCTCCCTTAGCCTCACTTGTACCCCTGCCTTGTCGTGCCTTTCCATGACTGTTGTATTTCCTTCTATTTGGAAACTTGGGAGTGTTTCTCGGGAAAGCCAGTGCCCGTAGCGCTGCATGAGTCGTCCTTAGAAATGATGAATCACAGAAGCCATCCTCCTTCCCAACGTCATTTAGAATCCAAATATACACCCACTTGCGTGGCATGCCCCACGTCGCCCATCCCACCACACAGGGACAGTGCAGGAGTTATTGCAGCTTGGGCTGGCTTGTGGACCACAGGAAAATTTTTGTGCTACCAGGAGGGAGCCCCAGGGAGAGGGCAACCAGGTCTTGACACTAAGATCATTGTCATCTGTTTCCCTTTCAGCCAGAACCTCCCTCATCCAATAAGTGGCAACTGGACAAGTGGCTGAATAAAGTCACTCCACATAAAGTGCCCATCCTGACCCACCATGATGGCCCACTGCTGGAGGCTCATTCCTACTATGGACACGTGAAACCAGAGAGGCAGGAAAGTGAGAAGACCCCAGCTCCCATCTCAGCTGAGCACCGCAGTGGGGAGGTCCGCACCACTGTCACTGCCACCCTTGGGGACGGAGCACGACCCAGGACTGCCAACAAAGCACCAGGCAGCAAGGGCTGCAGGCAGAAGTCACCACCTGCTGCTGACAGTGGGGCTCCAAGACGGGCAGCAGGGAAGAAGGCACCGCGGCGGGCAGAGAGAACCTCTGCTGGGGACGGGCCCCAGTGTCCCAGTGCAGAGGAGCCCCCTGGGAACCACAGCTTTCCAGAAAGCGCTGCTGGTGAGGCACCAAGGGCCCGTCCCATCAGTGGTGGTGGCTGCAGAGTGGGGCATCGCCGGGAACCCCGCTCAGCTGCAGCAGGCGAGAAGCGCCGGACCCGTGGGCTAAGCAAAACGGCGCCCAAATCCAAGGAGTTCATTGAGACTGAGTCTTCATCCTCTTCATCTTCCTCCGACTCAGGTTCTGAGTCAGAGAGGGAGGAGCACCCACTACCCAAAGCACCGGCACCAACTGCCGGGGCAGAACCTCGTGCCAAGGACTTGGGAACCAGTGTTGCCCCCAAAGCCCACAGCAGCTGCAGTGCCTTTGGCTCCATTAATGCCAGGACTAGTAGTGAAATAGCAAAGGAGCTGGAGGAACAGTTTTACACCCTGGTTCCTTTCGGTAGGAATGAGCTCCTGTCTCCTCTGAAAGACAGTGATGAGGTAAAGTCACTGTGGGTCAACATTGACTTGGCTCTTTTGTCCAGGATTCCAGAGCGCTTGCCCGAAGAGCCACTGGCCATGAGTGCCGGAGCAACCCAGATGGCCAGCCTGCCGCAGGGTAGTAGTGCTGACCTCCTCACAGAGAAGGGTTTACCGAAATCTAGAAGGAAACGCAAGGTGAGCTTCAGAGGGACCAATCGTTGTGGGTAGGAGTGTCCAGCAAGTGGGAGGCAAACATCGCTTGCACCTGCACCCAGTGCTCAATGACGGTGTCTCCTCTGGGCCAGCATTTCAGTTGGGATTTGTCCATGCTCACCATGCAGGGCAAGCTCCTGGGGAGATGCTAGGCCCCGAGGGTTCACAGGCCCTTGGAGATGGTGCTCACAGATGGCATGCAGCTTTCCACACTTCAGTGAACCCCACCGGTACAGCCATAGCAAAGTGCCCTGAGACGCTTTGAGATGTGTTGGCATTTTCTTTGGGAATTAGCGTGACAGTAATTGCTAGGCTGTACACCCTGGAGGAAGCGGGAGGGGACAATAGTAGAGTAAAATAAAAGCAGTCATTCCAGAAATGTTTAATCCAACTTTCTGTGGCCACATTACCTTTTACTCTCTGTCTTAAAACAGTGCCATGGTTGGTGAGTTTAGTGATATAATAAATACATGACCACTCCTGGAGTACCAGATTGCCCCTCAGCCTGGAATAAGACCATCAACAGGACACCTGCTATGCAAACTTACGACATGTGATCCCTCTTCCCAAACAACTTTATGAGTAAGACTAGTAAGAAGTGATTATGAGGCATAACTGCAATATTAGAAAGAGATCCTTTCCACTTCTGCCTCTGTCATTACCTTACAAAGATGGGCAGAGACACAGGGAGTGGTTAAGCATGAGAAGATCTTCACTCCCGTGTAGTAGCAGCCACAATGTTAACGCTGTAGCAGCAGCCACGGTGGCAGTGATTATCACAGCGAATGTTGTGGCCATGCAGCAAGGCAATGAAAGCAGCAGAATCATCAGATCACAGGTAGAACTTGGCCAGAACTGGAAATTGGAGAAGTGTTAGAATTTCAAACTGATGTAAACTTGGCAGGGGCCTGGGGAAGCAGAGCCTTTGGGAACCAGTGACAGAACCTGAGGAGCATAACACGGAATGGAACAGTGGCAGGAAACATCATTTACATTCATACCCAAAGGCCACATAGTGCCAGGGTGCAGTTCTAAACAGTGGCACGCAGTCACACCCTTGGACCGTTAACGTGCTTGCAAACGTGGTTTTGGCCTGGGTCAGCTGCTATTCTTCCAGACAGTGTCTCAGTCTCTCTCAGAACCAGACTAAGGCTCCCTCCCAACAGGCAATCCAAATGTGGTACACCTTGGTTTGAAGGAGAAACAAGATGAGTGCGTGAGTTCAGAGTGTGCTGTTCTGTTGCATTTACTAGCATGGTCACTGATACCAAGAAAAGAGGCAGAGACAAAAAGGTATGAAGCTGAGGGCTAGGCAAGAGAAAAGCCCACAAGAGATGGTCACACAGATGGTTAAACATTGCCCCTTTAAACTATTTTTTAAGACGTGTACCGATTGTCCCGCTCTGAGTTAGGTAAATGCTCAGAGTGTCACCACTAATACTAAAACCACCACCAGCCCCTGGCTTGTTGAAATATTTTTGGATCTGTAGTAAAACAAAACCCAGCAGGTTATTATTATTTTTCTCTTCATTCAGTGTGAGAATGAAGAAGAGTGCAGAGACATCAAGAAGACTCACTTAGAGCGAGAGAGTTCTTCACGATTAGTTGCCTCTACCCACAGCATAGCAACCACAAATCACTGTAACATGAATGACAATGGGTAAGCCTTTTCCTTCTTACTTGTCACCCATACAACTAGTGGCATTTCAGCACTGTTGTTTTTTCCTTTCGTATGATATAATTTTATTGTCTCATTTATTTTTTAATTATCTGATTATGCTGAAAAATTATCCTCTGCATTCACCTTTCTTCTGGTGTAGTGATCAAGTTGGCAGTTGCCAGCACATTTATATACTTGCATTTTTTGTCCTAGTGCACAGAGAAGCTGCAAGTTCAAGGGTGAGGCTCTTGGAATAAGTGATAGGTACAGCTGTGCAATTCTCTGAGACATATTCCCAAACACTGTTGTAGGTAGCAGTTCACAGAGGCAATCGTCTTACTGCCTCTTCTCTCCTTACAGTGTTATGAGTTTCAAGCTTCAAGTTTGATTATTTACACACGATTATCTATAAACTATATGGAAAAGCCTGAGAAGAATATTCAGAACATTGCCTGCAATTCTCAGTTCCAGAATATAGTTCGGGTCCAGTGTTTTTGAGATTACAAGTAATCTATTCTGTGTCATTAGTATTTTAGAACAAGGAGCTCCAGCATTAAAAGCAGTGATTTCTCAAAGGATGCAGAGCATGAAACAAATGGTTAATATTATCATATGCTGGCATAGTGTATGCACATAGACCCCTCAGTGTCAGAGCAGGCAGACTGGGTTTCTCTGGAGGCTTCCAGCAGTCAGACTTACACACGTACTCTTCAGAGTTCAGCATGTTGGTCATCAGCATTTTTAAAAAAACTCATTTTCTGGAAGTATCAGTGTGTCCTTTGAGGCGAAACTGCTAAAATTCAAGACTGTTGTATTAATTGTAGTAGACTGATGAGTCTGAGCAGTTCTTGTCATTAATAGTGGAAACAAGTATGGGGAAAATCAATGTGTGTGGTACTTATTCCAAACTGTGCATTCTGTTTCTTTCTCCTGACATGTCACATAGGTTCTATGAAGTGAAAATTATACACAGACCAGCTCATTTTATGTGTGTGATTGCATGCAGGCATGCCGTTCCCCCTCACTGCACTGTGACGTGTTTCACATCACAGTCATTGTCGGAGAATAGCCTGGCTGTCATAGCTTGCTATGTCACTGGGTTCATTCATTTCCTGTTTTGCTTGACATTACATTCAGCACTCCTGGTAGCAACTGTTCAGTAAGGAAACAAATAAGGTGGTCATAGAAACATATTTGCCTCCTAATTCTTCCCTGGCCTGCTCTGCTTTCCAGATGTTTCTGTGGTTTATGCTACTGTAGGACATGGTAGGAAATGCTAGTAGTCCTGTAGCTGAGGATGGGCTGTTGAAACTACAGCTAAACAGCAGAGCAGACATCAGGACCTCCTATCCCTCTTGCAACCAGAGGCTGCTCAAGCTGGCGCAAACCCTCTTCCAGTTATGCCACTATAGCTGCTTGTGAGGGTCTCCTGTAAATTCAGTTAAGAAACTTGTCTGAAATCAGAACTCATTCTTTTTGGTTTCTTTTGGTTGTTTTTTTAATGTATTTGTTTAGGTTTGGGGTTTTTTTATTTAGCTCCCAGCAGAGCCATATAGGGAGTTTCGTCACCACAGCTGAGGGCTGGTGGCAAAGAAAGGAACACAAACTCTTTTGGACATGAGCGTTTTCTGTTGTGGAGTTGTGGACTAGGCAACACTCTGTTTGAAAAGACAGGCTGCAACATCAGGCAAAGGTACCCCAAATATCTTGCTCCTACTTGGATGTCACAATCTGCTCAGTCCCAGCAGATGACAGCCTGCTGCAAGTTGTTCTACATGGTTTCTCAGTGTGAGGTGATGGCACTGCTGCAGTTTGACTGCTCAGGTGGGCTCTGCACAGTGTGTCAGAAGCCATGTAGGGGATCTGCAGCATAGCTAGAAATTGCAGAAACTCCTCACAAACTCTGAGCCAAGCTTTTGCAGCTTGGGTACATTTCCAAAGACCCGTGGCTCTTCTCAGATGCTTTAGGCCCATACTTTGACAGTGATGTATAAACACGGTTAGTCAGGGCAGGAGTTTGTGTTTGAGAAGAGGCCAAAAAAATGACAGCATCAGCCTGCACATTCAGAATAGTGCTTCAGTTCTTATTTTTCTTAGGGGAAGAAGAGGGGTACAGTTGTTCATCTTACACACCCTGATTCTTGCTTTTGTAAACATCATTGGTCATTATAGCAATACAGTTCTTGTTGTGTTTTAAAGGTACCAACCACACTGTGGGAAACAGGTTCTGTATTACAATTTGTGTCTTCTTTAACATCTAGTTTTTAAAGACTTGCCAGATAAATGGACAAATGTGTGATAAGAGCACATTTAATTAGCTCTGTTCCCCGATATTATGTGTTGAAACAAAATACAGTTTGTACCACATTCTTTTTTTGCAGTTCCATGAAGTCCATGCTGTCTGACACACTCACTATAAAGAAGTGAGAGTTGTTCATAAAAAATAATGGGCTGAATAAAGGGAACTGTGACAGGGGAAAGTATCACGTTAAAACAGTCGGTCTGACCTTAGTCACAGTTTTAGTCTTAATGCAAACTGTCTGTCCTTAAGAAAACCCTTTTACTTTGTGTGTGTTGCTTTACAATTTCCAGTTAAATGTTTTCTTCGTGTTAGTGCATCGGAAGCTTATTTATGGGCATCCTTTTACTGTCTGTCTGACGTCTCACCCAAAGCTTCTCCAAAATAAATGAAAGCTGAAAACACTCGCGGTGTTAATAGCTTTCTTCTTCAGAAGACAGAGCAGCTCACATTTCTCAGCATCTACTGTCTGCGTGTATTTCTTTTTGCCTGCACTGCCAGCCTGTCTTCCTTTGTTTTCAAAGTCTGTATTAGATTAGTATAAACAGTGCTAGCAAAGGCTGGGCACTGAGCGCAAGGGAGAGCCAGTCATCTTCAAACACATTGCCTGTTTTAGTTGGCACGGTTTTATTAACACTGCAATTGTCACCTGTAATGGTGAAATAGAGCTCCATAACTTGAATTTACACTTCAGAGCCTAATCTTTGTCTCCAGCTATCCCTTCAGAAATGGTGAACAAGTGGCCATTTATCTCTGTATTTTTTCCAAGTACTCTGATACAGACTTGGTATTAACTCCAGAATTACAATTCACCTTGTAGGAAAAGAGGGGAAGCATGAGAGCAATTTGTAAATGAACTCCTGGTCCAAGTACTGTATGCCTGTTTCCGGATACCAATCGAGTTTATCATGCCAGAAGGTTTATAGTCAAAGTTTTGGTAATATACAAAACATTTACCTTTCTCAAACTCAGCCTTGTGACACTCCATTACTGTAATTTCCATTTGCAGCTTGGCCATACCAATAAATAAAAATGAGAAAATGCTTCGGTCACCCATCTCCCCTCTCTCTGATGCATCAACACACAAATTCTCCAACGATGATTTAACTGCCTCCAGCAGACCTAATGGCAGCAGTCTATTACCTTCCATCTCCTCCAGCAAAAAACATAAGAGCGAAATCCAGTCACAGACACATCCTGGAGACTGCAATGTAAGTCTGCTGTTGTTCACGTTACAGAGCTTAGATGTGTGGTTGTCACTTTGTATGGAGGTTATTACTTGCTTTTGGGGTTTTTTGCATAACATTCTGCAGTACTAAGAAATGTTGTATCATTACTCCACCACATGCTAGTCACTGCCTCCAGAGTGTGGAGACAGAGAAGGAAATGCTGCTTCACTTATGCATGAGTGCTGTGATTAGGATGCTGGAGTAAAGAGCCTATTAGCTCTTTTCATTGAGGGAATTATCATCTCTTTCTTTCGTCTCTCAAAATCATACCCTACCCTCAAGTGCACAGGACACTGCGGAAGGAAGATCCTGAGCACGAGCACAATATTGTCACTTCCCTGTGGAGCTGTTTTGCTTTGTGTGAAATACCTGGAAGAAGCAGTTTAGGTACCGTCATACTGATGTCCACTGTTGAAGCATCTAGGGATGCTATTAGGGCACTCTGCTGCTGCTGCTGCTTCTGCTGCTAGAAAGACCCACACTCCTCTCCTTGCACAGAAGAGTTTTCCGTGTTTTATCCTACACCTTTTTTTGTTTATTTATTAGATCATAAGAGGCTTCACAAGTACTAGTGCTAAACAATGTTCAGGAAGACGAACTTTTGCTTTGGAGATGAGTCTTCTCACAGTATATGTGAAGCATTTGTGTATGTACTTAAGTAAGTTTATTTTTTGAGAGTGGAGAGGGAAGTAGTAACTATAACCTTAATTCTGAATACTTAAAAAACAAGATATCTTAAACTGTGTTTCAAGAATATCTCTCCAATGCTTTTGGTAAAGTGAAATAAAAAATTCCCAATAAAATAAATTAAAACATGCCAGTAAAAAGGCATTTTAACGTATCATTGTTGCCAATTTACTTTTTCATGAATTAAATGTACATTTTTTAACATTTAAAGTTCTAAAGTAAAAGTTTAGAGGTTTATAACCCATTCAGAATTTTAGTCATATGATTCTTCACTGGGTATCTTGATAACAGTTTAAATTCCTTCACAAGCAAATGTGCTGGAAATCAAAAGTAAAAGGCTATTGCTTCATGATCCACACCCTCGGCTAATGCATTTCACTGAGATTTTTTGCCTAGCATTGCAATGCACAGTTTGGTCAACACTTTAACAACCTTTGCAATAAAATCCTTATGTATCTGGTTATTAATCTGAAAGCTCTAGCCCAGTGAACTGATCTGGATGCTCCATATAGGAAATGAGAGTTCATGAACAATAAAGAGTTAGCTTTGCTTTATCCCATCTTCCTATCTGGCAACTAACTGGCTTACCCAACTGGTCCTTCAAATTTCTGTCAGAGACTATAAGCCAGGGAGAGGCTGTCACCAGTGTTTTCTAGTAGTAGTTCTCAACTAAAACCAGTCTGAGGCAATCTGCTTTGCATTGCAGCACTGTGTAGTCGCCTACAACACAGATCACTTGGTAGGACAAAGGGCTTATGAGGCCACATGAAGAACAGAGTTGCAGCTGAGGGAATGTCTGAGACCCTGCAAAAAGACATGTTGCTGCTGTGGCACAGTGATCTTTCAAGCCAATCAGGGAGCAAAAAGAAACCTGGACCTTGGACTGCAAATTCATACTAAATGGGCACATCAGCAGTGCAGCATCAAACAAGTCAAATAAGCCTTGGTCTCCCAAGGCAAGGTACAATGCTAGCTTGGAAACCGAAGACTGGACATATAACCTGACCTTCTACATAAACGTAACAGACCTGTTCTTTAATAATTTTACTTCCTGTGTTTCAGAGTGTTTTCATAGCTACTGACAGTTCAGCTCAATTTCTTGTGCCTCACATTGCAACTCAAGTCCTTTCCAGAGTGCTCTGAGCAATACCTATGGATTTGTGTGTGTCAGTAACAGGACAGACTCCTTGTTGAAAAAGGAGAACTACCTGCCCCTTTACAATGCAAAGATACTGTGGTCTGTTAGTTGCTTTTTTGAAGTTCTTCAATTCTCAGTTTCTTCTCTGTTGATTGTTTCTAGAAAGCAATTCACAGCAATTCAGAAAATGGTCTCTGCAATAAGCCACAGCCCCAAACAGAGCCTTGGTCACCTCTGTCCAGCACACCTAGGGACTGCAGAAGGACAAAGCTTGTCTTTGATGATATGTAAGTAGAGATGACTTTAAAAGAAAGAAAACAATGACATTTAAAGGGAGAAAAATGCAATTTATTGCAACGGGAACTGAGAAATGGCCAAAAGTATGATAGTAATGTTGAGAAATTAATGAGATGTGCTATATAAACTCCTTAATTTTTCACCATACATTAAGCCTCTAATGATCAGGGAACTGTGAGGACTGGCTATTCCCTAAAGGACAGTGATCCAGGAGCCAAGGGGCAGAATGCAGCTGGCAGAGCAGGAGCTGGCCTGAAAATGCTTGTGGGTTTTTTCTCTGGCTAGTACAGGATAGGCTATGTTCATGCTACATACCAGACTGCCTGGAGCTCTGTAAACTTTGTGACCTTGACCTGCCTTTTGTACTTTCACCCACAACATCTCTATCTCTTTTATACCAAATATAAATATATCTGGAATAAGTCTTGTTTCCTCAGGAGCTGCTTTCTACCAGAACTCAAATAATTATTAAATAATCATTATAATGGTAAGGTGTGTTCACATTACCTTTCCTCAGGGACAGCTAGAGGGATAACAGCCTCTCATAAACAGAAACCAGTTTCCAACTGTAAGTTGTAAATAATTCTCAAGACCTTAAAAAGATGGACTTGTTCGATATGTCAAGAAAAGAAGGCTGGTGTTACTAATTTCTGGGTGTATTCGTGGCAGTCATAAGGAGATAAATTTGGAGAAATGTAATCAGTTTTCTGCCTCGTTTGGATAAAGCTCTCCCCTGTGCACGTCCTTATTTTCGCTCCTTCCCCGCCTCATTCCATGGTTTTTAACTCTTCCAGGGCATTATTCAACCACCTTCACTGAAGAGTTTTGAAACTGTTTAGAAATGCTACCTCACTCCTTACATCTCTTAAAATACTTTGTCATCTCTAATTTACTTGCAACTGTTCAATTGCTCTTCAGTTCAAGCATGCACATGGAAGGTATCAGTGTTCCTGATAAAAGTCCAAATTGCAAAACTGGATTAGAAAAAAAATAGGAACCAGCTCCAATAGAACTGCTGTATCTCCATCTGTTTTTCCCTCAAGATGTTGACAAAAAACAAGAGAACTGGTTTGCTTCATTTTCCACCTAGAATATTGTCTTAGGAAAGCTGCTTTTTCTACCATCTCTGTCATCTAAGAAGCTTTTATCACATGCTTTCTGTTATGATACTTGTGATTTATCTGACAGACATCCACAACAAAACTGCTTCACCTTTTCAGAGATACAACTGTTGGGGTATTGTGGCTTCCATGTAGAGTGTCCAGAAGCAACTTGCGGTCTGTTAAGAGTATCAAGCTACACTGCCGTATAAAACAGAACACAGAGTCAAATGTGTCTTGATTTGCCCCTAAAAGACAGAAATGGTTAATTGCCTGTGGTGCTAACTAATGGAGGGAAATTTTCACACCACCACAATTGTCACCCACAGCTTGCATCCTGGAAACACTGCCAGAGCACCAGCTATACTAGACCTTGATTCTGAAATTACTGTGTGTGCGGAAAAGTCACTGAAATGTAGTGAGTTAGACTGGCTGCAAATGTTAAGTGTCGAGAAATTTGACTCAAGTGTTAGAAGGATCAAATTAAACACAGCAGCCAGTGTCTTCCAAATTTGTATAGTACCACAGCAGGAGGATTTGAAGAAATGCAACACAGTAAGTTGAAAATTAGGTTGTAATCCTAATGGCAGCATTTGTCCAACATGATGTCTATGAAATATTTCATCTCATAGTCCGTGAGGGTCCAAATCGGTGCAATCCAGCCATGGCTTTAAATACTTCACTTTAATCAGACTGTATAGTTTTTTAAGAGCCTAAGTCTCTTCTGTTTGGTTTCAAACAACGTTTTGTTTTAACCAATCAAACCTCTGCTTTATTCCCAACTTATTTACTCCAGATCATTTGCATCAGCAGTAAATTGGAACAAGTGGGTCAATAAAATGTACTCTTTTTTTTGGCAGAATGGTGTGTACACATGCATTGTGACATAAATACAGTTAAGAGTCTTGAAAAGGTAGGCAAATTCCTACTTCCCCTGTTTTGCCACAGTTTACTGCCTGCTTTAAGTAAGCTTCAAGGTACCCAGTGTGTCACATGTATGAGTGGCATCAATGCTGCTTCCAGCACTAATCCTTAACAAGTTTTCCTGGAGTTTTGGCCATTTCTGGCACTGTGAAGAGAGTGTTTCCAAAGCTACATGATAATGCTTCGGGTCACATTCAGTCCTGCTGTAATTTCACCGAATGATAGAATTCCCAATAACTGCTTTTAGGAAAGAAGTGTTGTCCTTGAAGTGATAAGCACAGGCGTGCTGCGGGTGCCTGAGGCCACAGTCCTACACCTCCCTCAGTATACAGCATGTGTAGTATAAAAAAGAACAGAGCATACCCAGCTTCCCTATTTTCCTTATGGCTAAATCACAACACACTCCTCAGGATTGTTTTCTTGCTTGCATTGTGAGCTACCCATTCAAATTTGGGGTGTGGGTTTTCTTTACTTACATATGGTTTCCTTTTGTTTTCTGCGCCTACAGAAATGAGTTAATACACCTTCTTCAGGCTTAGGTCTGTTTCTTTTAAATCCATGATTTGTTGAATGTTCCACCTTTATGGGCTTCAGAGCTGCACACACCCACCAGCTTTACATTGTCCAAGGGACGTATGATGCTATGAGATAGTGTTCCTGTGTTTGTTTCTCAGCCAGTAAACCGTATGCTCAGAAAATACTCAGCATAACACATAGAGGTGTTTTGTACACGGGTAATAAAGAGGTCAAAAGATAAATTATTGCTGCTTGTCTTTGCTTTGTCTTAAAACCCCAGTCTCTCATTTTCAGACTCCTCTTCCTTGTTCTCCTAACTCAAAGTGGAAAGGAAAAGGGGGTCTTAGGTTTTGACTCCCATGCAACATCTGGAAGTGACCTCATTTTGCACTGCTCAAAATGCTTTGAGGACTCTGGGTCTTCTGAAGAGTTTAAAGATATTCGTAGTACTGAGCACATCCTCAGGTGCACACATGAGGAATAGATCTTGGCTTCTCATTCTTCTTATCAGCCATATGAAAAATCCCCCGTCTATGTCTACTACATTGTTTCTCACAAATTAATATGCTTACTTGGAACTGCTCCAAGTTTCTTGACTTTGAAGGATTTCAAAACTTCATCTAACCATCCCATTCTTTGTCTCCTTGCCTTTCTACTTGTTTTATCTGGTGTACACTTCCCATGAGAAAATAGCATTAGACTAGTAGGCAGCAGACACTGCCTTGCATTATTAGATAATGAAGCGTCCTGTTCTCTGCATGACCACCTACCCTCTTTCTTTTTAGGGGTACTTAGTGAAGGCTTGGTCTGGTGAGAAACAGATGTTTAATCAGCTCTAGCAGGAGATTCTCAGAGGGTAAAGAATTTGTGGCACTGTTCTCTGTCATCAAAGAAATGTCAGATCTGTAGACTTCTTTTGAGATTATAAGCTACATCCATGCTCCTCCTCTGTTCCTATGGGCAAGTGGTCCAGGATTGCTCATATATATATATAAACTGCCTTCACTCCCCAAAACAAAATACTCACTGCCTCCTGAGAACAGTCCCTGGCATGTGCTGCCCCCAGCTGTGCCCAGACATTGTCTGAAAGCAAGCTCATAACTATGTCAAGGAGAGTATTAGCAATTACAGCTTGGATGATCAAATGATAGAGTCAGTATCCTTGCCCTGCTTATTTCACTTGCACAGATATAGCTAAGGAATGGTTTTACTGACTGATTCAGATCTGAAAACGCCTCTAATAATTTTGTGACTCAGAAAGGAGAATTAGGTTGCATCAGTTGATTTTGATGTGCCTTTTCTTTACAGCTTGCCTACTCCACAATCGTAACAGTGAACAGGATAAGTGTCTTCTAATCAGGCTCAGCAGACTGTCTTCCATGTCACTGTAGCAGAGTCAAATCTCTTATGTAGGTGAGGACAGTCCCTACCACTAGTCTCTCTGTCCTTTTTAATCTCTGCAACTGGTGAGCAGTTACAAGGGGCCTACAGATTATGAGCACCCTGCAAACACTGCAATTTTTTGAGTAGTCTAGGTCTCAAACTGAATTCAGGGAGTCTCATCTAACCTGCTGTGATGTTTATCATTCTGCCACACTTCTGATCCTTGACAGAGCTTTTTTTCCTCAGGTTTGATGACATTGGTTTCTCCTCAAAGAGCTAAAAATCCATACCAATGTAACTCAACTCTGCCTTTGTTTTCTTGTGCTAGATCACACTGCAGTGTAGGTTTTCATCACCCTCAATGCCAGGATACTCAGCTGTGGTGTGTAAGAGATTTTCTAATGCTTCTATTTGCAGCTTGATTCCTAAGTCAGCTTTGCTGTCCCTGTGGCACTGGAAAATATGTTTATATGTTTTAAGAATGTGCTTCTACTCCATTTTCCACAATATAATAACTCAGAAGTTTCTCACTTGGACTAAATGGATCACTGCAATGGCCCTAGGGTGCCAAGTCTGTGATCCCCTAAGGAAACCTGGGACTTTTTCTGATCATTCCTTCATCATATTTTCATCTTCTGGTGATACTGAACCATACTAGCAAACAGTTTAGCCTAGAGAATCCCAGGCAGACTGTTCAAACTGATCGTTAGCCTAGAAACACCTTGTTCATCTTGAGAATGAACAGTGAGTCATGGAGCTGGAGAGCAGCTGTGATGATTGAATCCACCTGAGGAGTATGAATTGCCAAAACCCCTATCAGATGCCTTCCCAGTCTTCTAGTACCTGCTTTTCATTTCTTATTACTGAAGTTTCTTATACAGGCATTGCAGGACAGGAGCCCTGGACAGTCTTTGTTTCAGTGTCACCCCCTCCACTGCACTCTGGGGAGACCCCACCTGGAGTACTACGTCCAGTTCTGGAGCCCTTATTACAAGAAGGCTGTGGATGTGCTGGAGCGAGTCCAGAAGAGGGCCACAAGGACGATCAGAGGGCTGGAGCACCTCTCCTATGAGGCCAGGCTGAGAGAGTTGGGGCTGTTCAGGCTGGAGAGGAGGAGGCTCCAAGTTGACCTTACTGTCACCTTCCAGTATCTGAAGGGGACCTACAGAAAAGCTGGGGAGGGGCTTTTTAGGATCTCGGGGAGCAACAGGACTAGGGGGAATGGAGCAAAGCTGGAGGTGGGGAGATTGAGACTGGATATGAGGAGGAAGTTCTTCACTGTGAGAGTGGGGAGAGCCTGGAATGGGTTGCCCAGGGAGGTGGTTGGGGCCCCATCCCTGGAGGTGTTTGAGGCCGGGCTGGATGACGCTCTGGTCAGCCTGCTCTAGGGTGGGGTGTCCCTGCCCATGGCAGAGGGTTTGGAACTGGATGATCCTGTGGTCCCTTCCAACCTGTAACTTCTTCCCAGTGAGGGTGATGGGGCACTGCAGGGGGCTGCCTGGGGGGTTTGTGGAGTCTCCTTTTCTGGAGACGTTTTAAACCCACTTGGACCTGTTCAGGGTGTCCTGCTGTGGCAGGGGGATTGGATTGGATGATCTTTCAAGGTCCCTTCCAGTCCCTGATGATTCTATGATTCTGTGATCACCTACTTCATTCATTGTCCCAGGTTTCTCAGGTACTGTCATTCAGCAGTTTCACCCACACCTTGGATTCTCACTTACTAGACACCAGAAGACAACAACTGGCTTCAAGGTAGTCCATCACACAGAAAATTTTGCCTTTGGCTTTTCAACTGCCTCTTGAGTATCCAAGGTTTGATTCCATGATGTTTTAAAACAGTGTAGATCTAGACTGCTGTGGTCCTGCCCTCTCTCCCTAGGTTTTTCTGCAAAGACTTTCAGCCTACTTTCAACTGAAATTAGTTCATTTAGTCATTAACATACTGTCGTGGATTTAGCTGGGATGGGTCAATCTTCCCCATGACATCTCTGGAGGTGCTGTATTTGTGGTGGTAGCTGGAGGAGTGTTGATAACACACCAGTGTTTTGACTAGTGCTGAGCAGTGCTCACAGCACCAAGGCTGTGGGTTGTTTTGTTTTCTTTCCCAACATTCTCTCCTACAGTAGGCTGAGGCACGGGCCAGGCCAGATAAACCAAACTGATTAAGGGGATATTCCATGCCATATGACATCAGTAGAGATATGGAAGCGAGGGAGAGAAGGAAGGGGAAACATGCACTTGATGGTGTTTTGCCCTGCAGAGAAACCACTATGCATATCAGGCTCACCACTATGCGTATCAGCAGTTATCACCTTCTGCTGATGGGCAGTAGAGAATAATCTTTATAATTTGCCTTTGCTTTCATGCACGGCTTTTGCTTTATGCTTTATTAACTGTCGTTGCCTTTACCTGCTAGCCTTTACCTTAGCTGTTATATTTTCCTCTCCCTTGTTCATCAAAGAAAGGGAAGTGGTAGAGCAGCTTTGGTGGGCACTGGACACTAGGCAAGGCCAAATCAGCACGCATACCTTGAAAGAGACACAAATGTGTTTTATCTGCGAGGCTGCGTTGCTTTCTTCCTCAACTACCTATTGCCAGTACTCCTGTCATGCCTCTGTCTTTGCTTATACATTTTGCCTTTTCGTATATTAGTCTACATAGCAATGTCTTTTAAGTCCTTAATCTGGGTCACTTGCGGTAGATGTTGTAGTAGACCTTGACTCATTCTCATAGTCTCTGGTATTTCACCGCATGGGCATGGTTAGTCTGAGGAATTCGGCATTTTGGCCAAGTTAGGATTTCTCACTTGTTTCGTGCTTTCTTCATTTCGTTTCAGTTAATGCCAGGCTTTAATTTTGCCTGTTATTTTTTGCAGCAGTAACTCCCTCTCTAGGCATTTGTAGTGTTAATGCAATCTAAGCTATTGACCTTGTTATACTAAGCTCAACAAGATAGTAGTTGTGTGATTAATTTGTCTTACATTTGGCCCTAGTCTAATCAGTTCCTTCGCTCCTGTCTTTCTGAAGTGTATATAACAGTGTCATTTAAGTGGGTCACAAAACACTCTCTCTACCCTCTTGACTTCTGTGCTCCTCTGCTGAACTTCCCAGACCTGCTGGGTCTGTCGCTGTGAGCATGAGACCTCCATAACTAGGTACCCACCTTGTACAGTGATATGGGCTCTGTCCTACCCTGTGCACCACCATGTGTGCCATGCCTCAGACACAGCAAGACCGTGTCCCATAACACAGCATTCATTTCAAGTTGTGGAGTTGACAGGACGACATAATACATTAGAGGATTGTACAGTAATACCTGCTCAACAATATTCTTCACCTGCAAAGGTGACCCCCCTTTTCTGTGTCTCCCCGTGTCAGACATGCTCCTGACACATGTCCCAGTACAAAACAGCAGATAGGCAGGGGTCTGTACAAATACCTTTCAAGCCATGTGGTTTTCTTGCTCTCAAAGGATTTTACCTCTCCTTGGACTGAATGTTCAGGGCCTACTGGCACGGCTTCAAAAGTGGACACGGACTAACTCTGGTTACACCAGTTTCTTCTCACCTGCCTCTACTCTGATAAAATGTTGAAGTCGCTCAATTTGCTGTTCTTCTCCTTTCTAGCGCACCCTCTCGTTTAGGGTCTAGATGACTGAAGTTGTGAAACTGGTCCTATATTTAGAATTATGATTTAAGCTGCTTTTATTGCATGCCATTGTTGTACATGGAGGAAGCACCAGTTTGGGTTTTTATAACACTTCAGCAGCATTATCTCTGAAGGGTATTAAAATACACACTTGGCTACATTTATGATGCTTAATTGAACTTTTATTAGCTTTTTTTAATGTAAGCTCATAAAGCGCCATTCCACAGTAAGAAATAATGTACAAGTGGTAGATTATGTAAATGAAGCAGAAAATCCTAAAGTTTAGTATTTAGTCCATATCAAGTATAAAAATTAGATGAAAAATGTAGTTTTCAATGCATTTATAATTAAAGTTGTATATTGTAGTCTAAACTACATCATACTCTGTAATCAGCATTTGCTCTGAGTTCCAAGGAAATTATGCTGCAGTAGATGCTGATAAATTACCAAACAAAGTAAGGCTTTTATTGATTCACTTTAATTCTCTTGCCTTTCTTTTTACTGCTTCAGTTTACATTTTTGTAATTATCTGTTGAACCGGAGTAAATTAAATTCAGAAAAGGCAGCAAGTGACAAAGGTGGCAGAGACCACTGTAAGGGCATAGGGCTAAATAGGATGATAGAAACATATACACACACAAGCATTTTACCTGGGTAGTGGTAGCACCACTCTTAAGAGCTCAACAGTCCAGAAATTCTGAAAGGCTGCTTCTGGAGGGGAGTTATTACGATGCCTGAAGCCATCTCACCTCATGCTGAGATTCTATGCAACATAATGATCAGTGGAAATGCTATCTTTCCTGCTGGTTTTCGGCAAGCTCCCAGAGAAAGTGGTGGTAAGGCAAGTAAGAGAAATTCTGGACAGTAGCGGATTGTTCGATGGATCTCATCCTAGATTCAGCCTCAGTCATGGTACTGAGGCTGCCCTTGTAAAAGCATAAACAGTTTGAATGCTGCTGCTGAAAAGGAAGCCTGTCCTTGTTTGTACTATCAGATCTAGCCATGGGGGGGTTATTCTGTAAAAGGCTGGATTCTGTTGCAGTGCCTAGGTGACTGGCTAGTGTTGACTGAGAATGCGTTGAAATGGTTCCAGCAGTACTCGATTGCTTTCCCCAATCAACATAGTAAAGTAAATTCTCCTCAAGAGCAGCCAGTTTCACATAATGACACTTGATCCCAGGGAGAATTCGTCAGCAACCTGACTTACTTGGCACCAATGCTTTATGCTTTTTCTCTTGCCTTTCAGAGAGATATACGAGATGTATTAGAGCATGTATTATAACTCCTTTTTGGCTTCGTTGAAGAGAACTGTATTTCTAAAAGTACGAACAATCAGATATTCCAAAACAAAATACTTCCTTGTACAGTCGAGATTATTAATAAAGATAAAGCACTCACTTGTACCTGTTAATTTTGATTCAGGCTCTTACCTAATTTAAATATTTTTTAAAGGCCAGATTCTGTTGGTAAATCTGGTGTGACAGTGCTCACATCAATAGATACATACCACTGCAGATACCTTCAAAGGAGGATCCGATTTAATTGTCTGAAAACCACAAGTCACTTAAAAACTTTCCATGGGACTTCAATTTGCATTCATGATAAGGAAGCCTAACAAAGAGGCTCTGGTGTTTCCACTGCTGCTCACATCCACTCCAGTTTAACCAGTAGTCTGGAACCATTCTAATCCTGTGGATATATTCTCTACTCTCTCACTTCTTAGTCTGTAGTAATTCTGTGATCTGTAGAGGGACTGCAAACCCTAGACCAAAGACCTGAACAGTGCTTAAGCCACAGACTTTTCTGAGTCTCATCAGTGGGAAAACAGACGTGTGTCAGTACTGTAGTACTTGAAATTAGCATCCAAGAAGATTACCTGCAAGTTCTCCAGAATGAAATTACCACCGGTGTAACTACATAGGCCAAGCTGCAGAAGAAATCTGGAGAAACCTGCACCTTTGCAATGTATGTGGGTTCTCAGTCACTATAACCTAAGGCTCTATAAATCAGAATATGATTAGCAATCTTTTGTGAAATTCACAGATATGAAATGTGCTGTATGCAAAAGAGCCATCCAGAGTAACTACTTTATGCGTTAGTTTTTCTCATCTGCTTTTTGAGTCCATGAGCTGAGGTTACGTGTTGTCATCAAGGAGCCTATAGAAGAGGATTGTTTTTTCAGTTTGGGGTTTTTTTACATCACAAGATTTAAACTAGTATACTGGATTTTATAAGATAAACAATGTTCATGTGCAGTAGGACCTGAACAAAAGTGAATTTCAAACCTTTCATTTTCATTTAAAAAATCATAAAATAATTGAATCCAAGCATATCCTTATTTAGGTACTGAAATGATACAAGAAATGTGTGAAGTATACATATGCATCCATTAAATCTGTATGACATCTCAGCTGTCTGTTTTCAGCTAAGAAAATTAGTCATTTTCAGCTAATGCACATTAGTCATCTGACTAGGAAGTTTATTGGCATGTAGTGTCAAATGGAAGAATTGCATTCTAGAGCTAGCATAACGAAATCAAAATTTGACTTAGCGTGTTTATTAACACTGTTGAACAAGCTCTGTTTAAGAAACTAGAAGACAAACCTGTCCATTTTTCCCAAATGAATCTAAATTTCTGTTAGGCATCACCTGATTTGTAAATCAGTCTTCTGTTTTTCTAAGGAAATTTCTAAACATTCACATCATGAATATATATGCTTTGGTTTAAAATGATCTTCTAATACCCTATTGCTTATATTAGGCTACTTAGTAAAAACTGATTACTTCAGATTTTGCACATTCCTTTATGGTAAACCACCCCACAGCAGGGCCCTCAGAGCAGGCTTCTTGGTGCAGTAATGTGCATGCCTTATGCTAATACTCTCATTGCCAATCATAACTTGGAAGAATAAATCCTGCTGCAAGTGGAAAACCAGTTACAATTAACTTATAAGTAGCCCATAATTACATTGTGTTAGCTCTCTTTGGTTTATGGCCTCCTACCATGCTTCAACCAAGAAAATTAAGCATACAGTGCTGAGTGACATATGAGAAAGAATGCTGCTAAGGACCTGTTCACAGTATCACAGCATCACAGTAATGGTGGGGCTAGAAAAGACCTTAAAGATCACCCAGTCCAACCTAAAACCAACCAAGTAACCCTAACATCTGATATCTAGCTCATGCCACTTGGCATTTCATCCAGCCTAACCTTGAACATCTCCGGAGACGGCGACTCAACCACCTCTGTGGGCAGCCCGTTCCAAAACCAGATCACTCTGTCAGTGAAAAACCTTCTCCTAATGTCAAGTCTAAACCTCCCTCTATGGAGCTTAAGACTGTGACCCCCTGTCCTGTCTCCAGTGTCCAGGGAGAAAAGACCGCCCCCCACCTGACTGCAACCCCCTTTTAGGTAGTTCTAGACAGCGATAAGGTCACCCCTGAGCCTCCTCTTTTCCAAGCTAAGCAGACCCAGCTCTATCAGCCTCTCCTCATGTTTTAATGACCTGAGTTTTACTAATGCCTGTAATAATAGGATGAGGGGCAACAGTTTCAAATTAGAGAGAGGCAGATTTAAATTGGATGTTGGGAAGTTCTTTAGTATGAGGGTGGTTAAACGCTGGAACACATTGCCCAGGAAAGTGGTTGAAGCCCTATCCATGGAGATATTCAAGGTGAGGCTCAACAAGGCTCTGGGTAACCTCGACCTCTAGTTGAGGGTGTCCCTGCAGGAGGTGTTGGACTGGATGACCTTTGGAGGTCTCTTCCAACCTGGATGATTCCATAATTCTATGGTGAATGTCTATTCTCCACAGTGACTGGGAAAGGTATAATAGGAAGATGAAGAAATTTGCATCAGCCATGAGGAGCTCACTGAGGTGGTGACCAGATATTGCCAAGGAGACATCAGTTTGTGCTTTCAGTCTGAATGGAAGTGGATAAGTCTGGATCAGAAACAGATTTGTGAATTTGAGCACAGAGACAGCAGTTGGATTTCTGCCTTGCAATCAGTAGATTAGGCAGGTTAAGGAAGGGCTGGAGAGATCTGTTTGAGAAATCAGTGGAGAAATTGGCATGAGCAACATGGGTGGAATTGCAATGGGCATCCAAGCTCAAGTCAGAGATGAACTCCAGGCAGCAAAATTAAACAGTACTCTCAGCATGCTCATAGGTAAGAGGTTCAAGGGAGGTGAGGTAGTAGTTGTGGAAGCAAGCAGGTGTGATGTGTGTTTTCAAAGTGGAGAGATTAAACACACTGTTGTCTTGAGAGGAGGGAGAAGCCAAGGCAAATGACAGTGTACAGACAAGGGGCAAGCAAGCACCAGGGACAGGAGAAGACAGAACAACTTGTTCCGCTTAATGCTTGCATCCATTTTGCAGATCAAAACTGCACAGATTTTGGAAGCAGTTTATCTAATCTATAAAACTACATTTTATTAGCTTTCTTTTGCTTTGAACCACTGACTTCTAAAGAATGAAAACAGCCATAAATGCTGTTGTCTCCACAGGCAGCAGTTTGGAAATAGAAGATGTGTGGTGACATGATAAGTGTATTTTCTTCATTAAAAATGTTTGCAAATCAGGTTTACGATAAGGGAAAAAATAACTTGGAAATATTCTGCTCTTCAGAAAATAATACAATGTTTTCTTGTTTTCCTGGTAGGCCACGCAATGCAGATTACTTTATGCAGGAAGCTAAAAGGAAGAAGCATAAAGCAGATGCAATGGTGAGAACATTTCCTTTCCAGTTATGTTGCTCCAAATTATTTCTGTAATGCAGTTTCTTCATCAGTGCAGTATTGCTGGGATAATTATAAAATCTATTATAAGGATGGCTAGGCTTGTTAAATTACAAAATGTTTGTATAATCAAATGTTCATAGCCCAGTAAACTAGAACTCAACAAATAATGACTTACTGAGATAAAGGGTATCTAGATTAATAAAACTTCATTTATCTGGATACATAAATAAATAAGTGAAAGGATTGCTGGATAAATAAACTTCTGATTTATTCCTTTGCTTTAATTAGTAACTATAGTAATGGAGGCTGTGTAAAGGATATGCGTACCCATGTGTTCAGTTTAACTAGCTGCCTAGAACCTGTAATTGTATCCCAAATTCGGTCTGATGATGTAGGTATTTGTACATTTTTTAAAGAGCTTTCGGTCTTTGGTGCCAAAAGAACCCTGATAGGCATTTCCTAACACAATAAGAAGCACACAAAAACACCTGTGCACAAGGAACTGCAGCAGCAGATACATCCCCAGCTTTGACCTGCATTAAAAATGCAGCCTGTAAAAAAAAGGTTGTATGGAGCACCAAAGGGACCCTCATCTTTTCCAACAAATGGGTGAACTAAGTATGCAATGGTCCAGCCGTCTCACAGCTTTCTCCAAAGCTGTGTTTGTCCAGCATTATGAGTAAGCTACCACGGCCTTAAACACATTAAAGCTTTAGGATGGAGAGGCAATCTACGAGCTGGGGCCCTGCATTAATATGGCCACCTTGCAGATGGGAGTAACTGCAGTCCTGCCTTGCTCTGTCATACAGACACTTGGTCGTTGCAGCAGCAGGAATGGAAGAAGGTAGCTCAGAGCCTGTTTCTTCACCTTTTTCTCAGCTAAGCAAAATGTAAAAAGGCCTAGGAAGCAGAAGCAGGTCCTTAATTTAGGACACCAGCACCTAGGTGTACACATCACCCGACTTGATCAGCACAGATTTCCATGGTTTATGCAGTTCCACATTACTCTAAAGTGAATCTTAAATCAGACACTATTGTAGAGGAGTACAAACGGTGCGTTTTAGTGTGTTGCTTTAAACAGAATGGAAAAGCTTACTTAGTATGCTAAGGAAATATATGCCTGAAGAGAAATGTTTTTATCGTAGGATCCCAGAAACATGAGGTGCAGGCATTATTCTCTGTTCTGACATAAGTTTGCTGCACGAAAGTCACTTAAGCACAGTTTAAATAGCCTCATCGGTATTGCGTGATTTGAAATGTCCTACACAGTGGACCAGCACCTCACTTAACACCTTGTGAATCACCTTTCACAGATACTTCTTCTCCCTCCTTGACTCTGTAAGGATCCTGAAGGAATTGCCATAGTGCCAGAGTGCCTCCAGATATTTTGAATAGCCTTGCTTGGTTCAATATCTCCTACTTTGGCGCTACCACACCTAACACAGGCACTTAGACTGAGCAGCCTGAAAATGGCTCTGTCTCTCTGCTTCGTTAGTTCCCCATCTGTGAGGCTGAGATGATGGCACTTCCACCCACCCAAGAGCGTCAGGGAGAGAAATAAAATAAAAAGTTTGTGAAGTTCTCCAGTATGATCGCAGTGGGAGTCATAGAAGAACGTAATAGATTGAAGCCAGTGTGCCACTGCAAAGCTACTATTTAAAATCTTAATCTCTTGGAAAACAATAAGGTCCATTAAACTTTCACTGAGTGCATCAGATTTCAACCACATGCATCCAGTCAGTTAATGGGCTTTATTTACCACAAGAGTTCTTACTGAAGGAGAGAGAAGTCAGGACAGAGAGGTATTAGCATGATCCATCTCTATCCACATGAAAAATGAAATTCTGGAAGCAGATGAGTAGTATGTAAGTGTACACATATTAATATTATGTGTGCGTTTGCATATACACTGTCACATAGGACACGTATTCACATAGATCCACACAGATACACAGAGAGACATAGAAATACTAAAAATAGAAGAAGTAATGAAGCATGACGGAGGGCAGCAGAAGAAGCTGAGATCAGAGCAGACCCTGAAAGAAGAGGATGATACAGAAATCGAATTCCTGACAAGAGGAGAATGTGGTCAAGCAGTGATGAAAATGATAGGAATAAGGAAGACACGAGAAAAGAGATGAGCCTTTGAATAAGAGTTAGTAGTCAAAGTGTTTAATTCTTATTCTCTTAGTTCAAGATGGTCATTTCCTTTCTTTGCTGAGTAACTAAAGGCCTGAGTTTGTGGAATTTCCACCACTGGAAGAGCTTTGACAAACACCTGCCAGGAATGTCCTAGGTAGAGTCGACACAAGAGTGTGGACCAAATAGCATTTAGTAGCCTTTTCCAGGTCTCCTATCTGTATCTTACGTACAGAGTTTGATGGGGTTTAGCTTTCTTACAGGGAAAAATGTGAATCTGAAGATACATCAACTGTGTGGAGTTACAATCCATGTTGAGAAAATCCCATCAAATGTAACCTCATCTTGATGATTACACTATTTCTCTGTGTCCTTATTTTTTCCCTCTAGGTGGAAAAGTTTGGAAAGGCACTGAATTATGCAGAAGCAGCACTATCGTTTATTGAGTGTGGCAATGCAATGGAACAAGGCCCAATGGAATCTAAATCCCCTTATACAATGTATTCAGAAACAGTTGAACTCATCAGGTAGGAAGGAAGGAGATGACCTCAGGGGTTACTTTGTGCAAACATGCTCATCTGCATTATCACCTAGTTCCCTAGATACAGTGAAAGGGGAGAAGAGAGGTCCTACCAAGTGCTTGATCACTCGTATGTAGTATGTGTGTGTTATCTGTGATTTCTCTGGAAACTAATTCAGGCAACTGTGTAGAAAGCTTAGAAAAAAACCCAAAGCTTTTTATGCTTCTTGAATTACAAGTTGCCTCAGGATTTTCATGGTTTAACTCCTGTGCTACCCAAAAGCGAAAATAAGAATAGGTAATACCAAAACATTCTTGTGGAGTGATAGTTGGCAAAATGTTGTACAGACCCGCAGTTGTGCGGGTTACTTGAAAGAAGATGTGAACAACAACGGACACTCAAGGTCGACTTGATGTGTGAGCTCCTTACTGTAGCTAGTGTAGTCCCAAAAGCAGTTCAGCTCATACTAAAGCTATCTACATTTAGTCACTTCTATGGCTCTCCAACAGGGCAGTTTAGAATCCAGTCCCACACACAGTCCCTATGAAGAGAGTTAGTCTCTTAAGTCCTTTTCTCCATTAGAGTTGGTAGTAACAGTTAACATTATTGACAGTGTCAGTAAACAAAGGTCAACATCATTGCAGCAGCTGAGTGACTCTCTGCAAGAGTGCGAGCCCAGTAACACCAGCAGAGAAGGTTGCGCTGTCAGCTGTCAACTTCAAGGTAGCCAAACATGCAGCTCTCAAATTCATTGGAAGTAAAACACTTTAATTTGAAATCGTATCCACAATGAAGCAAAGCTTCTGAAACACTTGCATTCTTTTGGACTTGGTGTTGATGTGAAGATTTTCTCACGTTAGCCATTTCATGGCATTTTAGTCCACTTAGGGCTGCCTTCTCATAAATTTCAGTGGATTGAGGCCAGCTTTTTAACTGGAAAGTTATTAAAATAATTCTTTTTCAGTAAGAGGATAGTACATCCCCTCTCTGCAGTTCTTCCCTCCTTTTTTGTTTCAAAAGCCAGAAAGCTCTTCGGTATCTGCCTTGTCTTTTCTCATAATAGTAGACATATGGTCCAAAGTCTGGAAATTCATTTTGCTTGCAGATCCATAGCTTCCAATAACAGGTGTAGCTCGAGTTGTGTTGCAGTGTGAATTGCTGCTCATCTCACTTGCTGCAGCTCAGAAAAAGAAGTGGTTTGGCTAGGTGTGCCTGTTGAAACAAAATGGTCATACTGAATCTTTGCAGAGATATCAGGATTTAAGTCTGAAAGCAAAGATGTGGAAAAACACAAGCAGCTAAGTCTGGGGAGCAGGTATTTTTGTGGAAGCAAGCCCAGAAGTTCTGTGCCTTGTCCTTACCTTGTCCACTGTTCAGGAATTCAGCTGGAAGCTGAGGTTACCAGAACTTAATTTGTGATTGCATAGCACATACGCTCTTGAAACAGTAGTGCTACCACTGTGGATATTTAATATTTATAGAATTTGAATGTAATGTCACATGAGCAAAAATAGCTCTGAGCCACATGTTCCCCCCTCTGCTGTGCTTTGCTTGGAGAAGCAAGTCTGTGTAGACATGCTCAGAACTGGCAGGGTGAGGGCAGCACCAGCTTCAAGGCAGGCTGTCTCCCTTCAAACACTGTGAAAACCTTTCTGCGTGAACTCTGTGTAACTGAGTCTGCACAGCAGCAGAGGTTATTTTGGTAGGATAGCATCACCTCACCAGCTAGGTTCCCCTCTGGGCTGATGGATGTTCAAAGGAGTTATTGCTGTTTAAAGAGCACAGGGAGGCACTGCTGATGGCAAGACAGCTCTGAAACTCAACTAGAAAAAAGCACGTGTGTGTCTGGTAACTTGAGCAAGTATGTACAGGTGGCAGATCAAATGACATTGGTCAGCTTAGCTCTCTGATCAGTCATGTAAAGCTGTCTCCGTTAGCTCACATTGGCTTTTTTCCTTTTGTTTAAGGTACGCAGTGAGACTAAAAACACACTCGGGCCCCAATGCCACGCCAGAAGACAAACAGCTGGCAGCATTATGGTTAGTAGACAGAGATTTCCTCAAAAGGCTTCTTGTCTGCAGCGAGTCAGTTCTTGAAAATCAGATGCTGGACACAACCAGATATGATTATGTTGTCTATTGAAATTAAGTGAATACTTTCTGCTCCAGCAAGGTCCAGCCCTCGTATCACTGTATCAGGTCTGCATTCTGTCTCTGTAAATAAGCAATTCATACTTACCGATGGTGACAGGTCAGCTATGGTATGTCAGCATAATTAATTTTTAAATGCCTGATGGTTTGTTGTTTTTATGAGTGATGTACTTTTGTACAAATAGCTCAGTAATTTCTTTCATGGATGACATTTTAGGCTCAGTAATCATAAATTATATTTACATTACAGTAAGGAAGACACGGCAATGGAGATAATTAAGCCTGTTGGCTTACCTTCCAAACTGAGATCTCTAGAGAGATATATGTGCACGCCTTACCTTCTATAGAATGATTGCTGGTCGCTAGCAAAACAGTAAAATGTTATTAAAATAAAATTTTAATTTAATATCTGTGTAGTTAATACATAAAATACCTATTACATGGTTACTGATTCTCAGTAAGTGAACATTTACAATCAGCAAGTGTGTTTTTAACATCTATTAACCATCTGTTATAAATTCAAATTAAAAGCATCTTCAGCCTCCATAAATAAGGAGCCCTAATTAAGCATTGGTATAAAAAACCACCCCACCTGAATATTCAGGCTTTTTAAATTATATATATAATTCCTTTGTTGCTGGTTTGCTGTTGGAGGAGATGGTGACTGCATTAAAAGCGCTGAGGTGGGTTTAAAAACGACATAGAGCTGTTACGGAGGGCTCGCTGAGGACCGCCAGAGCGCTTCGGTGCCTGCAGAGCCACCTCCGAATTCACAGGGCCGCGGCATCTGCTTGCGGCAAGAGAGGTCAGCGAGAGGGAAAGCAGACGGTGCCTTCTCCGGGCCATGAATAGCAGTCTTAACGCACCGTCTGCCAGCCGGCAGATGAGCTGACACCATTTGCATATGTACTGTACCTGTGAAGGTGACAGAGGGAGAGCGATGGTGGCTGCGAGGCCCCCACGTCCCCCGGCCGCTCCCGGCGCCCGCCGGGCTCGCTGCCAGGCGGCTCCCGGCTCCGCTTCTCCTGAGGAGACACTGTCCTCCAGCGGCCAGCGGCAGCAGTTCAGCCTCCGCTACCCAGGCTCGCTGAGACACTGCCTGGGATTCCTCTTTCCAAAAGCAGTTCGCTCATGCGAGGGGTTTGCGGAGGATCAGGCAGCTCCTGGGCCTGGGGAGACGGGAAGCTCCCTGCGCTTCCAGACCAATTCCTGGTGCTTCAGTGTGGCCCGGAGCTTCAATACGGCTTTTAAAAATCAGGCCTCTGCTCTTGAAGGGAGAGCAAAACGCACTGGGTGTTTGCTCCAGGGGCAGTTCCACGCTGGCCCATTAAAAACGCTTGCCGCGAAAAGGTGGTGGTGAGTTCTGACTCGGTCACAGAGGAGAGCAGTGCGCCTAAAGCCTCTAGTGAGGGAAGGAGTTGGTGTGTCCTGAATGCAGATTACCAGTTGTTGTGGTAATTATAGGTAATAGCTATTACTCTCATTTAATTACACAGCATTACAGGTGTGCAGCAGTCTGCAACCTAAAGAGGAGCATGAGGACAGACAGTTCCAGTACAATACATTGAATTTTTCAGTCCAGTGCTGGTTTCCTCTGGGGAACAAATTGAGCAGGTGGCATAGGAACAGCCTTCAGGCTTCAACAAAATCTCCCACAAAGGAGTTTGGCCAGTGAAAACGTGTAGATCTGAGTTTTCCTTGTTTCCAAGCTATCTCCACTGCTGGAATAAATTGCTGGGTGTACACAAAATGTACCCAAGACAGTTTTATGTAGTCTCCAGGCTTTTGTAATGGAGTCCCAGGGTAAGATACTCCTAAAGGTTGCTTTTACATTTACAATAAGAAATTTGAGAAATGAATGTTACATTCCAAGACACCTAGTAAGACTGAAGGCCTCAGAACCCAACCCTGCAAACACTTCTGAGTGCATTTTACTTAGTACCTCACTGGTAGCTTCTGTCAGTGTGACCTCTCCTGGCTGTAATACCTAGCCTTGCTCCTGAATCTATGGCAAAATGTGGAGTAAATAAAGGATTATTGAAACCGTAAGCAAACTGCTGTCTGACTTCCATACTGTGAGAATTTTACATAGCTAATTGGGATTTCTGTTCACAGGACATACTTTACCTTCTGCTCTTCTTTTTGTTCTAGTTACCGCTGCCTGGCCCTTCTGTACTGGCGGATGTTCCGACTCAAGAGAGACCATGCAGTCAAGTATTCAAAAGCGCTTATCGATTATTTCAAGGTGCATTCTTTGTGGCATGTTTTTAGATCACTGTGTTACTATAGGAAATAGAGCATCTTGCTAAAACAGCAGCTGTGCTGGGCTTATATCTTCCCCTGTGAAATCAGTAGTTTTACCATAGACTACTGTGGCAACACCTGATCTCTAGTCAGTCCTGTTTCTTCAGAAGGGCCTTTCTTTGCAAAATGCACACTATGTCCATTTTTGAAAGATGAGAAGTTTTTGTACTAAGAAACAGGTATTTTTAGATCATTGTATTTTCATTGTCTACTTCCATACAGCTCTGTTGTGGTTTTGCAGATTTCACTCTAAGAATCCTTTCTAGGATTATGCTTCCCACTAGACTACCTGTGAGTTGAAGGCTTTGATCAAGATCAGTCACCAGCTGCAGGGCTTCCAATTAGCAGACTGATAGGTAGGACAGTGCAGTGGAACACATTCTTAGCCAAGGAACTGTCAAACAGCCCACACGGACTTCAGTGGGAGTTGTACAGAAGAATCAGAGAGTGACCAAGCCACCTGCCACGTACTTGACACTGCACTGCTGGCTTCCTCTTCCTGCTTTGCTTTGACTGCTGCTGTTTCCGTTTTCTGCTCTCTGCTAAATCCTGGTTATTTTGAATAAGACAGGAAGTCATTCAAAGTATTTTAATGTATTTATTGGACAGGCAACCTTTCCCTGGAAAGCAAGTCAATAACAAAACCTTTCAGATGGAGTTCATCTAGCAGTCAACCCTCCTAGCATTTAATCTACAAATACAAAATTAGCCTTTATCTTTCTAATTAAAAAAATAATAATATGAACATACAAGTGCCTTGGGGGATCTGACAGTTATTTATCTTTTAACACAGGGCTCATCTGTTGGTTTTTTTTTTGCAGCAGGAGGTACCTTGAAATGTAAAACATCCATCCTTTGACACTTAGTTAATAACAAAATTCAAATACAAGCACGAATGCTCATGACTAGGTTCTGAACACATGAAGACAGTGAGGAAAATTGACAGATCTGTTATTGTCAAACTGAAATTGAAGTCACTGAAATTGCTTCTAAAAATTTAGCAATATATGATTTGACATGTTATGTTTGTCTAACAATGACTTGATTTCAGGGGGAAGAAATATATGCCTATTACAGCACTTTATTTTTCTTTACCAATTCAGAGAATACCTGCATTAAGAATGGATGGTCAGGCTCTCAACCATGTAAAATGTCTCCTACTAGCAGACAGAAACTGTTTCACAGAAAATATAAAATGGACTTATATTCTGCTATAGCCAAGATGAGCTTGGTTTTTTTGCAGAGCTCCTGCTGATATAATGATAGTATGGCTTCACATTAGAAAGTATTCTCACCTTTGAAGGTAAAAACGGGAAAAAAATCCATTTCCTGTAATTTTCAGTGGAAAACAAGCCAATTCACCACTCATTTAATATTTGGTATCTAAAACCTTTCAAAACTAGGTGACGTGAAATGCTGACCACGTTAAGGACTTCCAGATATATTATCTATCAAAGAAAGATGTTAAACCTCATCAGATACATTTGCAGGGAAAATTTGATATGCTTTTCTTTTAGAAAAGAAAAAAATTATTTAAGTCTCATTTTAAGTCCTTGACTTCTATTATCACAAAATTAATGCAACAGACAACTAAAAAGAAGGCACAGATATTCAGAGACAAGACACATTTGAGGGCATAAAGAAACCCTGAGAATGTGTAGCAGTAATCAAAGTGGGATTACAAGACCGTCCCTTAAAACATACTTGCCCTGTCTTTCTGGTCCAGAAGCGCAGGGAAGCTGGAGAAATGCACCAGCTTTTGAGAAAAAAGGGTATGGAAAGCTGTACAGTAAGGCAGAGGATGGTTACAGGTACACCAGAAGTATCTTTGATTCTACTTTGATTTACATTTTTACCTGCCTCCAACTCTGTATGTAAATAAGGTGTACTCGGTTTCCATTACACTAGGAAGATGGAAGCTAGTAGTTCTGAGATCGGAAAAGAGAAAACATCCATACTAATCTACGGAGTAGCAAATGTCCAGGTTGCTTTTTTGGGGGGATGGTGAATGACAGTCCTTTCACACCTTAGTAAAAAAGCCCATTGAAGAAAGAACACCCTGTGGGACACTCTGAAGTTTATTTTCATACCACTTGTCTGGAATGTAGAAAGACCAGAATCAAAATGCAGAGTGCCAGGGCACACAGAGCACTGATGTGGTCACTGTTTAAATACCACCAGTGCTGGTGTGTGCATAAGCGATGTGGAAACACAAGAGGCGGTTCAGAGGACACATCGGCACTGGGAAAAGAAACTATTTGAAAATAGGCTCAGGAGCTATGTCCAGCTTACTGCAGAACAGGTTAAGAGAGGATGTGATCATGCATATGGAAACAGAACTGATAATACTAGGTGACATGCGGTTTGTCTGGCATGAAACCAAAACCAACCCAGAAGCCAGCACTGAGGTTATGAAAATTCAATCCTGAAACTCCAAAACAGAATCTCTTTCTCTAACTGTGAGGCGTGCTAAATATTAGTACAGGACACATGAGAGCGGGAAGCATAAATAGTGTTTCAGGATTTCTATATGACTAGCTACCCTATTCAAAAGGAATAAAAGAAAAATTTAAAAAAAGACTGCAGTTACTCTCCTGTGGTTGGCAAGAAAGGAGGGTTGCTCTCCAGCATGCAATTACCTGCACGTATGGTTTCAGGGAAGAGTGTGAGGACATCACTTTCCTCTGAAGAATCAAGAGACTGGACACTGCTGAATATAAGGCTGAAGATAGGATGGACTAGAAAAGTTCTGGGGTTTAGACCTCTGGCTTTTACATCCTTATGTTTCACAGGCCCAGGATTAAATCAATCACTACATTTGGGAGAGGGGTGATTTTCCAGAGGATAAATTGGCAAGATCCTACCAGTGAATTCCCACCAGCTCTTGCAGATTAACTTGTAAAGTCATTTCAGCCATCTGATTCCCACTACTGCAGACACCTGAATTTTTCCTGCTCTCTAAAAACAGTGCTTGTACAAGATAGTCTTTCCTCAGGCAGTGAAACTCTTAGCCTAAGCCCAGCACGCCAGTGAGTCTTAATGACTGCAGGTATAGAAGAGATCACACTGAAGATCTAACACCCCCTTCTGAGGACTTCTGGGGTGCCCTTCAGCTAGCAAAAGCACCAGTTTACAAGGGCGGTTACTCTGACCATGTGAATGCTGCAGTATGCAGACCAAAGAGAACAGCTCCAGGAGGAGCAATGGTGAGAGAAATTTTTGAGCCTGGTAGTTAAAATACCTACCTGAGCTACGGGAGACTGCAGAGTTGCACAGCCTTGCAGATCCTAGGGGAATATGGGGGCTGCAGAGTGAGAGGAAATTCTTCCAGTTTATTGTAAGAAATTGCAAACTAAACTTCAGAATGAGTCCTAGCAGCATTTTTTAGAAGAATTCCCATGATTTCTGTGAAAAGTCTCAGCTTCAACTAACACACATTTTCCTAACCAGACCCCATTCCAGGGTACCGAATAGACTGTGATTTGAGTCTGTGCTGCAGCACTGCCTCAGCACTGCCTCATCACAACACCAGACTAGTCTGAATGGGTTTGTTGCATCATGAGACTGGAATATTTTTATCTGCACAATATTTTCTTTACATTTCTTTATTTTGTACTGTTTAATGATTTTCATTTTATGGTCTTATATAAATTATATGCATTGTGAATCATTATTTGCTTTACAGAATTCATCTAAAGCTGCCCAGAACCCATCTCCTTGGGGTGCCAGTGGAAAGTAAGTAACACAGAAACTTACATCAGATTGGCAACTGGAAATTGTCTTTTCTGTAGAACACTCTGGTGCTTGCATGTTTTAAATCCCAACACCTTTTAAGTAATTATATTGACATCTGTTTCCAGGAGCACAGGAACTCCGTCACCCATGTCCCCTAGTCCCTCTCCAGTCAGCTCTGTAGGATCCCAGGGGAGCACAGGGGCCCCTTCTCCATCTCCTATCATCAGCATCCCACAGCGCATTCATCAGATGGCTGCCAACCATGTCAGCATCACCAACAGCATCCTGCACAGCTATGACTACTGGGAGATGGCTGACAACCTGGCCAAGGAAAATAGAGGTGAGTGAGTCAAGGCAATCTACAATTCTAGAAGATCCTCACATGATTTTGATCAGGAAAATACCTGTTTTTACAGGAATCCTGTTAGAAAAGCAGGACTGCAGAGGTGAGATTTTTGTTCTGCCTGCTCCTCGTCTGTTCAAAAATTGTCCAAAACAGTAATTTTGATAACTGCATCTGATTTTGTCATGTGACAGGTCCAGACTGGTGACAAGACAGGTCACCACCGTAACTGTATGTAGCATTCAGTGACATCTAAGTCATCCTAGAGAGAAAGGTTTGTGGAGGACAAAACAGCTTCCGGTCTCCCATAGTCACGGAGCTGGATGGTATGCTTTTAGTCAGACCATGTCAATAAGTAGGAGCACACTTCTCTTCTGCAGAAGCAGAGTCCCTAGCTGTACTCTACCAGAGCAGACACAGATGGGAATGAGGTGGCTCATTCCGTCTTCCTAATAAACTTACTTCAGCTGAATTGTTGTCTGTGAGCCAAGTGCTTCAATGTGTGACTTGATGATACAGAATTCCTTGGTTTTCAGGCTAATTTGTATATTCAGTATAATTTCTATATTCCTGAACATAGTCAGGATTCAAATCAAAATGAGGGCACTCATTAAGTGTAGGTGTGCGTAGTGTGGGTATGTATACATGAGTTGGGGCCTAATCTCCCATTACATTTGATGGAGCTGTGTTCAATACAAACAACAGAGCTCAGAGAATTATTCAGTCCACCCTGAAGGAGAGACAGAGATACAATTCAGTTTCCTATCTGTAGCTGCCAAATGCCACTTGAGATACCCTTTCCTACACTGCCACTCCAGAAGTCTCCTGTACCCCTGTGTGTTAGATCTGCCAGTCTGGGCTGTATTTATCAGCTTCCTGAGGGCATCTCAAATAGGTGTTGCCTCTAAGTAGGCAATGGAATTAAGTCCCTAATGGCTAGTTAGTCAAATTACTCTTTAAGACGGTTTGACCATGTTGTACAGGCCTCTAGTTCTTGACATAGCAGCTTAAACTAGCATATGCATAGATAGACACTTGTGTGTAGACTTTTTTTTTAATCTCAAAATAAAACTTGCACTCTATCTATTTGTCTTATCAAGACTCAATGGAAAGTAATGAGAAGCAAAGCCAAAGAACTCACTGTTTTTTTCTTTAGAAATAAAATTGTTGTGCATCAGCCTGAAACATCATGAACCACCGGGCTCCAAAATTAATCTCACCAGCACTAAACTTTCATTCCCATGAAATGTTCAGCTTGACTTAGTTTGCAAGAGAATAAAATCTATTAAAAGGTGACAAGTAGCAAATACAGCTTCACTCTCCTATGCTGAATCTTTTTTTTCCCCCGTAGATTTTTTTAACGACTTGGATGCACTGATGGGACCTATCACCTTGCACAGCAGTATGGAGCATTTAGTTCAGTACACTCAGCAAGGACTTCACTGGGTGCGGAATAGTGCTCACTCTTCATAATGACTGTGTGCCATTCACATGGACAGTATAACTTCCATGGATAATTCGGATATTCTGGACACTGTGCTACAGAAATAGTTAACCACAGCATTGATCCAAACAAAGGTGAATATTCCTTCAATATTGAGCAAACATTTTCTGAGCGTAGACATGTACGCGTGCATATGTACAATATTCAATGATGTCTCTTCAGAAGGAATTGTTCTGTATTGTTCTCCAAACATTCTCGCACACTAGAAATACCAGAAAGAGCTGATCTTAATGCACAAAACATACCCTTTCTATTCTAGTGCTGAAACATTCAGTTACAAAGATCTCATGCATTGACTGAACCAAGTGCAATAAGCACAGATCCCTTTTCAGGAAAGCTCTCAGTACATTAACTTTAAGCTTGTACTGAAATCCTCTTGACTTCAACAGAGCTTAAGCACATACACAGGATGTTTCCTGAGCTGGAATGTGAGTGTGGACATGTCACAGAAGTTTCAATACTAATAATGTGCCATCTCCCTGTTACTGCACCGCTGGGGCAAGCAGAGGAGTCGTGTAGTCTGCATTAAGTTGGAGAAAGAGCATAAGTTCATGTGCCATAAGTTTCATCAAAATGCATTCATTTCTTTTATCTCCTGTCTTTTTAAATGACTTTACCTCTTGTTCAGCTCCTCACCAGCAGTATAACATACAATATCAAGCAAAAAGCCTGAAAAATAGATATCCTGACAGCAACGACTTAAAAGAGAAGGTGGAAAATTACATTCTGTTACTGACAGTAAATAGATAAAAAATATGGCAAACTGCAATCCACTTAGTAAAGAAAATGTGCTAATTTCAGCTATATACACACAGAGAGACAGAGAGATATCTCTAACAGTTGTTGGCTTTGCAAGGGAAGGCTTCATCCCATGGATTTTTACTTCCATATCTTTTTCATCTAGCAGAAGCTTGCAGCATTTTCTTCCAGGCTGTGTGGGAGCATTACATGCAATTTCCTTTATCTGGGAAGCTGAGTTTGCTGCTCATCAAACTAAGAACTGTTTCCCGTCATAATCCTCTCAATCTTCATGCATAATCCTCAACTAGGCTTTAATGTTTCTTGATTTATGGGATGTTTTCAGTTCCTGTTGACAGGCTGTGTTTTTCATGCCAGAAGCACTAATCCCACATTAATTGGAGTTTAATTTGGGTCATTTAAGGTCAGGGCCAGTTCCTGTCTCCCCTGCTTGCCTTCAGTGCATTTTTGTTCATTTTCAGTGGATTTCACACATTTTGTTTTCTTTTTCTGTATTGAGAATGATGTCATTGGTTTTTCGCAATCAGATTTGCAGCCTTTACTGAAGTCAGCAGCTTTCAATGATGACTTTCAATGGACTGTTCTTTTCCAAGTCACTGTTTGGACCCTTTGTTGTTTTCTAATCTAATTTATTTATATATTAGGGACTGTGAGTACAAAGCACTTTTTCAGTAGAAGATAAAATTATAGGTAGACACTGATATCAATGGCTTGTTTTTCTTCCTTCCCTATTTTTGAAGAGCTGTGTTTTGAAATCAAGATGGCAACCAGTGTGACGTGTTTTCTCAGTAATGCATCTTTGGTAACACAGGCTGTGCGTACCCTATGGTCCAGAGCAGCCTTGAGAGATCACTGAGCCCTGTGTACCTGTATTTTTTTGTCAAGGGTACTTACCATGACTCCAGTTGTTACTCAGACATAGAACCCTACTTTTTGAAGCAGCTCAGCAGGGTAGCTTCCAAGGAACTACTCAGCCCCAAACCATCCTGGGCTAACATTTGTGTGCCTGTTGGTGCTCATGTACTTCGCTCCCAAGAGAAGTTCTGAGCTGAGGCTGTGGTCACCTCTTATAATGGACTTCAGTGTTTCAGTGTGGCTGGCTGTAAGAGTGAGCACAGACCTGCCTTTAAATGACAAACTGCACATCCTCTGAGTCCTGCCATCACTTGTAACTCTGGCTGTTACCCACTCCAGAAGAAACACAATTTGCTTTGTCACAAGTATCATGGAGAACTTGATCGGTGCCTTTCTGTTTATCACTTGCCTGATCTTGGGCTGTGGAGATCTATAGAGATTTACTAGGCTAGCAGCAGCAGTTTCTATCAGCTGTTTCAATACCATGTGAAGGCAGTGTGGGATTTCTCCTCAGATCAGGAAAGTGAAATTCCAGTTAGATTAGCTTCTGGTTATTTTGATGGTGCCTCTGATGTTTATCTTCGGATAAATATGGGGGTTTGGGAGCCCTTATTGCTATTTAATGTTAAATTTTAGAAGTTATATATATTACTTGCCTTAAATGGACCTTAGTTTTATTGCACATCTGGCATTTGATTTTCAAATACGGAATTTTGAAGCATGTTTATTTTACTAAGATTGGGATATTTTTCTTAATCACGATTAATTATTTGTATGGATGTAATATGTCAAGAAACTTCAAAGAAAGCAAGAACTAATGCTGTCCTGTTGTGACATTTCCAGGTACTAAGGATCTCTTGTAGATGATTGTCCTGTCTTGTACATTGTTCCAGGTGAAATACCCATCACTTCCATGAAACAACACACTGGTTTTTAGTTTTGTGCTGGCATTGGCTGTGGTGTCTGATGAATACACTGAGCCTTAACTTCAGGTGTTGTTACAGGATGAAATAGTGGGCATTTAAAGCAGGCAGACATACAAATGGATTAGAGGTCTTGGCCCTCTCTCTATAGGGTTTCTTGCAGCTATGCTATTTTGGTGAGGTCACTTACTTTGTGCAGGCTATTTGCTGTATGTGTTTGCTGCTGTTTAGATGACTTAATGTGGCACAGTGACAACAAATACTTCACACTATCATCTGAAGGCCCTCTCTGGAAGAGTGCCTGTGGCTTTTAGGCGTAATCATACTCTACCTTAAGACCCTGAATAATCTTAGGCGCTTCAATATGAATCCAAGGAACTGTGTGTGTTCTGGATAGGACCAGAGGAAGCTGTCCTTTGGGGTTCCATGAAAGACACTGACTTCTTTTAATGTGCTGTAAAACTCCAGGAATGTGCAGGCTTCTTTACACCACAGCAATGCTAAGGCTCGTTTGGGGAAAATAAGAAGTCACTGTACAAACCCTGAAGGATTAAGAATGGAGGGACAGGTTTTCTCTACAAACAGTAGACTTCTGAATCAGTTGGGTTTGGTAAAGCAATAGGAATGGATTCAAAGAAACCGTGTATTGCAGGTGGGTGCAACAAATACAGAGCAGCCTATAGGATCCTCACAGAGCACAAGATGATACAGACCTCTTGGCCTTAATCCTTTATAGGTTGTATGCTGTAATATATAGGTGGTATCCTATAATAAATCCTCACAGTAGCATGAGTGACAGGTTAAAACAAAGCATATGCAGAAATTCCAGTGTGGCCAAAAACCAAGCGTAGGCCTCCCTGTCATAGGGCAGGGTACCCCAACCCCTCACTTGTCTATGTCTTGTATCCAAATATCACAGGGCTCCAAAGGAAGAGACCAATTCAAGTGAACAGAGGACCTTGAGTGAAGGAGGTTATGAAGACCAAGCCCGAAGTGTAGATACAAACACATGTGTATATACTGTAAATCTAAATAGTACTAGAAGTCAGTCAGCATGAAGGATATTACTAGTGCCTACCACTGATCATCACGTACTCATCACTGAGCAGCCATATCGCCTCCAAAGTGCAGTAGCTGTTATCACAATAATTTGCATAGCTAATTGATTTGTAAGAAATGCACCTTCGGGAATGTGCCATAGTATCTCAAATGTTCAACCCTTTTTCATGGCTGCAGATTCAAATCTACATCATGGAAGTGTCAGAACATCTTTTTTTCCCTAGATGAGGACATAAACTTAGACCTGGCTAATCTGTGCTTAGTTTACCTGCCCAAGACACTTCAGTAGTCACCAGCCTTAATGCATGTACAGTGTATACTATTAACTGACTTAGTTGTAGGTTTTAATCCAAATGAAATTGGAATTTGCAGAATAACTTGGATTGATGACATCTGCCTTAAATATCCTGCAGATGTGTTAGCAAATCTTTCGTAATTTTAAGCAAGAAAGGATGAATTTTGGGTAAATAACAGTGGATGAAATCCTTGATCTTTTTACAAGAAAAATTGTTTTTAAATTAAAAGATTGTCAGAGCAATAGGTTTTTTAACTCTCCTAAATTTTCTGGAGGGTCATGAGTTTATGGTAACAGCTATACTAAGAACACGTCCTCCTGCAGTATGCTTGCCTTTACATAATCCTCTTGATGCTTAATATGTCAGGAAGAAACGTTAGAAACGTTTCTTTTTCACAGTGATAGCAACGTTTCCCTCCCCCGTTCAGAGAGAATCCTCCAATTAAAGACTAAAATCTCCTGACACATAGAAATACAAACAACTCCTGGAGAATATGGTCTTGACGGGACAATAGAAGCTTGGCTGGCACAGACCTAACATGGCACTCATGTTGTTGTCATTTTGTTTGCATTTACATCACATATTTGAACCCACTGCATTTGAAACTAGAGAACTAGTCTGATTTTTATGTCTTAACAAGGCCTGGTAGATCTGATCACTGTCATAATTGTAATTGTTACCTTAGCTTATGTGCTGAGCACTGAGGGCACGCAACTGTACATAAATTTGTCAGAATGCATTCAGAAAAGGATTTGCACGATCTTATGTCTGGTGTGACTCAACAACTGGAAAACAGTGACTCTCACTCAATATCATTAGCACGAAAGTCTTGCTACTTCGATGCCCCTCACAAAGCTGCCCTCCATAAGACCAAGATTCTGTTTCCAGTGTTACTGGTTGTCATGCTGTAAATTGTTCTTGATGTTAACTAACAAGCTGGGAAATCACTTTAGACCCATTTGTGCTTCTCTCAGTAAAGCCCCATAGAAGGAAACCGCTAAGGTTTGGAGCATGCAGGGCTTCATCATTCTTTCAAAAGACTGGTTTTCCTCATGGGGCTGTTTCTTCGGGTAATTCCTCTACCACCATTTGCTGTCTGGCTGGATCGCTCTTGGCCGTCCACAAGTACATCTGCACTTTTGCGGGAGTTTTCTACTTTGGCAGCCCAAGCTACCCTTAAAACATTGTGCTGGAGTAAGGATCAGTTAGCTCACAGATTGCATGAAGAGCCTTACTTCTCACCACAAACCCAGCAGCAAATTCAACAGTGCTCCCTCACTTTCCTGATCTGTGTAGCTTGAATTTCACAGGCTGTAGGTTGAATCCCAGCCACCCTCAAAGGACTCCTGAGGGTCTACAGAAAAGAACAGAATAATGAAAAAAAAGGGGATTTCCTGTCCCAAGGCACTTATTCCTTTTTTGGGGATGAATATAGATAGAAAACAGCAGGGATCGTAAGGCACTCAGGTCTCATGTTTCTCATATGTACTAGCACAGGGATACTTAACACTCATCTGTCTCATAGGGCTCTGTGAGAGTTAATTAATGTTTGCAAATCACTTTGTATCCTCAGAGGGAAAGTGCTATAGAAGAGCTATGGAAAAAACTGCTAAGTACACTGGATGAATTTCACCCCTGAGTCCAGAGCTGGAAGACCCTCAAAAACCTTAAATACCATGTAAGCTCTTAATGGAAGTATCAATGACATAAAACCTGTGCTTAGCACTGAGAGGAGTCCCTGCCTTGGTGAAACTGCCATTCCCAGAGCATCTTTAACTTTGGTTCTGGCAGAGACAGCAATCACAGCAGTACATAATGGGACAAACAGCACAGGTTAGCCAAGTGCTGTGTAGCCATCGTAAGAGTATTTCATTCTTTTATGGTTTTGAGACACTTTGTATTTCTGTCTTTGTATAAAAAAATTTGCCTCCCCAGCTGTACCAAGTGTTTTTCTCGTTGGAGCCTCAGAAATATTCAAATCATTTGTCATTCCAAACCCAGCTTCCGATAATTTCCAATCAACTAGCATTTTCTCTTAGAGTGGTGCATTGCAGAGGGGAAGAGCAGCTTAACAGAACGCTAGAAGTCAAAATATATCATGAAATGTGTATCTGTGATGCACATTGCCAGTAGCTGAACTGGGAAGTCAGAGATAAGTCGGGATCACCATCACGCAATGATTGTTAGCCAGTGTTCCTGGATCAAACTTTCAGCTTTGTTTTGACCATTACCTATAGGTGTCATCACTATAACACTTCACCAGGACTGAACACCAGTCGTCAGCAAAACGTTTCTACTGCTGTTCACATTATTCTGAGAATAATAACAAATCCTTCCCTCTCCTTAGCATTAGTTAGCTTTTTCTCCTGCATTTGGTGTTCTTAGATACAGCATTCTCACCCTGTCAACAGAAAAGGAAGGAAATGCTTCCTACAGGAACAAGATAGGCAACATTTACCAGAAGACAGGCCTTTCTTAGTCTGGGTCTATTTCTCCTTTCCATTCTGGAAAATATTTTCAGGTCAGATTTATAGGAGGATCATACAATAGTTTGGGTTGGAAGGGAGCTTCAAATCTCGTCTAGTTCCAACCCACCTGCCTTGGCCAGAAACATCTTTCACTGTATCAGGGTGCTCTGAGCCCCATCCAACCCGGCCTGAATGGTTCCAGAGAGGGGACATCCACAACTTCTCTGAGCAACCTGTTCCAGTACCTATCAAATCTAAATCTGCCTTCTTTTAGTTGAAAAATGTTGCCCCTTGTTCTGTTATTACAGGCCCTGATAAAAAGTCTTTCTCCATCTTTCTTAAAAGCCCCCTTCAAGTACTGAAAGGCCACAATAGGATTTCCCCAGAGCCTTCTTTTCTCCAGGCTGAACACTCCCAAAACTCAGCATTTTTTCAGTTGTTCCATCCCTGCAATCACTTCTGCAGCCCTCCTCTGGAGTCGCTCCAACAGATCCAACATTCTTCTTATATTGAGGACCCCCAGAGCTGGACTCAGTGCTTCAGATGAGATCTCACCAGAGGAAAGAAAGGGGCAGAATCACCTTCCTTGACTTGCTGGTCATGCTTCTTTTGAAGCAATCCAGTATATGGTTGATTTTCTGGGCTGCAAGCACACATTGCTGGCTCATGTCCAGCCTTTCATCTACCAGTACTTCAATCACATCATCCCCTGCCGGTGTTGACACTGGAGCTTGGCCCACTCCAGATGTAGGACCTTGCACTTGGCCTTGTTGAACCGCATGACATTCACACAGGTCCTGTTCTTAGGTATGTCAAGGTCCCTCTGCATGTCAAGAAGTCTTTGGGTGTCTGCCTTCCCCCATGACAAGTGAATCTGCCTTATATTTGCAGAAGATATTGTATGGGAAGAAGGAGACTCCTGGCTTTCCCCAGCAAATCACACATAGCTAGTGTCATGATCAATACAGTCATTCTTTTCTTATCACCTCAGCCTTTCATCTTTTCTTCCTGATCACACAGTTATCTCTTCCTGCAGTTCTAGACATTTTCTTCCTCAACCCCATCTTCCAGCCTAGGTTTGTGACAGGCAGGACAAGGTAGGACTGAAGCTACTTACAGGAACAATGATGGAAGACAACACAGAACTGCTCGAAGCAGCTCAGGACATTCCTGCTTTCTTTTCATTCCCACCCCACCTGTGGGGCTGGGGCCCATCTTCTCCCATTACTCCTAGAAAGAGAGTTTCATTTTCTCCTAAGGAAGAGACACTGCGCATTGATTTCTCCATGCACAATTCTGGACCAGCTCTTCTTACCAGCATCACAAGGAGAGTTGGAGAGACCGCTAATCTGAGGACCAAGAAACTCTCAGCACTGGTAACTCAAATGCCATGTGTGAAGCAGCAGTGTAGCTGGAGGGATTACAGCACCATCTCCTGGCCCAGAATCATCCCTTGGCATTCTGCCTGAATGAGCATTGATCCTTTATGGCTCTGCAGTGGAACCGGCAGGAGCTGGTGGCCTCACACCTGTGAAAGGACCTTTTTTAGGTATTGAGGACAGGTAATTAGCTGTGTAGCAGTTCACAGGGGTTAAATAGCAAGAGACAGTGAAATGGGAGAGAAAAAAGGTCCCGACAGAGGCTGGGATTTACCGCATCTTGTACTGAAGTTCTAAAGTAAGCACAACCGTCCAAAGGGAGTTCAGATGGTGAGCTCAGACAGAGAGATGCTATAAATTGCACCACAGGTTTACAGTCATACCTGTTGCTAATGTGAGTGCCTGCTGAAGCTGGTAAATATCTTAAGATGCACTGATGCAGGATGGAGTTGAGAACATGTCAGGAGGGAGCAAATATGCAGAAAAATCAGCATTTCTGAGATGTTTAAAGCGTATGTTTTATAGGCTTGGACCGTTTCTTGACTGCTCTCTAACTCACTGGGCCAAAATCCAAAGAAGTAAATAGTTCCTCAAGGACTGAATGTGTACCTTGCTTCTATTAAGGTTACTGAAATGTCAAGAATATAGACATTACAGTTTCTAGGTACTCACAGGCACTTTTCCCCTAAGTTACCTGGAGTAGAGCTGTCTTCCTTTAAAGAGAAAGACATTTTTCTGTAGATAGCAATAGATTGATTGCTTGTGAGGCCACATGAGGCCACTATTCTTCTGTTATGGACATTCAACAGCATTTTTCAGTTCATTGTGTGAAAATGGCAGTATTTTCCATGACAAACCCAGGGCTACCTAAAGCTTGTGACCTGCTCACAGAGCAACAGTCCCACAGCCACTCCTGTGAGGCTAGTCAGGCTGGGTCCCTTGCTGTTGGTGGAGGCAAACAGTGAAGAGCTTCAGAGTAGCCAAAGTGTCATTGGCAAGCTGTCTCTTTCCATGGGTGCAACAGGAAGGGTGGGAGCTGAAGAAGAGGAGGCAGGTGGTGTGACAGCTGCTTTCTGGGCATCCCGAGGCTAACCTTTGATCCTCCCATGCAGCGACACTACGCTGTACTGACTATGGCACAGGGAAATGAAAGCTAGTAACAGATCATGGCTGCACACACACACGTTTTGCTCATTCATAGATTCATAGAATGGTACAGGTTGGAAAAGACCTTCAAGATCATCCAGTTCCAACCCCCCTGCCATCAGCAGGGACACCCCCCACAAGACCAGGTGGCTCAAGGCTCCATCCAGTCTGACCTTGAACACTTGCAGGGAGGGGGCACCCACAACCTCCATGGGCAACCTGTTCCAGTGCCCCACCAACCTCATCATGAAGAACTTTCTCCTGTCTTCTCCTGTCTTCCCCTCTTCCAGCTGGAAACCATTCCTCCTGCTCCTACCACTCCCAGCCCTCATAAACAGCCCCTCCTCAGCTTTCCTGTAGCCCCCTTCAGGCACTGGAAGGCCACTATAAGGGCTCCCCAGAGTCTTCTCCAGGCTGAACAGTCCCAATTCCCTCAGCCTGTCCCTGTAGGATTGGTGCTTCAGCCCTGCAGTCATCCTTGTGGCCTCCTCTGGACACGTTCCAACAGTTCAATGTCCTTCCTGTGTTGGGGGCTCCAGAACTGGACACAGTACTGCAGATGGGGTCTCACGAGAGCAGAATAGAGGGGGAGGTTCACCTCCCTCAACCTACTGGTCACACTTAACGGCAACTCCGTGCCATCCTGGGCATGTTATTAACTGAGACCTGGACTACAGTGGTGCCCGCTGACCGTGGCCATGTTGCAGGAGGCAACATACAGAAACTTTCTTCCATGGAGTTGCCACCACACAGAAGCCAAAACTAAACTGCATTGTAGGTAGGTGAGGGAAACAAATGAGCAGGGAAATACAGCACACAGTGGCCAAAATAGCAGAATGCTTAAATTTGTCATTACTTCTCCAGTTACTTACTATAATCACAGTAGTCCTAATTCCATCCCCATTTCCCATGCTGCACGTAGCACCAGTGAGGCAATCTGACCATCCTCCCGCGACAGGCTCACTGGTAGGTACTGGCACATGGCAACTCTTCACCACATCCAACAGACTTCTAAGTTACGATCCCTGGCCAAGGTATGCAAAACTTAACACCAGGATTAGTCTTTGCAACCAACTGCAGAGGTTCCTTTCCAATATTGTTTATAGCAACAGCTGTCAGCAGATTTTCTGTAAAATTACTGGAGTCAGAATGGCTTTATTTGCATCTCAAAAAATACCACGTGTGTTTCTCCCTGAGGGTTTGCTTCCCAGGCCTCCCCCAGCCAGCCAAAGCTACAGTAGTTTATCTCTCCATTGACCAGAATCCCACAATGCTTCCCCATACAGCAGGCAATATTGTTTACACAGGTTACTAAAGGGAGTAGGCTGCAGAGTAATGGCTGCTGTAATGTACATGTATCATGGTAGCAGTCACAAATGCTTTAAACTGCCTTATTTATTAGGTCGGTTAGCATTTCCACTCTTGCTCCAGAATACTTTAAATTATTTTTATCTTCTGCACTAGGTATTTTTTCAGTTAGTTACTGCATTTTGACCCAAAATTGATCTTTACAGTAAATACGTATCTAAAATTCAAAGAGAAATGGCAAATTCACTGCCCATGCAACTAATACAGTTCTGATTATAATTAAAAATAATTATGGTATACTCTTATCTGTGTATCATAGTGTATGCCAGGAATAATTATCCTCTTGGAATCAACACAAACAAGAGCTTTAGTAACTGTCACCTGCTTAATTCTTCCATTGTGAGACAAAAAACAATAAACTACTTCACCTAAAATATTCCCTGTGTGGGAGCCATGGTCCTATTCCTCCCTCAAGCAAAACCCACAGTGGCTTCAGTGGGAGCTTTACCTAAGTAAAAGTACAACATAAGGACATTAGAAAAATAAAAACATCACATATGAACAGAGCTTGTGCTTTGTGGTCACTCCTCCTCCCTTTGGTAAGGGACATAGGGTAGACGCTACATTTGTAATGCTCCTCTGTCTTACTCCTTCCGATTTTGCTGTACAAGTGAAAAATTGGGGTACAAAAGCAATCGCATTTGTCTTATTCACATAAGCAAAATAGAAGTCTTTTGGTGATCAGTTCTGAGTCAAACTAGAAAATACAAGAAATGTTTTCTTTTCTTTGTTTTAGTGTAAAACTCTAAATGTTTTCTTTTCTTTGTTTTAGTGTAAAACACCATCAAACTGGTTCATGCATACAAAGGCAATGGAATTATTAGTGACTTCTTTTATGTTGCTCTGTCCACAGTTTATATAAAACTCATGTAGCACAGTTTCTGGGATGGTGAAAATCCTACTGTAATGTAACAGAATGAGCCTTAAGGATTTGTAAGAATAAGCACTTTTATATTAAAAAGCAAATATTAATTCATCAGTAAGATTACTTTTTTAATGTTACAATAAACCATGAAATCAACATCCTTCTGTATCAATTATGCCTCATCTGTCTCTTTCTTACACCTTTCTCTGAGGGGCAAAAATTGCCTGGTTTTGGGTTACTGTTTTCAGGTTCCATCACAGTCACCTGTCCTCCTACCTAAGCCACCTATCCTTTTCCACACCTCTTCCTTCATGGGAGAGCTCATTTGCAACCTCTATACAAGGAAGGAGGAAAGGCGTATTCATCAAAACAGAAATCTCATCAAAAAAGCACTGGGTTTAACTGATGTGCTTGACAGAATCAAAGATGTGAAAAGAGGCAGCTCTCCCAGGAAGGAAGAGGCACAGGATGAGCACATAACCAATACAAACTTCTCTTTATTTAGATGTAGAAACAAGGCCCTGTTCAATAAATCCACTAACATCTGCAAGTAGTGCCAAGAGGGCCAAGACAGCAGCAGCTGCAGAGCAGCAGTTCACATTTATAGGCCCATATTATGAAAGAACAAGAAGAAATACAAATACCACATCCTGCCTTCCCCTGGCCATACACATACATGTACATTGTCCACCAATTAGTTTTTGACGTGCGCATAGGACTGCCATCTCTCAGAAGTACTTATTCCAGTATTCATTTTGGGGCCAAAACTTACTGGTTTAAAATGACACCTTTCCAAGTGGTAACTTCTAGTGATTCTCTTTACAGAACCAGAGAATTACAGAGTGTTAGGGGTTGGAAGGAACCTTGAAAGATCATCTAGTCCAACCTCCCTGCCAGAGCAGGATCACCTAGAGTAGGTCACATAGGAACGTATCCAGGCAGGTTTTGAATGTCTCCTGAGAAGTTTCCACATCTCTGAGCAGCCTGGGCAGTCGTAGCAAAAAAGCTTTTTCTTATGCTTATGTGGAATCTCCTATGCTTCAGCTTGCACCCCTTAACCCTTGTCCTATCATTGGGCGTAACTGAGAAGAGTCTGATTCCATCCTCAAGACACCTACCCTTTATGTATTTATAAACTTTAATGAGGTCAGCTACTGGTTTTCTCTTCTCCAAGCTGGCACATTGCTGGCTCATGGTCATCCTTCCGTCCACCAGTACCCCCAGGTCCCTTTCCCCTACATTGTTGTCCAGCAGGTCAGTCCACAACCTATACTGGAACTTGGGGTTGTTCTTTCCCAGATGCAAGACTCTGTACTTGACCTTGCTGCATTTAATTGAATGAATTTCTCCCTGCCCAACTCTCCAGTCTGTCCCGGTCTCACTGAATGGCAGCACAACCCTCTGCTGTGTCAGACACTCCTCCCAGCTTTGTAGCATCAGAAAACTTGCTGACAGTGCACTCTCTTCCTCTTTTCCACTTGATCAATATCTGGGGAGTTGGGGCTGGATGTTTTCCTACTTCTTATTGGGGAAATCACGTTTTACCAAGCAGTGTCTGACAGCTGGGACAGGTAGTGGCTGAAGATCGCAGAGGCAAGCCAGAAGAAATGATCTTCCCAAAACATCACCAGACACACAGATCTCCTGTACTATAAGGAATTACAAATCCATAAAGAGGTACTGTTATAGTGTCTCCTAGGACCATTTATGCAACTCCTGACAGTGCGAGTTTCTATGGATTTGATTTTCTGTAGCCATTTTTCAAACACCAGCATTATAAATCTGATATAAGAAACTAAGTAAGGTTCCACACATCAAGAACTATGACTTGACAACCCATGTGCCTATATGTAGATTAAAATAATGGCAAAAGCAATCCTATGGATACAGATACTTATTTTTCTGTTCCTCAGAAAATAATTTCTTAGTCCCACAACACTATGGACAGATTAGGATTTACAAATCCCTCCAAGTAATTCAAAGAGAATGAACACTAAGCACATGAAGTATACCCCTTCTGAAAAGCAGCTAGGGAAAGGCTCTCATCTTTGAAAGATGCCTTGAGAGATATCCTCAGCTCTCTCTATTGTTTTCATAGTTCTCTTCATGATGCTGCATAGAGTAAAAGCTTCAGAAAGGTTTAGATGGAGCAGACATGATTTGTTCTTGCTTCACCAGGACATAAATTTTTACTTGGGAAGAATTTAAGGATCTAGGCTTAGGTCTTGTTATCTAGCTTGAGCTAATAGCTTCTAATCAAAACAAGGTATCCTCTGCTGAGTGTGGTTTGAGTTTAAACACTGCAAGAGTAAAAGATTTAAGCCTAAACTCTCAGTGAATGAGTTTCTGTACACAAAAATAGTATTTTTTCTTGTCTTTCTGCTGTCTTCACGATCATCCAGACCAAGCAACAAGAAGAGGGTAAAGTTGTATTTATTCTTTAAGCATGATAGGGGTAAATTGATATCCACTTCACAACCTTTCATAAAGCTCCCATGAAAGCATGAACAGGTGCTTTGAGAAGATGGAAAGCAGTTGTAACCCCAAAAGCAATTCAGAATTCACTTTTGATTATCTCTTTACTGTGTGTGTTCTGAAAATTTTACACTAAAGAAACAGTAGTGACCCAACTGGGCTTGCTTCTTCAGCTCAGCTATTCTATTCACCTTTTCATTTGCTTTACAAGTGCCAATCTAAAACATGTAGGTCAGGCACAACTGGTGCATAATGAAGAGAAGATATATGACATTCAGATTGCACTGCATTTATTGAAGTAATAAAACACTAACTGGTGTGTTTCTATTTTAAGTAGTGTTCCAAACTGTTCGCCTTCCTAGTTGTCCTCTCTGAAGCTGACTGGATAGACCCTAACACCTCTATTGCTTTGTTTTGAATAAGACTGCAGCAACAAATACTTCGTGGATTTCAGCACAACATAATACAACCTCCTCAGCACTAGTCCTCTCAGTGGCACTTTCCCAGGTAACGTTCTTCAGAACATCACTCGGTCAACTTCCATTTCACTTCCAACTTCCTGCATTTAAGAATTTACTTATTTGCAAAATTATATACTAATACAAAAGACACCTTGGTGCATCTAGCCAATGCAGCAAAACAACACTCTAATACAAAGTAGGCTCAAAATCCAAGGATCACTTGAAAGTCAAAGAATGTTTGGGAGTTTAATTCTCGAAGATGGTACTTTGCAAACAGGGTTCCTATAAAAAACAACCAAACAACCAACCAAACAAAAAAATCAACCCACAGTCCACAGAAGCTGCACAGAAGAGACTAAGAAATCAGTCTGTACTAAGCCATAACAGGGTGGGGAGTGGGATAATCTATGTAACAGTGCTTGGTTTGAAGGCCTGGCTCCCCTGACAGCGCTGGAGGTCTCTCTAATCCTACGTAAATCACTTGCGACTTTCCAAGGAGCAGTCCACGTGAGCAAAGAATCATAGTCAGATTGGAGATATTACCAGAAAACTAGACTTTGCGGATGATCTGAACTACAAAATGGTAATAATAAGAAAGCTTGTAGATTAGCATGAAAAAGCTCTTACCTCAGAGGCTGCTCGGGTGGCATGGGCAAAGCATATCAAAAGTACTAGTTCATTAAAAAGAAGCCACGAATAGCTTGAGGATTGCCTAAAAGCAGGCAGATTAGCAAAAAGAAGCATTAAAAAGGTCTATCATGTTGATATGGTAGGAAAAAAAGGATTTAGGAAGATAAGGTAAGGTCAGGTTACTGGATAATGCAGACTTCCTGTCAAATGAAGTGAGAGAGCATGAATGTTAGAGATAACAAAGAGGAGCTGGTTACAGTAATTAAGGTCTGAGGTGATGAGCTCAGCACCAATCACCTAAAAAACATCACAGACAGCCTGACAAAAACATCTGCTCAGGGTACAGCTGCAATCCAAACAGCTAACAACCTGTTCAGGTACTCAAAAAACGAGATGGTGACTAATGCAGAAAATACTCTCTTTTAATACCAATCAGTGCTGAATTCTCCCCTGGCATACTGTCTGTGCCCTTCCCTGAGCTCTACAAGGTCCTGCAGAAACAAGTGGAGGTCAGAGAATGAGAATAAGAAAGATAGGGTGGAGGCAGAGACAAGGACTATCACAAGAAGAGATTGAAGGGAATTAGATTTGTTTATCTCCGAAAGGATACAGATAAAAAGGGACACACTAAGATAAAATACAAAATACTCTAGAGAAGTATCTGACACTGCTCTTTACCTTGCTGCATAGCACAAGAATAAAGGAACATCAATGAAATGAAAAGCTCAAAGCTGATCAAAGGAAATTCTCGTTCACATCATGTGAAATTGGACAGTGGAAGATATCACCACAGGAAGCACTGAGGTCAAGAATTGTGCAGGATTCAAAGAAGGATTCCATGGCTGTATGGATCACAGGAATATCCAGTCAGAACAATTATGCTAAATTTTGAAAGAGGTAAAAAGACAGGCTTGCAGAGTTCAACCACCTGAGTTAAGTACCTGACTATGGGAGAAATAAAATTGGGTTTCTATGTCACATCTTTCTCTGAGGTCCTTCTACCTTCTTCACAAGAAGCTGTAGCTGGTGCTTTTAAGGTCTACATGAACTACACAATTTCTGTTTTCCCGTTGCTACATTAGCTTCAGAGGCACTGAAAAGCCTTTTCTAGCTGCAACAACATTAGAAAATTCAAACCTTTTCCACTGATGATACAGCTATGGTACTACCTGTAGTAAAACAACAAGGCATTTTATCACCATTTCCTTTAACAGAGGGTAATAACAACTGTGTAGATGCAGCCATGTAGACAGGGAGTGACAGAGTTCTCTACCTTCCTCACCTCATCCCAGAGTCAAGCTCAGTCGTGAGCAAGACTGCTCCTTTTCACTGACTTGCATTCTCTTCTACAGAAACAGTAAATCTCAATCAAGACCTAAACTTAATCCACAGCAAAGAGCTCTCTGATAATAGGCTTCTGCATTCTGAACCTCCTGTTTCCTAACAGCATACCCCCAGGAACTAACCTTTTCTAATACAAATGGCTGGCTCTCTTCTATGATCATGGTGCTAAATGAAAGGAGCCCAGGGTTTCTGGCAAGATCTACATAATTAACCCATATGCTTTTAACTGTATCTGCCAGCTTTGAGTTCTCAGGGTCAGGCAGGCGACACAGGCTCCATCCAGTTCAGCCCAGCTGCAGTAACCGCATTTCAGTATCTGCAGCACAGCACATGTTGGTAAATTTACTTCAAGTTTGTCTCTGATGCCAACACAACCAAGCACAGATTTTCTACCTAGTTTTGGCAGCCTTAAGTGCCTGAAACCTATTTAATCACATTTTAAATGCTTACATTTATTTTGCAGGTATATGCACCTCCAGATTTCCCCTCCTTCCCTAGCTTTGTAAACTACCTTAGGGCCTCAAATTCAGCCTGTTGCTGTCCTGTCTTCTCATAAGCAGCAGTCCAACAACTTTTCTGTCTTAACTAGACTTGCAACTTTCACACAGCAGGATCCTGAGCAGGACCAAGAGGTCAGGGCAGTATTTTCCTTTCCCCTCCCCCTTTGTCCCCCCTGAGTGTGGGTTGGGGGAGCCTGCATGCATTATAGCTTGTGCACAAAGGTTGATCTTTCTATCAGGCCACCAAAACAGTTTAGGAATCTGCACATCCTGAATGGAACATGCACCAACTGTGCAAACATGGTTTAGTGGTGACCAGGCAGTGCTGGGTTAATGGTTGGACTTGATAACCTTAAAGGTCTTTTTCAACCAAAAAGCTTCTGTTATTCTGTGAATCTGCTTATAAAAATAACCCTAAAACACTGGGGAGGGATTCTTCCCCTAAACTATTTTGTTATTTTTACTCAGGCCTATATGGTTCTCATGCTTGTTCCACAGGAGAGTTCCATGTACTGTAACTGTGCATTCACCCTTAGCTAACTCAATGAAATTAGAAGGCTTTCATTTTTTTGTGCAGCAGTTTGTGAAGTTCCTACTTTCTGCTCAGCACCACTTCCTTAATTTTTATAATTTATAGCACTATGAGTATTGTCTATTAAGTCTACTGATGGTTACTATATTTTTTAAATCTCTGTAAGGTCTCTTTGACCCCTCAGAATGAGCCTCTTAACTTTGCGTCAGAACTGAAATCATTGAAACCATTAGTGTTTAGTTGCTTTATAATGCACCTTTCTCCAAACATAACCGTCCTGAGACAGTGACCTCTGCTCCATGCAGTATTCTGGAGGGGCCTAATAGTCATCTTCCAGAGGACTATATTGCCTCTTTTTTGGTGCATTATAGCTCACTGTTCCACCCTTCTGGTGTCTTGTTCGCCTATTTTATTGCAGCTGGGCACTGAAGTGACAGTTTCTTTGATTTGTTTTCCACAGTAGCCCCTTTCTCTCTCTGACTGGCGTGCTGGATGCAACACTCGTTCTCTACATTTGTTCTTTGTTCCCAGACTAATTACTTTTCATTTTCTGTATCAACCAGCATTTGCCATCTGCTGGCTCATCAACTAAATGATCCAAATCCTTTTCGAATCTGCTTGCATTGTTCCTTATTGCTTCTCTGTGTTTCCAGTTTTGCCATCCAACCAGCAGAAAATTCATACACACAGAGCTCATCTGAGGCACAGAAGCAGCAACACAGAAATCCACAGGACCTTCTCACAACTTGGGTAGAGCATCCCACTTGGGTTTGCCACTTGCTGCATTCATATAGAAAAGAAGGGTTAGCTTTGACAAAATGTAGGCTCACATATGATTCAGGCTGGTTGAGATAAAGGATGTGTTTAAGCCCAGACCTTACACTGGAGGACAGCACAAGGCAATGTCTTACACCAGGGATCTCAAAGACTATGGATGGGCTGCAACTCCCAGAGACCCCCATCTGGTGTGTCAATGCCAAGACACAGTGTGTACTACACTCCCCACCACACAGTCCTCACTGCTACCACTGGAAGAAAAGGCACTTGCTACATCTCCTCCTCACTTGTGTGTGTGTGTGTCTGCATATGTTTGCACATAAGGAAAAGGGTAAAAGGAAAGAACGTGGAAACAAAATGAGGCTTCACTCGTATAAAAAGCAGCACTACTACAGCCCCATAGGCAAAATCTAGAAACCTCTTCTCTGCCCAACAGTGCAATTTCTGAAAATCCAGCACAAAGAACTTGCTCTGAATCTGCTCAGGAAATGCGCCATGCACGGAAGGTCAGATGTATGTGGAAGAAGCAGGGGTCAGCTGGGGACAGCTCTGAACTCTGGAGTGGTGTGAGCTAAGCACTGATGGGGGTTTATGGGCAAGCCTTATGCGTGTGCCACATGGCTTCCTCTTGGAAACTCTTTCCTGTCTTAGCAACAGCAAGCCTGCAAGTTGTTGCTCTTTGCCTTATTTTATTTGGCATTTAAGGAAAAAATCAATCAGATTACCAAGAGTGAGCAATCTTTTGGATGATCTTTCCCAGTCTTCCCTTGGAAACATTGCACGCACTGGAGACATTATCAAATTCCTATCCAATACACATGCAGGTAAGAGGAAAGTGACCACAGAATCTTCAGTTCAGAAAGTTCAGAGGGTTTTTTCTCAGTTTATGTAAAAAGATCTATTTTTTCTTTGAAGTGTGTTGACTTTCCTGAATGCCATATTCAGATAGACTGAGCTCAATTTCAAACATTAGCTTAGTGTTTTTACATGTTGATGTGAGGTAGGAGCACACAAACTGATAAATCTTTAACAAGATACAAATGTACAAGAAAATAATTTGTGTTATGACTTTCTGAGGGAGGAAAAGAGCATATCCAGCCTTTGGCTATAACTGTGATTGGAGACACTAGATTTTATACCAACTTTCCATACACTTAAAACCAGCCACACACTGAAAATCAACAGCTTTCACTTAGTTTCATATCTAAAAGGTTTGTATTCTGGGAGGAGTGACAGCAAGTAGTCAGCCTTTTTCTATCAGTAAAACTCCTGCCATATGGTTTAGACCTGTTCCTGTACATCACAGCTGTATGATTTGTGCAGCATGCAGCCTCACAGATCTGCCTGGAATTCAGGAGTGTGATTTGAGCATGTATCTGTAACATTATTTTACTCACTAGAACTTTTGAAAACCTGCAATATTTAGACACAGCCTGGCTTTCAATCTTGCTTTTCCTTCTGGCGAATTTGCCTCCAGTGAAAGTAAGACAGGAATCTTGCAAAAATGGAAGGATTCCAATTTTCCCTCAATGAAAGCATGATTTTCCCTATCTCACCATCTGAAGCAACTGAGATTCTCTCTAATACCAGCACAGAAGCCTCTGTCTGTGTGGGAAAAAAAACATATTGATCAGTCTTTTCCTCTGGTTCACAAATACCCTCCAGATCTTTTTCTATCTCTAGCCTCAGCACTAGCCTTTTTTCTTTTTACTACTTTCTGTTACTACCTTGGTTGTAACATTTGCACCGCTTCATCCTGCTGACATGCTGCCCTCTTTTCCCCATGTAACCATCCACATTCTACTTGTTTATCCTTTCCTTAATTGTTGTGGCAATTCTGTCTCTCTCTGGGACTCCACACTGGGCTAAGAGCCAGAGCAGGCTAGACAAATTCAAGAGCCTGTTTTCTGAGTTGTCAGTAGGCTTCCCAGCAGCCCACAACAGCCAAAGGATGAAGTGGTTCCTATTGCTCTTAATGCACTTTTGGTGCACTAAGACTCACAGGAGTGTCCAGAGTTGAATTTGAAAACATCTTTCTTACCAATTTTTTCTCATTTTAAGCTCATTAATTTCTCCCATGGCACATGTCCCAGGTAGCCATTGCACGTTATGCTTGGATTTGTAGCAGACATTTGTTTTGCCTTACTCAATTTTACCTTTTCTCCCTAACCCTTTCTTTTCCTGTATCTTTTGCAAATAAAAGGCAGGTTCTGATCCCATAACCCACAATCTGACCTCATGTAAGAAGACTGTGATGTATGGCAGAAAAGTGAGAATATAAAAAACTCACTACATTGAGTGAGATTCATCGTCATTAATATCAAACATCCCAGAGCACAGACCTTTACATATGAGCTAGTCACTCAAGGGTCTCTTTTTATTAGTCAATAGAGACAGATACATTCAAGGCTAGCTCAGTGGTAGGTATCTAAACTAGAAGAGATCATTTCAGTTCTGGTTCCAATTGCATCTTCTGTACCAGCATTCACTATATCCAGTGCAATCCCTTCACTGATGTCAGTGGCATTTTTCAACAGTTCCAGTTTCGACAGAAACCACAAGACATATCATGTAAAAATATGCCAGAGTGCTGCTCTACCTTTCAAATTACCTCAGACTCCTTCCTGGCTGTTAACTGGAAATTGCAACAGGAACAGCCTTCCCAGGGAGGTGGTTGAGTCACCATACCTGGAGGTATTTAAGAAATGTATAGACATGGTGCTTCGTGACAGGATATAGTGGCAGGTGGGGAGGGGATTATTTTGTGGTTTTTCCATAGATCAGGGATTTAGATATTTGTGGGTGTGGGTATGTTTGGACTTGGTGATCTAGTAGGTCCTTTCCAACCATGATTATTCTGTGATTCTGTGATAGTTTTTTTTAGTAAATGGTGCTCACTACTATTCAGGTACCTTGAACTCTGACAGAAAGAAAAAATGTATTGATTAATTTCCACCACTGGAAAGCCGACATCTTCTATGGCTTTATTGAGGAAGAACCCCAGCAGTAATGCCTTGCCATCTGTGCAGAGAAACTATGTAAGCCTGTTTGAATGCTGCCAATGGCATTCATTAAACTCCTGATCACAAAGCAAAAAGAAAAACCCTTGACACTACTGAAATAAAACATATGGATTTCCATATAACTGAGAATGATCTCAAACAACTCTGAGAAGGAAAACACTGACTCTAAAGAGAACAAATGGGGGGGAAAAAAACTGCACGTAACAGACCATGTAAGAGAAAAACACTTTCCCTACCTTAACACAAATACAGTCTACCTGGAGTTTGCATCAAAACCCTAACATTTCAGAGACTAAGAACTCTCCTTCTAAGCAACTTGTAAACAGGCTGACAAGAGTCTGCAAGGTCCTGCAATCAGCAGGAATCCACCTGCTTGGTCACCACAAAGAGTGATACACATTTCTAAATACAGAGAAACTGGGGAGTAGGCGAGAGACATGTTTACTTAGGATTTTGTTGGAGTTTCTTTTCCAATTGGCTAACAATGACATTATTGTTTTGAATAGACCACCTTGTGTTGTAGCAATGTCTTGGGTTATGGACTCAAAAAGATTGTATTCTATTTTCATCTGTTGAAAGCAGTTGAGAAGCTGTATGGTTTTGTTTTTTGAAACTCCAGGGGGATGGGCGAGTGAATGCCTCGTACTGACCCAATTGTTAAAACCAGGTGGGGCGATATTTCTTAAGTATCTTCTGCTGATGGATCATTAAAGCTCATAT
>VZRI01007956.1:790711-897660 GCA_013397515.1 Upupa epops
AGCTGTGGGGCCCTCGGCCCCTGCTCTGTCTCAGCCCCTCCCTGGGCCCGCGGCCTGGTTATCACCGTTCTGCGCGCCGCAGCACGAGCGGGGAGCCGGGGCGGGGTGGCATTGGGTGGAGGGTGGTGCGTGGGGTTATGTAACCGGCGCGGGGGCCTCGCTCAGCCCCCCGCTGCCCGCGCGCTTGGGACCGTGTTTGTGGGAGGCGGGGTGGGAAGGGGGGCGGGAGCCACTGGGCGCGCCCCACAAGTTGTGTAGGGTGTGCCGGGCTGTGGGGGTAAGGGTTGGACACCACCCGCTAGTCGCCCGCCGTTTCCCCGCCTCCTGCCGGCTACGGCACCGGTGTGTGCGTGTGCCGGTCACATGGGGCCTGCGCCTCAGACACAACACGGCTCCCCTGGCAGAGCGCGAGCGGTGCCGCGGGTGTTATGCCAGCGAAGGGGTCATTGCAGGGAAATAGGTTGAAGAAAGAAGGAGGAGGAGGAGAAGGAAAGCCCAAACCCCGGCACAGCCTCTCGAATATACCACGCGCCGTGGCACACTGTATATCGTGTATTTGCCTGTGGTTTTCCATCGTGTTTGTCACAACTTGTATTTGCTGAGCAATAGTGAGGGAAAGAAGAGGGTTCTGTGCTTGATGAGTAAGCCTGTGCTTATAGACACTGAAGTACGAACACGTTCACTGAAGCTTCTTCATCATTTCCCCACGTAATGTTGATGCATTTGGCTAGGCGGTTACCATTGACTTGACCTGTGATACTGAGTAGAAAGCCCCTCATGGGTGATGAGTGGTAATGGCACGTTAACCTAGGAAGGGAGAGAGGCATAATACAAGAAACACGTGATTTTTTTGGGTAGAAGATCTCTGTGTGGTATGCTGCAATATTCCATTATTTCTGAAGCTTTAAGATTAATGTCAGTCTTCAAAGGACAGAGGTGTGAATACTGTGCATTTAATACTGAGACGTTTTCTTCATTAAAAGATTACTTGATTTAAAATGTAAATACAATCTCAAATTTGGTGTTTCAGTCCAAAGAAGTGAAAATGGGGGGATTGTCATTTTATGTTTTTTTTATTAATTTAGATGCCATTGTTGCTCAGACACAACTGTTTAAAACAGTTCTCTAATTACCATTAGTTGCTAGAATTTATAGTCAATTTATTTCTGAAATCGTTCTTTCTCACTACATTTATTACTCTTAACATAGAAATCCAAATCTAATTCTTTGTCCTCTTTTCTCAGTTATGTAATTATTACCTATTTCCACCATATTGGTCCTTAATTCAGTCTGTTTCTTCCACTGGACAACATAGCAAGTCCCTCTTAGTTAATAATCCCAAGCTGTCAGGCTGTAGGTCACTGGTAGGACAGTATTAGTAGAGACAGTGCAGACACCTGCCTTGTGACTCAGTGATGTTTAACTACTTGAAGAAATAGTGTTTTAAAAATCAAGCTCTAACAGGAAAAACACATTAGTGTATTTCAAGCCTTCTTAGTAAACTGATCATACTTTTTCCTATGTACAGTATGCAGGTCTTCAATACATTACCATTACATAGACATTATTCCATACCTTTCAAATATAACACACGCCCATTTTTCTGGATTATATGTATGTACTCTTACTTAGTCACAGCCTGTTCTGATGTGTCTTGTAACAAAGTACTGATTTTTTTTAGACCATTTTGATCCCTTAACCTGTGTGTCTTTTTTAAAAAAAGTTTCTTGGCAAATTTTAAATATTTCCACCATCCATTTCAGTTACTAGACAGCTTAAAAAAAAAAAAAAAGAGGTAGAATGACTCAAACATGAAACCTGGTTTTCAGTAGAAAGAAATTAATGATAACACTTTTTTTTTTTTAATAACTCAGTTGTTCAGGTCAAGCAGTAAAGAATAACTTGCCTGACCCTGCCATGTACTTTCCCCATTTAATTTGTTAGCTATTATTTATGTAATGAAGAACAATTTTTTTTTATTGAACATACTACTTTTTTATTGGCGGGTGTATTTTATCACTGAGATCTCTGTCAGCTTTTGACTAGAATATGCTTTTGTCAGCATGTTTGACTGCAATAACAAGGAAGCTAAACATCCAAATGTTGAAACCCTGCCTCAAGAATACAGTATAGATTCATTGGTGAGAGTGCAATGTGTTTACCTAATCATAGCAAAATGAGAAAAAACTAGGAGCAGACACAAATAGGAGTGGGCATGGAGTCATAAAGTAAATCTAAGTGGATACAAAAAAACACCAAACCATGGGAAATTGTGTAATAGAATGTGCTTGTGGAAATGTCTTTTGAGAGCAAAATTTGTGTAGTGCTTCTGCTAAGAGCAGCTTTGTTCTCTGTTGTGGAAAACATAGAGTATTTTAATTGGAGACATAAATTTTTCAGGGAGGGGGGACCTCCTGTGTCTGTGGTTCTCCCCAATTCTGTATTTCATCAGGAGTGACTGGTGCTGATAAAAGTCAGAATTAGAAAATGTTCCTTCTTTCTCACTCTTCAGTGAAAGAGGGGTGAGTATGTAGAACACCTTTAAATTCTGGGCTGTGATAGCTTCCACCGCTGTGGCTTGTACTTTCAAAATGAACTGAAGGACTGCTGTGACCACTAAATTCATCCAGGAGATAGTTTTAGCTTGGTACAGCTGTAAAAAAAAAACTTGTTATATCTTGTTATAAGTGCGTAAGCAGGCCATGAGTTTAGCTTTTAGGGAAAGTAGTAATCTGTTACTTCTTAATTTTATTAATTCCAATTTTTTCAGAATTTTCTGTGTCATAGCTTCAAGTCTCTATATTGGAATTCTGCCAGTTCAGTAATGCTCAAACTTGTGGTTTGAAATTTAGTTAGCTGCATAGGGAAAACGTGCCTATTTTGTGATTAATTCTTCTGTATTGGCATTGGTTTCTGCTCTCAGCAAGCTGTAGCATCTTTGTTTGGTCCATTTGAATTCATGCAGATCTTTTCACCTTGATTTGTGAAAATAATTAGGAAACTAGAAAGCTGATTTTGCTCAGGAGACGGCACTGGTCAGATACCTTGCAGAGTCATTCTTGCAAATGCAGGTGGATTGGTTTGAATGGCAAAATGTGATAGCAGTGCTAAAGCTGCATAGAGTAGAGAACAGCTCTAAGGTTTTTCCTAATTGACTTAGATGGTATTCTAAGAGGGTGTGTTTTAATAGCATCCTAGGGACTGCTGCTTAAATTTTTACCAGGTTCAAGTTGTCAGTGAATATCCAAAGTAAAATATGTGTATGGCATGTTTATGGCTTCATAATTGTGAGGTGATTCAGATCAGCTGTTAGTCCAGGGTATGATGAGTCAGCACCTTGGACAAATGGTTGCATTCCACTTACATCATCTTGGAAACCTAAGGTCATTGCTTTTTTAAAGGAAGTAATGAAGTTGCAGATAGATCTTATAAATAGGAAAGGCCATGATCCCATGGAATGTAAAATAAATGATTAGTATAGTAGAGTTTACAAATTAGAGTATGTGTATTTTACCATGTTGTGCTTTCAGAATGCAATTCTCAGTTGAACTGAAGAGCTGTAAGAATGTTGTGTATTGAAAGCGGTAACATTTGTGGGTTCTGAGTCTGTGTATTGCTTTCAGGAAACATTAGAGCACGGGGAAACTGAAAAGAGTGGCTTTTCAGTCGCTGTTTCCTAGATTTCCATGCTGAAATTGCATTATTCAGTAGGCAGTTTGAAGAATCCCCTATAAAGCAATATTGGAGGGGCAGGATAATGACTTTTCACTCTAATTTCTGGTTTATCAGATACTTGAAATTATGTGTTGTCCCCCCAATAAGGATTCCCATAACTGTAATGTTGACTTTTAACCCTGAGTTCAACAAACATTGTGTTTGGCTGGGATAAGCCATTTTTAAATCTGTGGCCTCTTTGTAATAATTCTTTTCCACTAAGTAGCAGTGAAATGACACTATTGTTTTCATGTCAGAGGTATTTAACATACCAATTTCAAGCCACTTCAGGCCAAGAATGCAGTCCAGATTTAAAATTTATTTAGGATACTAAAGAAGCAGAGCATTTTTGGTTTGTACTGAGAACTTAAAACTTTTTCCAGGAAATCACAGAAACACTGTACTCTATATCTTTTCACTTTTCTTCTAAACCTAAGAGGAAAGTTCAGAATATATTGCATCATATCTGAAGTTTATCTAGGCAATGGTAAAGAAACAAATACACTGAGATAATTTGCCTTTGTATTCTGACTTCCTGTAGTGTACCACCTTTAAAATAAATCTTTTTTTTTATTCATCAATTTAACTTCTATGAATTTTTAGCATCCATGATGTTCTGTGTCAGAATCCACAAATACACTAGGTAATAGATGAAAAATTTTTTGGTTTAGTTTGATCTCTTTATAGAGAAACTAGTTTCATCTGATTCCTACTAGTCTCATTGATTGAGTTGGTGATAAAATATCCGTGGCCTAACAAAAAATGTTGAAAAGTTAAGCAGAAATTTAAAACTGTAAGGCTAAGCATAGAAGCCGTATCTTGTAAAGATTTTACTTCAAAAAAGGTTTTGCAGCTCAGAGTTTCCAAGGCAAATCCAGAAAAACATTTGGGAACCTGACTTTACAGTGTCAGTTGGAATTAAGTAATGTCATTCAAAAGTTACTATAAACAGAAAATCTGCCAGTTTAAATACTGAATCTGTAGTTATCAATACTAGTACAGTTTTTTGAGTTCTTAGAATATTTTGCTGTGCATGTTTAGTGCTGCCCATACGAGAGCAGGGGAATGGTCCTCCTTAATATCTGACATAATACTGACAGATAACACTTGTGATTTCCAAATTTGGTTGCTTATGTAATTTTTTTGCCCTGAAAAGCCTGACCTGATCAGCACCTGCTCATTGGGTTGATCATGTGCCCTTTAAAAAAAAGTAACTTGTAGAGAAAAAATGCCTTTCCTGCCTTGTGTAATGGATAGAGGCTGCTCTGGCCAGTAGACAAATGACAGATGCTCTCTATTAGCCCCTCTCCCTCCCCAGAAGATGAAGAGAAAGGGAATAAAGGATAGAGACTTGGAATTGGATTGGAAAAGAAAACTACAACAGCTTTAATGAAAACAATGGTAATATGAAATGAATACCAAACCAACTCCCTGCGTTAGCAATTACATCACTGTCATCACTGATGTAGATACTGAGGAAGTTGCAGACTGTACTCAATGGCAAACAGGGACTGGATGCAGGAGCTGGATTGAGGAATGCACAGATTTGGACTGAAGGCTGAATGGACAGAGTCAACCTCAGATGACAGCCATTGAAGAAGAGGCAAATAGGGAAGAGCACAAGAGGCTGACCTTTATAGTCCCTCAGCTTTATGCCGAGTATGACATATATGGGGTGGAATTCCTTGCTAATCAAGCTACGGTCACATCTCCTGTCCACTCCTCTTTGTGAATGCCTCTTCACATTTACTGCACTCCTAATATGACACATGAGTTTTAGCAGTGACCTTGTTTTTTCCAGGAGCTAAGTATAAGCAAGAGCCTTTCTGCATACCTTTTCTGGTAGTAACTGTAAACATCAAGCATTATCACTTGTAGAAGCAGACACAGGCATAGAATTACAGGTTTAGGTAGGAAGAGACCTCGGATATCATCTAGTTTTAACCCTCATGCTGAGAGCAGGGACACCTCTGACTAGATCAGGTTGCCCAGAACCCCATCCAGCCTGTCCTTTAGCCCTTTAGCATACTTCCCAGGAAGATTTGCTCCATGATCTTGCCAGGCACAGAGGTGAGACTGGCTGTTCTGTAGTTCCCCAGATTGTTTTCTATTCCCTTTTAAAAAACGGGAGTTATGTTTCCCCTTTTCCAGTCAGTGAGAACTTAACTGGACTGCCATGATTTACAAAATACAATGGACAGTGGTCTAGCAACTTCATCCATCAGTTCCCTCAAGACCTGTGGATGTACCTCATCAGGTCCCATGAACTTGTGAACATTCAGATACTTTTATATGGCCACAAACCTATTCTATTCCTACCATGGTTATTATTTCCTTCTCAGAGTTCTAACCTTTGACTTCTGTGACTTGGACAGCATGATTTGACTGCTTTCCAGTGAAGACTGAGGCAAAAAAGTCAACGAGTACCTCAGCCTTCTCCATATCCCAGCTAACCAAACTCCAGTATATCTATAGAAGCTTTTCTTCCTGTCCTTGAGGACTCCATTCATTTTTAATTCTGTCTGAGCTTTGGCTTCTCTAACCTGATTTCCAGCTGCATGGACACTTTCTTTATATTCCTCCCAGGCTACCTGTCCTAGTTTCCACTCTCTGTAGGCTACTTTCTTATGTTTAAGTTTATCCAGGACGTGTTCATCTGTGCAGGCCTCCTGGCATTTTTGCCTGACTTCCATTATGTAGGAATCCATTGGTCCTGAGCTTAGAGGAAATGGTGTTTGAATATTAGCCAGCTTTCTCAGGCTCCTCATTCCTCCAGGACTCTATCCCATTGTACTCTTCCAAGGAGATCCCTGAAGAGAACCAGATCAACTCTCCTGAAGACCAGGGTAGGAAGCATGCTGGGTGCTCTCCACACTGCTCTGAGGACCATGAACTACACCATCCCGTAATCACTGCAGCCAAGGATGCCCTTTGGAGTTTCACCAGCCTCTGCTTGCTGGTGAGGACAAGGTCCAGCACCTCTGTTCGTTGGCTTGTCTGCCACCTGGAGGAAGAAGTTACTATCAGTGCACTCCAGGAATTTCTTGGATAGCTTATATGCTGGTGTTCTGTGCCTTCAACAGATGTCACAGTGATTGAAGGCCCCCTCGAGGACCAGGGCTTGTGAACATGAAGCCGGTCCTATGCATCTGTAAAGGGGCTCATTCACTCGATCTACCTAGTTGGGTGGCCTGTAGCAGACCTCCACCATAATGTCAGCTGCCTTCCCTTTTACTCTGTCCCATAAGCTATCCATTGATTCCTTGTCTGTCCTCAACTAGAGTTCCATAACCAGATGTAAAGGACACCACTGCCTCCTCGTCTCCCCTGCCTGTCCTTCCTGAACACTCCATTCATAGGAGTCATCCCATCTTGTGTCACAAATACAGCGTTAACTTCAGAAAGTGCAGTTACTTACAGACTGAGGTGAAAAATAAATATCAATTAATTCTGTTCTAACTCAAACTGGGACACCTTGTTAAGGTTTTTTTAGTTTTACAAGGTCACTTCCTTTAGTGATGTCAAGGAATTCTTAAGGAGTCTTAATTCACTCATCTCATCATTTAAGAGTAGGGATTGTGGTTTACTTATCAAGGCTTAACATATGCCTCAGTGCAGACTTCTTGTGTAAGACATGTCTTGTGGGACTGGATTGTTGTCAGACTGAGGACTGAACCAAATACTTCCTCAGCAAGTTCTATTAATTTATTAGGAAGAAAATTTAACTTCTCACTCTTGCTTTTTGAAGAAATGAGTAACACAGTTTGTTGTTCTCAAATGCTATAGGCAGGTAAAAACAGATTTGAAAGAGGAACACCCAAATCATATATTCATCTCATTTATTGTTTTAGAGACTGAAGTCCAAGAGATAAAGATAATTTTCTTTTGCTGGTTAACAATCCATTCACTATGTTGCTATTGAAAGTCCTATACTGTGCTGCTTATTCTGATTTTGCTTAATGGATTTGATCTAGAAGCTGGTATAAAGATTGTGAATGTGCTAAGTCGTTTGGGAATTGAAACCCCAGAAGAACTTAAGTGCGGAGGGAAGTAATGAAGGCAGCTGATGAAGTTTTCTGAAACTTGCCAGTGTATTGTGGCAATAACAACACTTGTATCAAAGAGATGATATTTGAACTAAAAACCTAATTGAGCTACTTGGTTCAAGTGATTAAAATTTATGGAAGGAACCCTGAAGAAGGGGAGATAATTTTACCAAACAAGGAAGAAATATTGCAATTGAAGCCAGAGTCAAGGAAAGATCAACCAGGTTAAACTACTACTTGTGACAAGCCCTAAATGAACTATTGGTGAGTGTTAATTCCTATAGGGGAATGGAACATTGACAGTTGGTCTCAAGTTTAATCTGGCTTGATATTTTTCAAAGAACTAACCATCTCAAATGCTATGTATAAACAATAGCAAAAGGCAGTCTTCTTGAAAAGATTACTCAAAGCTGGTGCAGTCTGTGCAGTGATGCTTTTTTCTTTACCTAATGCACATGGGTTCCTAAGATGTGACAATGAAAATAATTGCCACTTCTGGCACGAGAACAATGTTAAAATAGTCATCTATGCATAAGAAGTTGATTCTGAAGGGCTTGGGTTTTTTCCCAAATGGCAGATGCCATGGATGTTTGTATTTTATAAAAATGACATTTCAGAATTTCCTCACTAAGTGTTTTGTGTCTTAACATTTCAATTACTCAAGCTTTTAGTGACTATTTCCTAATTTATACTCTTAGGATTGCTCATGGAAGATGGATGTGGAGGGTTTATTTCAGCTCCTGACTGGCTCACTGTTTTATGTCATTGGTTGATCAGTCTATCAGATCTGAGACAAAATTAACCAATTAATTTAGGTAATGTGCTAGTCGTCCAAACCAAGAACAAAACAATGAATGTTCAAAAGCCACTTACAAATTGTAGCTAAACCCAGGAACATTTTCTTGCACCTGTATCTTCCTGCAGTTCCTTCCTAGCCAACTAATAACTCATCTGGGGACACTGCTATGTACAGCACATGGACCAGGGCTAGGTTTCTTGCATAAAGGAAAAACTGCAGTGTAGCTAGTTGGATATCATAGAATCATTATGGGATCCTCCAGGATCATTGGGTCCAGCCCTCATCTCAACATCTCTCTAACCCCTAGACTATGGTCTGAAGTGCTCTGTGTATTCATTTTTAAACACCTCCAGGGACAGTGATTCTACCACCTTGGGCAGCCCGTTCTAGTGCCCAACCACTCTCTCAGTAAAGAATCCTAATGTTCAATCTAAATCTCCCCTGAAGCAATTGAGGCCATTTCCCCTTGTCCTAGTAATTTGGGAGATGAGACCAGCACCAGGCTTGCTTCAACCGCCTTTCGCGTGCTCGTAGAGACAAATAAGGTCTCAGCCTCCTATTCTGTAGACTAGATAACCACAGTTCCCTCAGCCACTCCTCACAGGGAATGTTTCTAGACCTCTCACCAGCCTTGTTGCCCTTCTTTGGACCTACTCCAGCACCTCAATGTCTTTTTTATGCTGTGGTGCCCCAAACTGGGCACAGTACGCAAGGTGCAGTTGCACAATTGCGCAGTACAGGGACACTATCACCTCCCTACTCCTGCTGTTTATACCATTCCTGATATAGGCCAGGATGCTGTTGGCCTTCTTGGCCATCTGGGCCACAGCTGGCTCAGGTTTAGTTGACTGTCAGCCAATGCCCCCAGGTCCTTTGCTGCCAGGCAACCTCACTTCCCCAAGCCTATAGCTCTGGGGGTGGTTGTGACTGAAGTGCAGGACCTGACACTTGGCTTTGTTAAACCTCATTCCACTGGCCTCAGCCCATCACTCCAGCCTGTCCAAATCCCTCTGAAGCACCTCCCTACCTTCCATCAGATTGATACTCCCACTTAATTTTGTCTCATCTGCAAATTTACTGAGGGTGCATTCGATCCCCTCATGCAAGATCACCAAGGTGGTCCCAAAGCTGAGCACTAAGGGACATTGCTTGTGACCAGTTGCCAACTGGATTTAACCCCAGTGACTACAACTCTCAGGGCTCAGCCATCCAGACATGTTTTAACCCACTGAAGAGTTAGCTGTGAGCTGCCAGCTTCTCCAGCAGAATGTTGTGGGAGATGGTGTCAAATGGCTGACTGAAGTTCAGGTAGACAACATCCACCGCTTCTCCCTCATTCTCTAGGTGGGTCACCTGATCATAGAAGGAGATAAGGTTGGTTAAACCAGACTTGCCCTTCATGAACCCATGTTGGCTGGGCCTGATGCCCCTGTTGTCCTGCACATACCATTTAGTTGCTTCCTAGATGAACTGTTACACAATCCTCCCTGGTACTGATGTCAGGCTGACAGTTCCCCAGATCCTCCCTTCTGCCCTTCTTGTAGATGGGTGTCACATTCACAAGTTTCCAGTCATCTGAGACCTGACCCATTAACCAGGACTGCTGTGAAATGATGGATAGGATTGGCAAGTTCCACCACCAGGTCCCTCAGCACTCTAGCTAGGATGGATCTCATCTGGCCCCTTAGACTTAGGGGTGTCCAGTTGGATTACTAGGACATACACTGCTTAAATCCTGGATTATGAAGCAACCACATTGATCACCAGCCCCAACTTCTGGCTCAGGGGAGTGAATACCATGAGGTTAACTGGTCTAAGTACTAAAGACTGACACAAAGGCAGCATTAAGTACCTCAGCCTTTTCTTCATTCTTGAGAACTGTGTTCCTCCTTGCATCCAATAAAGGATGGAGACTCTCCCTGGTTCATTTTTTTGTTGCCAGTATATTTGTAAAAACACTTCTAATTATCTCTTGCAGTGGTGACCAGGCTGAGTTCTAGCTGAACTTTTGCCCTCCTAATGTTCTTTCTATACAGCCTAACTAAATCCTTATACTCTTCTTGAGTAGCCTGCCCCTTCTTCCTAGCACTTTCCTCTTTCTCCTGAGTTGCAGCAGAAGCTCCCTATTCAGCCAGGCTGGTAGTATTTCCGCATCAGTTTGTCTTACAATGCATGGGAACAGCCTGCTCCTGTGCCTTTAAGAACTCCTTCTTGAAGAAAGTCCAGCTTCCCTGGACCCTCTTGTCCTTCAGGACTGTACCTCAAAGGACTTTGAACCAGCGTTGTAAACAGGTTGAAGTCTGCCTTTTGGAAGTCCATCGTAGTAGTTCTGCTGCCCCCCCACCCCCCTGCTTACTTAATCAAGTACTGAGAACTCTGTCTTCATGCCCAATATGACTTCCAACCACCACATCACCCACCAGTCCTTCCATGTTGTAAACAAGTCCAGCAAGGCCCTTCCCCTGATGGGATCACTTACCAATTGAGTCAAGAAGTTATCTTCCACTCATTCCAGTAACCTCCTGGACTGTTTCCTCTTTGCTGTGTTTATTTCCAGCAGACGTCTGGTAAGTTGAGGTTCCCCACAAGAACAAGGGCCTGTTATTTTGCAGCTTCAACTAGTTGTCTATAGAACAACTCATCTACCTCATCATGGTCTGGTGATCTGTAACGGGCTCCCAACAAGATACCTGCCTCATTGGCCTTCCTTAGCTTTAGCCATAAACATTCTACTGGATCCTTTTGATTCAGATTAACTCCATCTGTCACCTGCAGACCCCATTCAGTGTAAAGCTCCCCCATGTAAACCCCAAATTCTGTTGGTGTCACCATCCTCTAAGCCACATGTTAATCAGGTGAGTCCTCCTTTCTCTCAGTATTCTTCCCTGACACTAAAGGAATTGAGGAGAAAACCACCTGAGCTCCTGAGCCCTCAAGTGATCTCAGGGCCCAGAAGTATTTTTTAAATTGTTTTCAGATTTCTCTCCATAACATCATTACCAGTCTGAATAACCAATAGTGGATAGTAGTCTATGGCTGTATTGGACCAGTGTTCCCTAACAATATCTCTGACCTTGGCCCCGGGAAGGGTGGGATCTATGGGGTGAAGCCAGTTTGCATATGGGACCATCAGTTCCTCTCAGAAGGGAGTCATCAATCACAATTACTTGCCTTTTTTTCTTGTTAGAGCTAGTCCTATTGCGTGGGGGAGAACACACTCTAGCTGACTCCCCTGACAGGCCTTCATTTCCATCATCATTTGTTTGTCCCTCAATCTCCAGAGCCCTGTACCTGTTGTGCAAGGACAACTGGGAAGAGGAAAGACGCCAGAAGGGTATTTTCCTGCCTCTCCAAGCAATGACCTGTTTCCATTCCCCAACATCTCTTAGGTACCTGGTGTGGACGGAGGAGGGGAGCTTCTCTTTGTGAAGGAGCCTCCACCTGCTGCTCTGTCCTCAAGGATGGTAGGACCTGACTCCACAATTCTCTTGTCTCTCACACTCCCTTGTTGTCCTCAGGCTTTCAACCTTGTCTTTTAGCTCTGCCACCAGATCATTTACCTGTTCATATGGGACACGTTATCTTGATCACACTCTGCTAGCAGTGCCGGGCTCTGCCACTGCAGCCAGAGACCTGGACACCTGTGTGGTTCTGCTGGACCACAGACTGGGTGCCACAGAAGTGAGGTGTGCATGTGGGCACTAAATCAAAACATCATGCCAGTGTGTGGGGTGTTTAAAAGCTCAGCAGTGGCTGTGGCTGTGCCCATTCCTGGCTCACCTTACTCTCAAGGTCAGCTGACACAGGGAAGGGGGGAATGGCTTTGCTGGTCATGTGGAACTGGCTGCAGTGAGAAAAAGCCCCTTTCTCTCAGCTTTTTCATCTTGATCTGCCAATCTGTCACAGCGATGATTGGCTCCTAAGGTAGGTGTATTTATTTATTTATTATGAAACGACACAGGCAACACCTATGTCCACTACTACAGCCAGCCACCAAACAAATTACAAGCATAGCCATAGATCATACTAGGTTATTTAAACAATAGGCCTTTCATTAACCATAAGATGGTCTTCAGGATTTTTTGCTTTTATGGGACATAAATTGCATTGGAGCAACAAGTGTTTGAACCCTTTATGATTAGCTGTAAATCCATTGGTGAAATAAATGCAGTTTCTAGTACCAGAAGGTAGATTGTATCAAATAGCAAATAAAAAGATTGTTCCTGTATTGGGCAATATTTTACATGAACTGTAGAAAATGTATTTAAGAACATTTTATTACTTTTTTTTTATAAGAGATGTGTAATGAATTTAATAAATCATAATAGAAACATTGCAATGAGTATTTGTTTTCTGGATGAACAGTACAATATGTGCACTTGGGGGTTTTGGTGTGCAGCTGGAGTTGCAGTGTACATGACTACAAAACTAGGAAATTAGGTTTTTATACACTATTTTATTTCTAGGTTAACTGTGCATCTAATACTTCAGTGAAGCCCATTGAAAAATGTAATCTTTGATAATCTGTAAATGGCCTGCAATGCATCCTTGAAGTGCCACTGATAATATCACTAAATATATAACTGATCAAGCATTGTTCTTTCTATGCAGAAGCTTCAGTATGAGGCAGGGTGGATGGCGGAAACGGGCTGGTGAAGGCGATGGCTGGGGAATATGGGTATGTTCAAAGCCAAGTGGCTTATCTTTTTATGTAAAGAGGTCCATGGTGCTGTGGTTAAAAAGGGTTTACATTTTTGTCATATATACTAAAGGTATACTGTAAATTAAACTATTTTGTTTAATTTGAAAACAGATAATTAAGTTCAAAATACTTTTTTAAAAATTGCCAGGTTTTGAAATCTTTGTTAAAAATAATTCACTAAATTGCATCATTAATAAGTGTAGACCCTTGAATATCTCTAAATCACCATTTAGAACTAAACTCAATAATGTTAAAGCTATTTATGGTTGTCTCCACTACATTCTGTACTATTGTCATGTATAATTAAGAGGTATAAATACATGGAGCTTAATGAATATTCTCTGCTTTGTTTCTTTAGATAATGAGTATCTTTAATTTAGCATACAAATTTGTTTTATTCCCTTATTTCTTTTATTTGTATTCTTACAAGAATTTTTATCTAGATTGAATCTTTTTCTTATAAAACAAGGTAAGACAAATATGAAATAAACTTTTCCATGTTGGTAACAAAATACAATTATCTGTAGATAAGGATGGAGGAATTGCTATTTTTCATTTCGAAAAAGAACTTGTCTTTCATGTATCAGCCAGGACTGTTTTGGAGAAATGCCTGTTACCTTTCCAGTCTTACAATGGACCAATTTCTGTCTGTAGACATTAGAAAATAAGACTAGAATAACAGAGTTTATTTTGTTTTAACCTAAAAACTAGGGTGGTTATATGTCAGCAAAGGTTAAGAAATTGGAAGATCAGTTCCGGTCAGATTCAGCCATACAGCACCAGAGGGATGGAAATTCATCAACTATCTTCAGTGGAGTTGCCATCTATGTCAACGGCTTTACAGGTGAAGCTTTTATTTTTCTAAGAGATCTGTTATTTCTTGTTGTAGTGGCTGTTTAAGTAAATACATAACAATTGCTGTGTGGGTGTGCATATATATTCCTTTGTGTTTCATGATTAAGTTTTTCAATATTTAGGGTCTGAATAGAAGTACTGCTTTTCTCAAGTGTTTACATGTAGAATCACTGATAAAAAATATGAGGAAATATTTCCTACCTTTTTGTGATCTTATTAATTTAAATGACCCTTTTAACTTCTTCAGTGCTCCTTCATACATTACATTTTTAATTTTCTGAAGTATTGGTGATTGGATTGTATAAGTTAAATTCATGTTTGGATGGACATATTGGGATTTTCTTGCTCTGAGTGGTATAATGCTTGAGGTAGTGAACCCATTAATAGAGGAAGGAGGAACAAAAGAAGAGGCAAGACATGTATATGCATTGTTTTTTATGGACTGATAGTGTGTGTTAACAGCAATAATATTTTTAATTTACCATTCTTACCTTCATATTTCTCAGGGGTTCTGTAAAGCAGCTTGATAACCTTTTGAAACTTCCTAGAAGCCTTTTTCAGGGACTTTGGCCAGGAATGTTGTGACTATTACATGACTAATGCTTAGAGTTTCTGTAACACAGTGCAGTGGTGTTCTGAATACAGGGCTCTAAGGAACTGAAGAAGTTTAAGGTGGGCATGTTAAGATAAGGTATTCAGTACAGGCAGTTTATTCAGTGAAAGTTCTTCAAGGTTCCTAAATAAAGTTCGACCAGATAGCTGTGTAAAAGGCTACAGTAGGAGAGATAGCACTTGGAGACAATGTGTGCTAATTTTACTTAAAAGTTAGAGGTATAATAAAGTGTTAGAAATATTTGGAAAGTTGACAGTAGCCACTGGAAGGCCACTCTCTATACGCTAGGTATTCTTGAAAATGTTTCCTTCCTAGCTTGTTAAGCTTTTGCATTTTTTAGTGTTTTGTACCAGATGAACTATTCAAATCATTCTGTTTATGCTGACCAAAACCTTTTTATGTCAGTGTGACACCCCTGCCAAGGTTTTCCAAAAGCTAAAACTATTTTTTTCCCACCTCTGCTTGCCAAATAAGTACATTTTTAACACAAATTGAAGAAGTAAGAAGAGATGTTAGTTTTTAAGCTTTCCTATTTCCAATTCAAGAATAACCACATCAGCAGAGTTTGGATTAAGTGCTTCATTAAATAAGACATTTTATAATATATGTTCTGTGCTGTTGCTAAACCTTTTTGATATGAACTGTTATTTTAGCACATCTGGGTATAAACTGCTTGTCCAAACTCTGGTGTAAAGGGTCATTGGAACAGGCTGTCCAGGGCAGTGTTGGAGTCACCATCCCTGGAGGTATTTAAACAGTGTGTAGACCTAGAATCATAGACCTGATGCCTAGGGACACAGTTCAGTGGTGATCTGAAAGTGCTGAGTTGATGATCTTAAAGTTATCTTCCCACAAAGAATACTCTGTGATTCTGTGAAAACCTAAGTGAGTTAATCTTACTTTGTATTATGTTGACGTATTTTTTTATGTTGTTTAGCATGAAGTCTACTTGAGTATTTTTGCCCCCCATGATAAATGTTATGTAAAGATACTCTAGAAGAAGTAGAATGATTAAATTTTGAATTGCTCTCTTCAGAGAGTTTTCTACATTTCCTTAGAAATGCTTTTCTGATTCATTTTTTGAAGAATTTGTAGGGTTTTACAGAGAAAGACTGGTTTGCATGCTTTCTGAATGTGTCATCATATGTCTCTATTAATATTGTTTTTTGTAATCGTATTTTTTCACATACAACAGGAATATTTCTGCTTTTAATTTTCTAGACCCTTCAGCTGATGAGTTAAGACGACTAATGATGTTGCATGGAGGCCAGTACCATGTGTACTATTCCAGATCAAAAACAACTCACATCATTGCCACAAATCTTCCAAATGCCAAAATAAAAGAATTGAAAGGAGAAAAAGTAGTTCGACCAGAGTGGATTATGGAAAGGTACGTTGCTGAGTGGCATGATCTAGATGTCAGATGTTTAGGGTTACTTGGTTGGTTTTGGGTTAGACTGGATGATCTTTAAGGTCTTTTTCAGCCTCATCATCTCTGTGACACTGTTTAGATATGCAGCTTTCAAAGATTTCTCCTTTTTAGAAAAAATAGGAGAAAAATCTAGAAAAAACTATTACAGAAGATTGCATTTTGAGATTGTTTAATTTAAAATAGATCTATTCTTGCAGCAGTGGATTGAAAGTACTACTGTTACAGTGAAGATATGCTTTTTAGTGATTGTCTCTTAGGAAACTTCACTGTGAACATTCCTGATAACCCCAAGACTTTCTGAAATAAAATACTATCCTGTTTATCCTGATTACATTTAATATCCAGTCAGTTGACCAGCCCTCATCTCAGTATGGTGGAAGTGAGTATCAAGAGATTGTTTTTTTAAGCTTTTGCCTCGTGTGTTGCCTAAGTTTCATTGAATGTGTAAATAAATAAGAACTGAAGTATGCCAATTGGAAACCATTTTCATGAAGTTAAAATCAGTCTATCTGAACAGTTATTATGTTCTGACTCTGTAAAAAACAAAAGCTACATTTAAAATAAAAGCCAACACAAAACCCCACAAGTTTTATTTACAAAGAGTTTATGTGTTTTTGTTCCTCCATGCACTGAAACATACTGGATCAAGTGAAGCAGTCCTCATGTCCTTGAAAAATAAGAATGTCAGGCTCAGACTAGTTAATGTGGCTTGCATCTTCTTCCATCTGAGGAACCCATAGGAAATGGAACAGGCAGGAGTATGTTCTGGAAATCATTCGGTCAGTGTCACGTTTTCTTAAGGACATCTTTCCTAGACAGTCAGGAGACACTGTCAAGGAACTGTTCTGCGAACATACTTGAGGAATCCTATTTGCAGTTCCTGTTTCCCGTTTGCTGATTTTCAGTTGTTTGGATTCACATGTTTCAGAGTGTGTATCTTTAAGGTTATTCTTTTGAACTTCAGACAGAAACTATGAGTTCATCAGTTTGAAAAAGACTTTAGGTCAGTTTTTTAAACAGATTTCAGGCCTCATGCATGAGTTTAAGGACTTGGAAACCTAGCTGTAGGTGTGTCTTTATTTGAAAGGTGTAGATTGTTTTCACTGATGCCATTAAACATCATTTTGAATTTTCCTTATGATGTCTTGTGTTCAGGTTGTGTGTCTCCTGATTCTGGAAAGTTGTACCGGAGAATAAGTCCAAAAAACATGGCATAGACAGATACATGGGGTTGGGAACAAGGAGAACACTAGAACAGAACTCAGATCAGAATGCATAATAAAAGCTAATTTCACAACAACTCCTCATTTTTTAAAATAACTTCAATGGTATTGAGGAAATGTCATTAATTAAGTACTCCATGTCTGTGTTTGGAATACTCAATTATATTCTCAATAGATCAGTTGGTGGAAATTAGTGCAGTGGATATAGAAGTTCCGAATTTGTTGAATATTCATGTGCACATCATGTTAGCACAATATGATGGATTTGGGTTTTTTTAGTTCGGTCACACCTTGAATACTGTTCAGTTTTGGGTGCCTCAATACAAGAAAGGCGTAGGGGTGTGCCGGGTTGGATCTAAAGAAGGGCAACAAGATTGGTCAAGTGTCTGGAGGACAAATTCTATGAGGAGTGGCTGAGGGAGCTGGGGATACTTTGAAGAAAAAGAGGCTGAGGGGAGACTTTATTGCTGTCTACAGTTACTTGAAAGGATGTTGGTATCTTTTCCCAAGTAATGTGTGTGCACATTATGATCTAGTCCTTTCTTACATGATCACAGGCCATCTTTTTTCGCTGTGGTGCCTGCTAGATTTTCTTCACAGGTTGATTTGTGATCCCTTAGCTTTGTACCCAGTATGATGTCTACTAGAGGGAGTACCCTGTTGGTCAGTTTAGGGTCACCTGTCCTGTCTGCTCCTCCCTGCAGGGACAGCCTCTCACTGCATCCCCAGCATGGTACACAAGATTTTGCAGTAACCTTGGTCTTCACAGGAGCGAGTCTAAAAAGAGTCTTTCTGCATACCAACCACTGGTGGTAACTGTAAACACCAAGCTTCTGCATCACTTGTAGAAACAGACACTGTCTGCACAAAAACACTGTTAATTCCAGAGTGCAGTTACTTAGAAGAGACTGAGCTGAAAAGTATTATCACTGAACAGAATTAGTCCTGTTCTAGCTCAAACCAGAAAACCAACGCAAGAAAATCTGACAAACAGGAGTGAGTTCAGAGAACCACCAACATGAACAGGGGCCTGGAATGTGTGATATATGACAAGAGGCTGAGGAAGCTGGTTTAGTTTTGCTTGGAGAAAAGACTAGTAGGAGATCTAATTGTTGACTTTTGTCACGTGGAAGGTACAGAGAGTGTGGAGCTAGATGTTTCTTCAAGATGTATGGTAAGTGTACAAGGGGCAGTGGTTGCAAGTTGCCCAGTTCTGCTCAATCTGATCTTACTTTAAAGATAACCCTACTTTGAGTAGTGTTTTAGACTAGAGGCCTCTAGAGGTCATTTCCAACCAAAGTTATCTAGGAGTTGCAAATTCTGTGATCCAGGGGGTGGGGAAGTATGTTGAATGATGTATCTATAATGGGATTCCTATAGTTGCATCTTAATATAGTTTAAAAAAAAACAACCATTGATTTACTGATCTAATAATGCTGTTACTCCAGTAGTTAAAATCTTATCATGATCAGGTTCTTAAATAAAAGTTGGGGATTTTTATCTTCTGGGAATGACACTAATGATTTTGAAGTATTAACTGTTGTTATAAACTCAGGTTCACATGGTGATATGTCTAACTAAGCATTGCAAAATCTTAATTACACCATCAACACTTTCTGCACAAGAAAGCTTTAGAATTCTACCATTCTTAATTCTGTTTGTTAATGTTTAATGTAAAGGTGTTTCTTTATGAATGGTATATATTAATGTATCAAACAATATTTAATTAATATGTTTTTAGGCTTTTTGCCCTGTCCGATTGCCGTAGAAACTATACCAGATCTCTGTGTACATGCCTAACTACAATTTATCTAATTGGGAAATGTGATCTCTTCTTTAATTGCAGTAAGAACACTCCTAAGGGCTTTGGTTCCACTGTCTAGCTCCCTTGATAGTAGTAGAAATTTGAGGTAGTTATGAAGCATGTCTCCAGAAGAAAGCAATCAGGTGTTGAAGAACAGCCAAACAGTATCTGTCACTGAGAAAAAGTCTCTAAAAATTTGAATCCAATTGTATTTTTAAAACAGAATTCTACTATTAAGCTGCTTTGGTATGAGAGAGCTTCCTGTGCTGTAAAAGCCTCAGCATCTGTGACCCGGTGTTCCTTATGAAGAGATGTATAGTAAGAAGATACAAAGTGTAGGATGGGAAGGCTATTATCTCTATTGCCAGAAAGAGGTGGTAAGGTGGAGAGATGAAGTCATGGTGTGATATAGTTTTGAGATGAGTCCATTTCAAAGTCCAGGACTTCCCTAAGGAATTTAGCAGTTCTTGAATTATAACTGCAGTTTCAGTGGAAGAATAAAAAGAAAGAACGCTTGGGATGGAACTGGAATGGCTATGGTAAATATTTATGGAAGGTCTACCTGGAAACTATGCTTTTATCTAGCTTTCTTAAATTTTCTCACCATAAGGCATTGTATTTCCTTCTGGAATGAAAAAAATAGTTCTTTAATAGTAAGCCGCATCTTGGCTGACTTCCTTCAAATTCTACCCGAATTTATGTGCAACACTTGCATTTGCATTGTTCCAAGTGAAAGGCATCAGTGAGCATTATTCAGGTAGAATAACCAGGACCACTCACCAGGTTCTGGGATTTTGTTTGGTTTGGGGTGGACATTTTTGACCATGCATTGTTAATTTTGTTTTTGAAATTCAATATTTGAATTTCTGTGTGTCCATTGGAGAAGAGAAATGGATGTAGACAACTGACCAATACAACTGTACTAATATGTTTTGTTGTACAAGTCTCCACATCACAAATTACAAGCACATACAGCAGAACAGCACAAGGTAACGACTGAAGTTAAGAGTTTATTTTTAGGCATGGAAGATTGTTGGTTTATTTTTTCAAATGTCTTAAGTAATAACCTGTTCCATTTTCTGTTGTTGTTGCAGCATTAAAGCTGGACGTCTCCTCTCGCACATTCCGTATCAGCTTTACACCAAGCAGTCAAGTGTTCAAAAAGGTCTCAACTTCAATAGCATATGCAAACCTGAAGATCCCATGCCAGGTCCAAGCAATATACCTAAAGATGTCAACAGAGTGTAAGTGTTCTTGATCTTGTAATGCAGATGTTAATCATTCAGTCATAATGATTTTGCATTTATAACTATATAGCATTTTGAAAATTTATTTCAGCTTTAAAGAAGGGAGGCTTTGAGGCGCTGAAATTTAAAAATAAGGTAAGCTATATAAATAGCTGAGAACTACAGATACCTTCACTCCAAGCCTTCTGTCTAGTCTTTCAACCGTAATTTGCTTGATAATGTGACCTAGGAGTCTGAGGATGTAGAGTATCAGTATGGAAGCAAAAGGCACACGTTAAAGGATTCTGACTAGTGACACTGGAAAGTGCATTTGTATTTAAAAAACCAAAAAGCTGGTATAATTTGATTACTTTTGCTAAAGGTGGTACAAGTGTAAATGCTTACTAGTGTTCTTTCAAAAAAGAAAGTCACAGCATACCTTTATGGCTCAGGATTTCAAATAATTATACTCAAGTATATATACTGATAACAGTGAGGAAGATCATAGAATCATCATGGCTGGAAAGGATTATCAAGTCCAGCCCTCATCCCAACAAATAAATAGTGAGCACTTGAAACATCCTGTAAATGTCCCTGGTTTTTATATAATATGATATTAAGTAATTATATCTGTTTCAGAAACCATATTAAAAAGTGTTGGATGGAAAGTGAGACCACACCCAATGGAATAAATCGCTGGAATGAAGGAGAAGAAGAACAAAGTGATGATTTTGGATTTACAGAGCTGGAGCAGATCCTTCCAGGACAGAAACAAAATGGAATTCAGTCTCACAAAGGCAGTGCTGCCGTTTTTAATGGACGTACACACTCTTCTACCAGTGCCTTAAAGACACAGGATTGCTTGGTGCCCTCTGGCAACAGTGTTGCAAGTAGGTTCTCTTCAGGCCCTGTGCAGGAGGAGGGGAAGACTGAAAAAGGCATGGTTGACTGTAGAGACTGCACAACGCAGCAGTTGCAGCAGAGCAACAAAAATACAGACTTTTCGTGGAATCCTCATAGGACTATGAGTAATTCATCCTCATCTACATTTTTGCACAGTAATGCTAAAATAAACGGTGCTCACCACTCCACTGTTCAGGGGCCTTCAAGCACAAAAAGCACTTCTGTACCTACTAGCAAGGCAGCTTCCTTACCTGTGTCCAAACCTTCAGATTGTAGTTTTATTTCTGACTTCTATTCACATTCAAGACTGCATCATATATCAACGTGGAAGAGTGAACTGACGGAGTTTGTCAACAGTCTGCAGAGACAAAACAGTGGTGTCTTTCCGGGAAGGGAAAAATTAAAAAAATGGAAATCAGGCAGGTCTGCACTTAAAACTGACACAGGTAGATACTTGTTTATGTTGAGAAGGTGCCTTATATCTTTGTACTTTAAATGTCTAACTGAGACAAACTAGGTTAGTGTTCAGTATTCATATTACAGTTGGGCTATGTGGAAAGGCATGGTGACTTTGCACTGAAATCTTTTGGTTTTGATTGTTTGGGTTTTTATAACGTAAAATGTGACTTAGCTTGGTGCTGTGGTCTATATTAAGTTCCTCATTGTAGAAATAATGCTCCTGAATTTACCAAGATACATGGATTGATCAAGGGGGAAAAATACTATATATATCTAAACACACGAGTCTGTAGTTACTCAATGAAAATTGTAATAGGGAAAAAGAACAGAAGAAGAAACCTTGCTGCTTTTTAGTTCAGTGTGAAAATTTAAAAGATCAGCAACATTTGGTAGTAAACTACTATCTTAACTTTTTTGTTAGTTTTGTGTTGCTCTGGGTCTGTTTAAATGGGTAGCATTGTCATAAGACTTGACAGAAATGTTCTGTGTCATTACTTTGAGAGCCAAAATGAAAAAATGCGTAACTCGAGAGGCAAAGTGTTACAGGCCTAGATAAAGTATTTTACCTATTTAGAATCTCTTATTTACAGTCTCATTAAATTAAAAGGCTAGCTCTGTATCATCAAAAAGGAATCTGACTCTGTTGTACTGTAGAAATGCTCATGTGTAATCCTATGAATCCTATATGCTTGATAAATTACTACATCTTAAAAAAATATTGTTAGATAAATAAATTGAGTCTGTGATTGTGCTAGAACACCCTACATATAAAACTTGTTAGCATATTAACTACCATATGGTATAAACTAGCTCTGTTTTTTCTTTGAATTGGCCCAGAATGTTCAAGTACTGAATGTGTTTTTAGTTGGCAAATAGCAGCTTTTTAAGCATTAACTTGATCACTTGATTTGTAAATATGACTTTTATTTAGGTATTTTTTTAAAGAACAAGTTCAAGTGGTAAATTACTAAAAATAGGAAAACATTTTTCTGATTACTTACTAGTTAACACAGATGTTAAGTAGAACAATTGATGTATTGAAGTCTTTTTTTCACTGTAACACTTCATGCATTGTTCGGGGAGGTTTTTTTGTTCTTGTTGTCAGATACAGCCTCCTCTGGTAGATCATGCAAACCTGAACATCTAGAATATCTAGTGCTTTAGGTATAAAAGCTTTTCAGTCTGAATCTGTTCAGCTCATCTTCACTGAACGCTTGCATAAGTGTAGGTATGGCAATGATAAAATCCACTTGCATGGAAGATTTAAAACTAATTTTAATATGCTTCATGAAGAATTAATGGAAGCTCTTAATGAAGCTAAACTTTTCTTAGTATTTTGGAACATTCTTCTTGTTGATGAACAAAAATGAGTAATGTTCTCTGTTTCAGATTCAGTGCTAACATTAAGAGATTGAGTTCTCACAGCATGCCTCAGTCTCCTTTGACAGGAGGCATTTGTTAGATAGAAAGGATTAATTTTGAGAAAATAAAATAGAAAATTCAAGTTTAGGTTGTTTGTCTCCTGTTTTATGTTTACATTTCTCTGAGAGTTTTGTAAATGTAAATATATTTGTGGTCAGAAAAACCAGAAATCTTTTTAATTAAGGTAAAACTTGATTACTACTGTGAGCAGTACCTAAGCGTATGAACTAGGGTTCAAGTTTTCTGTTGGTGTATCTTCATACTAGGTAATGTGTCTGTTGCGAGCTCAGCCAAGTCACAGAGCTGTATAATGCACGTGGATATGGATTGCTTCTTTGTGTCTGTGGCTATTCGACATAGACCAGATCTCAAAGGTCAGTATTTAATTCTTCATATTACAGTTTACTTAGTTAAGCTTTTTAAAAAAAAAGCAAACTTCTGCATGTACAAAATTAACTTTGCATGTTAATTTTTTTCCTGGCTTCTTTTGATAGTCATACTGTGCAACTTTCCTATTCCTGCTTGCTTCCTCACAATCCAAAGCCATGTGGAAATGTCTGAAGAGAAAGGTGAAATCTGGAGTAACCATTCTCTGTAACATCGTACTTCTCTTTTTGAGACTTAGGTCTGCCATGTTAGAAGTGGGAGAACAATTTTTTGTTGAACTTAAAAAAAAAAAAAGGACTAGGATATGCTAGTAGTTTTTTTGAAGTAAAGTAGGAAGCTTTGTTTATATTATAAAAGTGGAAAGGTAAAGGCTGAGAGGTAATGCTTGATTTTTTTCAGAGGAGATTTACTTCTTAGATTTTCTAAGCTCTTAAAGTAGTGTAAGACCTGGAGGATGAAAAACTCATTTGGCATTTAGAAGTCTGAGTCAGGGCACAGAATGAGTTAGTGGAACTCCTTATCAAGTTTTGCTGGATTCTTTTACAACTATACCATTCAGAAATGGTTATACTGTGCAAACACTGAACTTTCTTGATGCACAAGTCTGAAGTGCTGACCGTCTTAAATCCAACTGTCATGGACCTTGGGAAAGATTAAGCTGTGTATATACGCAATTCCTTTACTTTCTTTTGGTGTCCAGAAGTGCCAGCAACTGTGTCAAAGATACTCCTTGTATGTTTGCATTTTTAAAATTTTACTTCCTGGCAAGTTTTGAATTTCATTACTGGACTATAAAGAACCTTGGACTTTTCTGCAAATATTTTTACTGTTTCATGAAAGTCTGCTGCAACTTTTAGTGCATACATTAGTTCCCTCTAGAAAAATCACAGTAATTTAACATTAGTAAGATGTCAAAAGTTTACTACAGATTTGATTTTGTACAGTTAAACAGGTTGAACTTGGTCTGTTTATATACTTTCAGTTTACTTTAGCTAATAAACATGTTAAAAGTATTTACAATCAGTATGATATTTGCTATGTCTTAAACTAATGAATCATGAGGGTGTTGGTGAAGTTTCACAGCTTCCTTTTATGCTTATTATTAAAGAGAAAATCACGTGGCTGTTTTTTCGCTCTTTGAAATCTTTTAATCTACATACATCATGCAGTCTCTTTCATAGGTGTTTCCTCCTTAATGCTGTAAAAGTATGTGAGCTTGAAAGGAATTATAGAAAAATAAAGCAGATACCTTTAAGGTATTCCTCTAGTTATGGCATAATGAAAATGTAAGCTGTTACAGAATTTGAGTTATAAATACACGCATTTCTTTCTCCATAGGAAAGCCAGTGGCTGTTACAAGTAACAGAGGTGCAGGAAAGGCACCACTGCGCCCTGGTGCAAACCCCCAGCTTGAACAGCAATATTACCAGAATAAACTATTGAATGGCAAAGCAGGTACAGATAAGTCTATTTGTTTGTCCATATATTTTTAACTTTTGCTGTTGACGGCTGTAAAAAATTATTAATAAAGTGCACAGTGGATAATTATTTTCATGTGAGGGATTTTGACAGATAAATCTTTTAGAACATGATATTCTGTGGCCTTAGCAATAATATGTAACTGTGACTTCTTGCTAGTTAGCTACTTTGCTCACTGTGGGTGAATTTAGAGTAATTTTAGGGTTTACTAACTTTAATGGAGTTGAATATAAGATATAATGTTCAGTAATTGTTAAAAATAATAAATACCCATTGTTCAGGATAACTTTGTTGTACCTATTAAGAAGCAACAAAATAGATTTCAAAAGACTACTGAATTTTTTTTTTACTATGAAAGTAGAAATGATAGGACATGGCCAGTGAAAAATCAGTTGTTTGAAGTTGGTGTTTGAATTTCATGTGTACAATGAGTTGATATGAGTGATCCACAGAGCATTTTAGGTTTCTGGGAAGTCTATGTGACTTCTATGAATTTTGTCTCTCCAGTACTTTTATTTCCTCAAAATCCAGATAGCTTCATCGTTTGAGAATTCCTTACTTGCCTTGCCTGCAGTAATTTAGAAATTTGTTGAATTCTGTATCCTCAAGTAATATAATACTGTAAACAAAATATACTTTTTTATCAAATGTTATTATTATTATACTGCCTAAAATGCACTAGGATGAGAAAGTATTTTGCTAAACATTGGCAACTCGCTTCTCTTTTTTCCTTCAGCAGTCTGCTTAATCAGCTTGAAGTTTTTACCACAAGGTTGAAAAGTGCATATAGACGAGACAGCTGCTATTTAATTGCAGTTTAGATTTGGAAGGTGAACTTCTACTTTGCTTCTTGTGTGTGTACTTTTTAACAACTTGTGGTGACAAGTACTACTCTTATAAAGTTGTATTAGTGAGTTACTTTATTGATACAAGAGGTGTAGAAAGACAGATTTATCCATGGTTGTTTCTGAATTGTTAGGACTTTAAAAAAAAATCTGCCACTTTTCAAAGTAGTTTGGAAACACAGTATTAGAGGAAACAGTGTCATTGTATTTTCTTTTTGCTGCAGTTTAACTTAAGTAGAATATATGTATTTGTGAAACGCACTGGCCTCTTAGCTTTTTAAGGACTTTTCAGGATGCTCCAGACTTAACTTCTGCTGTGTTGTTTGCAGTGTCATGTATGAGTGTGTTACAAAGATAGCTGTGGTTTTTATGGAGTTGCATTTCCTGTAATGTAACTTATATGTGAACTAGTTATTACTAGTTCAGTTGAACAGTGACTTTTATGAGGACCTTACACTGGGTAAGGGTGTGACGTTGTTAGAGTCAAGTGATGCGTGGAGAGTGAGGCACTTAAACTACATAAGTTTAGCTGATATCTAGCATTTTCTTTGCAATTCATGAATTCAGTAGTATTTCTTTTGCTGTATTTATTACTCAAGAGTACCACAGATTTCAGCCTCATTATATAACAAACTCAGTTTCTTACTCCAGCAACTTTTTCTGGGTATCTGCACATTCATTTCTTTAGCTTCAGCATCCTGTCTCACTAGTGTGCATACAGGCAGGTAGCTAGCTCTTTCTTTCTTGACACTTAGTCTGATTGTATAAGCTACTATTTTGGTGAAAGGATTTTTTTCTAACACTCTTTTTATAGTATCTTTCTTGTTAGCTGCAGTTCTATTATGCAGCTGCATAATATTTTTTTAGTATCTTTTCAATAAATTTATCTCCATGCACAATTGTTTTATCAACAAAAAATACTGCACGTTTTTTCTGCTTGCATTCTCATAAGTACATGGCTTGTCTTCTTTTTGGGGAAAAGAAATTTCAGTTAGTTATGATCTTGAATGGAAAGGTGAAATTGAAGGATTAGGCTTTTCTAACATCATGTTATCTTAGAAGGTGTATGTGACACAGTATTTAATTGCACCATGTCCTAGGTATATATAGTCCAGTAATCACATGTATCATGTAGAAAAGTACTTTTTCTGTAATACCAAAGTACAGAAAGCTAAAATACCCTGTTAAAAATACACAATTCTGTTTGGGAACATGTTATATAAATGAAACTTTGAACATAAGCATATTTTTGCATCCATGCTTCAACATGGAACCCACTTCATTTTGTTATGCTTCATGCTTTCCAGGCTGTCCTCTGATTTTGCCTTCCCCAGGTCTTGCTTATAAGAAAAAATGTTAAAATTTTAAAACCGCAAAAAACAGACCACCACCAACACACAAAGAAAACAAAAAATAAATGAATAAACCCAAAGCCATATGAATCACTTTTGACCAAATACTGAAATCTGCTGCTTCAGCTACCTCTTTTGTTTGCAAATTGCTTCTTTTAGTGATACTGTTTCCTACCTTTGATCTGCATTGCCAGACAAATGTCTAGTGTCAATAAAATCTTGATTCTTTTATGAAATACTTTCTTTTTCTTGTTTGAACTCATCTTAAAACAGAAAACTTTTAAATTTAAAGCCTACTTTCATTCTCACTCTAAATCTTCAAATTGGAGCTAGCTTTTCTGGGTAGTAGAATTTACTTCTCTACATACCTGCCATCTTTAACATTCATTTTCTAAAGATAGAAGATTAACATGTGTTAATCGGATTTCATAGACTGGGGTCTCTTTTCCATGGCCAGGATGCCCAAGATGTGAATGTTTTCTAGGCTTCCTTTCCCTCAACCCTAGTATCTCCCTTTTTTCATTCTAAAGAGCAGCAGATTTTTAACCATCATATTAGTCACAGATTTATTCTCAGCGATTTCTTTTTCACAGACTTGGGTCCTGGCCTCTGATTTCTCCATCCGTTGCTCCACATTCACCATGTGCCTGTCTAGTTTCCCAGCTTTTGATGAGAGGTTCTCTGCCTTGCCTTCCATTGAGGACAATGTGTTCAGCATTGCCCTGAATTTCACATGAAGTGACTCCATCAGCTCATGGGGGGATCTGCTCTGCTGCGATGTGGAAAAAGTCGACGAGTCCAATGAAGATAGACAAGATGACAGCATCATCTCAGGCCAGGGCACAGGAAGGCATGGACTAAAGACATTGTTCTTGTTCTTATCTTTATTTGGGGCATAATTTTGCTCTAATTTTCAGTTGCAGACATCTTAGGTAACTTACTGAGCTCATCATGCATTAAAATATTTGAGACATTAGAAGTTGCACAAATTTAGCAGAAATTCTGAATAAAAGCAGTTTTTCCCATGATTCAGGCTCTGCCTCTGCTGTCTCCACTCACTCATTACAACACTTTCTGTTCTCATAACTACTCCTGTGTGCACATAGCACCATTTCCTTTCAGTCTCATTGTCAGTGAGTTGTTAGTACAATGAAATATAATTAGTCACTGTTGCATTCTGAAGAAAACTCACCATTTATTTTTCAAAACTGTATGGTATTAAATAGATTACTGCAATGGAAGATCACTGTAACACACATATTTGACTTCATTTTAAGTGAACAGAGCTTTTTGTCTGATACCTTGTTTTGATTCTGATAGGGAGTTTGGGAGAGCATAGTAATTTCTACATCTAGCCATTTTTTCAGGCTGATCTATATTTAAACTGTAGGCATGTTTCTTGTAAGGCTTATGTACCATGAGCACACAAGCAAAAAGGAGTAGAAAATGCTTTGCTTGATTCCTGTATTCAGTGTGATGGGATTCTGTTCTAGTACCTGATACGCAGAGAAGACTAAAGTTTATGTAAAAGCATGCTGTAAAGTTCTATCGAATTAGCGGAAGTCTCTTGTCATTGTAAGTCTGGGGTTGCAGTGTTTATAGTTGTATTGATTTGATACAAAAAACACTTATAGTGATACTTGAAAAAAGTCGACATACCTAATATTACTAATACTAAAATCTACTAGGAAGTAACAGCAGAAGTATGGTCAATTACATTTTTCCTCCTAAGAGTGATAAAGGAAATACTAAATTTCAGCTACTGGTTTTTTTTTTAATTTGAGCTAATTAGCATCCTGGTTATTTCTTTTCTTAAAAATCACTTTGTGGTACGTAGATTATTAGAAAAATAGTTTTAAGTAAGAGGTTGTAAGGATGATAAAAAGTCGGTTTGCATTCTGAACTTAGATAGTTGTGCTTTCTATAAAAAGGAATGTTGTCTTGTTTAGCCAATCAGTTAATAAGTTTTTGTGTGTCTTGTATTTCTTCACAGGACATGGTTGTAGCAATTAGCCTTAAGTGTCTGATGGTTTTTATTGTTACTAGAGCTAACTAAGATCAGTCTAATTTTACAGTATAGTGTATGTGTTCACCAACAAGCTGCTGTGTTGTAATTTGGGGAAAAACAGAACCAGAATTTTTCTGTAATTTACTAATCTTCTCACTAATGTGTACAGACCTATCTGTAGACATTACTTGGGGTGGGGGAGTGTGATCTGGTTTTGTTGTTTGTTTTTTTTCTGGACCATGATATCAAAGTAGTATTAAGAACTTTTTTTCCAACAGGTAGAAGTTAAAATTGTATAAAAGACAAAAATTGTATAAAATAAAATCCATTATTTTAATTTTACTTACATTTCCAAAGACAAATAACATAAAAGCTAATAGAAGTATTATTTTCCATGCAGAAATTAGAGTACCTGATAAGCTAGACTCATCAGTCTGGGAACAGCCAGATTCCACACATGTTAATGGAGCTGACTTCAATCTCACTGTTCTGTCCATGGCTGAAATAGCTTCTTGTAGTTATGAAGCCAGGTAGGTAAAAGTTACATAACAGGTTGTTTGAAAATCTTGACTGGTTTTGGCATCAAATGTTGAGAAGAAGTGGTCATTAAGTCCAATAGAGAGGATTTTCTTTTTGAAATGTTTTTTAAAAGTTATATAGGGTGCTAGAATTTAATGCAAGGTCTTCCCTAAGGACGCTGTTGCTTTTTAAACACTGCTCAATACCTCTCAAGCTAATGTGTATGTTACTTGAATCAAAGCTTAAGAAGAACCTTATGCCCATGATATTGTTATTAGCTGTGATATTGTTAATTTTGTAATGTCAGCTTCACTTCTTTTTATCAGAAGTACATTGTTTTATGGAATTAGCACTTCTTTACAGATTGTTTTAGTTAAAATCAGATAGATAGAGTGATTACTAAACTTAAATCAATTTCTTGCACAGATTATATAGAGCATACCCAATAACACAGCTTATAAATGTTCAGAATATGAAACCACTTATTATAAATACAAACACAGTGTTGGAAATACTGTTTTCTTCCCTGACTGAAATAATACTCCAGAAATTATTTCTTCTTTGGAACCTTTCTCAAGCATGCTAGGATAGGTTTGCTTATGTTTGTAACTCAGAAAGTTAGTTTATTATCTGAGCATAATTCTTTAAGCTTGTGTAGTGGAATATAAGATCCATGTACCTTAGTCATTATAGTATATGTGCGGTTTTAATTTGAAGCAGAAGATTGCAAGTAGTGCTTTCTGGAGGCTATCTTAAGCATGTTCCCAAAGGGAGGCTGATTATACTTAATGTCTGAATATTATACATTAATTCAAACACTATACTTGCAGTTAGTTTGCTTACCATTCAAATTGGCAGCAGTTGGACCAAACTCCTTTTTTGATTATCTCATTTTTTGGGGAAAGGACTAACACTTCATTTGGAAATATACCTTATTGATTTGTGGAAAAATTGGTACTGTGTTTATTTGGAATTTTAGACAAGTTGGCATAAAGAATGGAATGTTTTTTGGCCAAGCAAAGAAGTTGTGTCCAAATCTTCAAGCAATTTCATACGATTTTGATGCATACAAAGAAGTTGCACGGACAGTATATGAAATATTAGCAAGGTAACACGTGCTGTTTGTTTATATGATCTATCATAGTAAGATTATCAAGCTTACTCTGTTTCCCACTGCTGAATACCATTATTTAGCATTTTCATCTGCATGTTGCTCCTCAGCTTCAGTAAAGCCATTCCTATTTGAGAACTTCCTTTTGTAGTGTTTTTGTTGCTTAGAGTGTTGTGCTACTTGACCATTCTTTTCTCTTGAAGCCAAATCCTGTAAACATTCAACACCTGACTTCCAGAGGAGTCATTGTTAAAATTTTTTACTGATTACCTTATGAGAAGCAAATCTCTCCTTAGTAGTAAGGTTTTTTCCCAAGAGGGTTTTCCTACTAACCTAAGGATGGGTTATGGAAGCTGTATCAATGACATACTGCTTTCTGGGCTTAATGAACTTGAATGAAACTGGAAAAAATACTTTCTTCAGCTATTCCTTTAAATCATGAAGCGTATTGAAATCAGTCCCATGTTAATAATATTACTGTAATTTGCTGGTTTGGCATTTTTTAATATGTAAGTGATGTGTGGTACAAAATAAGGGAAATACCACCACAAAAGGAAGACTTTATTTGCTACGTATTTGTTTTAACAGATGGTGAGCTGTTGCTGGTGTTTCACCTCCTTTACTTTGTGTTGATAGCTATACTCACAACATCGAAGCAGTCAGTTGTGATGAAGCACTAGTAGATATCACTGAAATCCTTACAGAGACCAAACTGACTCCCGATGAACTTGCAAATGCTATCCGCACTGAAATCAAAGCCCAAACTAAATGCACCGCATCTGTTGGGATGGGTAAGTACCATATTTAATTTCTGTTGCAAGCGATGCCTGTTCTTGTTTCACATATCGAAGCTATGTAAGGTCGCTAACACTCATGTTTATGTGAGGTGGAATATATTGCCATTAACATTACCTTAGAACAAATAAAAAATGCAAGATAATCTTCCCAAGTGGAAAGTTCTAAACAAAAATGTATACAGTTGCTATCAATTGTCCTTTGTGATCGGGACAGTATGCTAAAATTCTATCTCGGTGATAATCTTACATTCATTTTTACTAAATGCTACTGTATTATTCCAGTAAATAGGAAAATGAGCACAAAGTTTGTTTCTTACTGGATACAGAGTTCTGTTACCAGTAAGAATTTGTGGCGTGGCATGATTTAACATACTTATTAGAAGATATTGAAAGCAAAGATCTGTGTGATCTGTAATAGGTATTTCATATGAAATGACACATCAGAAAAGACTCATTTTCTTTCTTTGCACTTGACCTCTTCCTTTCCCTATTGTTTTTGTCCCTATAATATTAAAGTTGAGTACCTGTAAACAAAGATACTGTGTGTAAGTATGAAATGCATTTATGAGCCAATCTGAAATTTAGTACTGTGAGCAGAATTCTTTCTTTATTTCTTATGATACCATAGTACAGACATTGTAATTCTCTGGATTCCTGTTTGTGTCTTGTTTTGACTGGAAATACATTTTGTAGTCTCCTTTATATGCTTCTTTAGCATGTTTGGTTTTTCTGTAGAAAGAATGGATTTAGTTTTTGAAGCATAATTTTCTAATCTTACAGTTCTCTTACAACCATTTTTTTTTCCTAATGATTTGTTTGAGATACTGGAAAACAATTTTGGTATCCTTTATAGAGACTCATATAGTAAGTATTTACCAACGAATTCATCTCTTCACTCATAATTCACTGTCAAGTAAAAAAATCAGAGAAAATAATTGGAATGTGACATTAATATTGAGATCTTATTTCAAAGTCATCTGCCAGAAACACATCTTGTCTCAGTGACTCAGATGTTTCCCAGTGGGGAAGTTTTACCAATATACTAAAATGTACATTTGAATAGATACTGTTTAACTACTGACATCTCTTCCTTGTGCTGCTGATTAGAGATACATTAAAGAAGAACATATTTACACCAGTTGAATAAATTTAGCTTTTATACTAGAGATTTTAGTGGCTAAACTAAACTTATTTAAACAATGCTCGTGAAAGATTAAACACTCATCTATTAACACCCTGTATCTTGGTTTCTCATTTGTTCATTGAGGTATTAGTTTTTTCCTACTTTACTTCATTGTTGTGGGAATCAGTGCATTGCAGAAGATAAATCACTGAGATTTCATGGTATTAGAGGTGTGTTTAATAGAGAAGAGGATCAGAAATCTTCAGTACTTTATAGACAAAAAATGGATCCCAAAGTTAAATATGAAATTGAATGAGGAATCTGCCATTAGTTTTTTCATCAATTTAACCTCTCTGAAGAAACAGCGCATGTAAAATTCTGTGACTGTTCTCACTAACTAAAATTTTAGAATAGACGAGTCTGAATAGGATAGAGGACCAGAACAATCCAGTCACATAGGGTTGTGAGTTTGGAATTCTCCTGATTTTTTATTATTTGCTTTACCTTAGAACACAGTGTTAGTGGCAGTGACAAATCTGTTTATCTGTGATCTTAAATTTGTTTGGATATCATTTCAGAGACCTAATTGACTGGACATGAGAGAAAATTATTAAATAGGTCTACTTACCACCATACTTTGAGTGCATAGAATAATTTAATAAAGTCAGTATTTTTTAGTGAATACTCAGGCCAGAATATTAGCTTAATTACAGTATTCCACAGAGAATATATAGGATATAATTGTTGCATAAGTGTTATTTATATTGACCACAGTGGAATTTTTTGGAGTTCTGCTGTGTTAAGATAGTACACTTAAAAATAGTTTAGCCATTTGCACTTGTTTATCTGTGATCTATGTGTGTAGAACATAACCAAGACAAAAAAAATCAATGTTTTTATTGAAGAATCAACCAACATTTGTTGGTTGTTTTGGGTTTTTTTGGTGGGTTTTTGGTTGGTTGGTTTTAACTTGCAGTTGCTAGTTTTGAAGTAGATACTGCAAATGTATATGAATATATTTCATTAAATTCCTTGAAAAAGATGAATAATTTGACGGTACTTTCTGCATTTTTAACTTGCTTGTTGAACTGTGACATTCCAATTAAAGACAGGCGGTACCTCAGACGTACTTTAATTTGGTTTTTTTTACAGGTTCTAATATTCTGCTGGCCAGAATGGCAACTCGTAAAGCAAAACCAGATGGACAGTATCACTTAAAACCTGAAGAAGTGGATGATTTTATCAGAGGACAACTTATTACCAGTCTTCCAGGTACTCTTTCTTCTAGTGGACATTTTGCCTGCTGATACTGAAACAGTTTCAGCTACATATCTTTGTTCTGGACCAAAAGGATTAGACGTTATTCCATGATTGTGTTCGAAAGAAGGATGACGGTCTCTGAAAATTTTGAATCGGATTGTTTTGTATCTTTGAGCAGCTTCTTTTTACTAAAGAATTCTACAGTCACACAACAAGATCTGTAGAAGATGCTCAAAGTTTAGCATGTTATGTAGCCTTACATTCTTTACTAAAATTATTTAGGTGAGTTGTTACAAGAGAACACTAGCTCACTGTATGATAATGATTGTAATAAAATCAGTAACATCACGTACTGAGCCAGGCTATGACTAGATCGGAGAACTAGGCCAAGAGAGTATTCTTTCTAAAAAGGAGTATGTAAAGCCAGGAATTGATAAAAATAGCACATATGCCATAATAAAACAAAGTATATGAAGGGAAAAATGAGAGAGAGGGTTTTGTTTAATCTGCTTCATCCAAGAAACTATGAGAGATTTCAAAACGAATAAGGAGAGAAGGATAATTAATAAATAACATTTGACGGAGGAGAATGTTACCCAACTACAGAAGTGTTTATTTCTGCTTGCAAAATAAGCTGTATTACAATGGGTGAAAAGAGAAGAAGGTAGAAAGATAGTTACCTGCTCTTTGTTCAGCTACAGATAGATTTCGGTTCCTATAGACTTAAAATGCACATTAGGCATTTCTTGCACAGGTAATTTTTTTTTTGTGTGTGTGTGTGTGTGTGTAAAGTCCTCCAGTCAATGGTATACTGCGAACTGTGACAGAATGTTTTGATTCTTTTAGAGAAGAACAACAATCTGTTTTTTGCCTCCTTGTCTGAAGAAACGATAGTAGCAATGGCTGTTAATTATAATTTGCAAGTATAGCTGTACTAATAATTTGCAAGTATAGCTGTGCTAATAACTGTTTGGCAGTTTCAGCCAAATCTTACTGAGAGAAAGAAGTTCTAATGATGTAACATTTCCACAAGTTTTGTGAAAAATGACACCTCAACAGAAGAGAGTGATCCTGATAAGTACATCCTTGGAAGGGCAGGCAGACAAAATTCAGCTAGAGTAGTAGTTCCCAGTTGTCATATGTGTAGCCCCACTATATGTTTTCTGACCTGCATCCCCTGATCAGATAGGACAGGGATATTTCAGTAGGAGAGAACTGGAGCAATTGAATGGGATGTCTGTGGATATCCAAAAGACCAGAAAGCCAAGGAGAAAGCTGAGTGGAGGAAAGAAGCATTTATGGCCTGCAGGTATTAGAGAGGTTCTTCAAGACATAATGGGATTCACAGAGCTATGGCAGAGAACTGGACCTACAGTGCTGGGAGAGTGATAGATAGTAAGGAGGTACAAAATACACCCATATGAAAAAAGGCTTTATTGCATTATTTTTTCTGTTGTTTCAGGGAAATACTTAAGAGATTTATAAGTTAGTGTTTCTTGGCATGCAACTGTATTATATTCAGTACTTTAGTACTACAATGTGATCTAGCAAAAGAAGTGCTGAGTAAGCACTTGTTTATTGTATGTTAGGAATCAGTTGGGCTCTGCCTGCATCCATGTACACATTTAGTGATAAGACATAATAAATCATATTTTAGTTCATTTAAGAAAAATAAAGGGAAGGAAAACAAAAAAAATAGGCAGAAACAGACAGTGAAAAGGAGAAGTGGTAGGGTAGCATATGTAGACAGGTGCAGGTTTAACAGAAATTCTCTTTATGTATCTTCTTCCCTGGCCAAACATAATTTGCACAGCATCATTTGTCTTTGGCATGACTTACAGTAGATGTTTTTTTCTCTGGAAAATTAAACATATCGTACTGTGTTTTCGTATGAGTATTTAAAAGTTTTCAAAATTCACTTGCATGTTTGTAATAAAAACTTCTCAGTGTTTGTGTCAATAGAGCCACCTAGACAAACAAACAGATTATGAAAAGTAGAAAATTCAGGTAACAAGTTTCTAACTTTTGCTGGCCTTGAGAGTATAAACTCATAAGACTAATATTTTTTGGAAGCAATGGGCCACCTTTCCAAAACCCTGAAATATACTTGAATTTATCACCCTTATATATGTGCTGTTGCCATGGATACCTACAGTTTCCAGTGCTTGGGAATTCAAAGCACAAGTGATACAGAAATGCTATGACTTCCACTTGAAATAATATTTTTCTATCTAGGAAGCAGTAGAATGGTAGTCAAAATATTTGTTGTTTTTCTTTTAGATTATATCATGTGTACATTATATCAAAGCACTCTTTTTGGATAGATTACTTCTTCAGAACTATGTACTCTAGCAGGCAGTATCTTGTCAAGAAGATATGCAAGACTAAGTAATTGACTTTTTACCCAAAAATAACCACACTGGAGTATGACATATTAAATTTAAATATAAAACTGATTAAAGGAAGAGGTGAAGACAGCAAAATTTTGCATTTGAGCCGTGTTTTATTGAGCAGAATTTATTCTTATGTTGAATATGTATTTATTAATTTAAAAGGACATTTTATTTGTTCGAAGCCTGACTGTCTCTAAATTGAGTACAGTTAACAGAACTAATGGCTTTGTTGTTAGGAGTTGGCAGGACAATGGAATCTAAACTGGCTTCTTTGGGAATTAAAACTTGTGGAGATCTGCAGTGTGCTTCAATGTCAAAACTGCAAAAAGAATTTGGTCCAAAAACAGGACAAATGTTATACAGATTTTGCCGTGGTTTGGATGATCGACCTGTTCGTACAGAAAAAGAAAGAAAATCTGTGTCAGCAGAAATCAACTATGGAATAAGATTTACACAGGTAAAGTCAAACTAACCTTCTTTTCTTCTGTGAGTTCCTTTGGCTGTAGTAGAATCTTACCTATTCTGATTATTTAAACTTACGCTTTGACCTGTTAGATCAACGTCTTAGCCAGCAGAGAGAAGTGAAGAAAATGAAGAAGTAGGAGACCAAATGATAAATAGGAGGAGAGGCTGTGAAAGTATTAAACTGAAAAGAAGCTTGCACAAAATTAGCTGGCTATTTCTGATACAGAAAGAAAGCTGCAGTAGGTTTGTCAGCAACTAGCATTTTCTTCCATTTAAATGCTGATTATTCAAAGATGCCAGTGCTTGCCACTATCACCAGCTGCCCCAGAACAACATTTTTTTTAGACTTTTTATAAATATTGTAGAGGGAGTGTGTTGTTAACAGAATTCTTCTTAAAAAGGCAACTGATCTCCTTCTTGATAAAAGAAACATTTATAGACATGAAAGAAAAGTTTGTTTTGGAGAGACCTCCTGCCATGTAGCTTAGCCTTTGGCTCGAAGCAGGGAAAGGTATGAGAACAGACCAGTTGCTCAGGACTTTATCCAGTCTAGTATTGGAAAATCCAAGAACGAAGGCTCTGATTAACGTATTCCACTGCTTGAGTTTTCCTCATGGTGAAAGAAATTTTCCTTTTAAGCCCTATGCTCTTCATATTTTAGGTTTATGCTTAAAGTTAGACTTGTAATTCTCTGTTAGGCTTTCTGTTTTTTTTTTAAGAGTTATTTTCAAAAGAACTTAGCATTTCCTACTTATTTCACCATTAGGACAGGAATTAAAACAATCTCACCTAAATTCAGTGACCTTACAATATAAACAAGACACTTGGAGTTAAATAAGATCTGTGAGTCAGTTTGTTCTTTTCAGCTTTCATGATCTGGATTGAATTAGCACTTAAAGATTTACCTCCAGTATTTGAAAACTAGTGACTATCTAAACACATTTTTGTTTTTAACCTTCAGCCTAAGGAAGCAGAAGCTTTCCTTCTAAGCCTCTCAGAAGAAATTCAACGTAGACTAGAAGCTGCTGGTATGAAGGGTAAAAGGCTGACCCTTAAAATTATGGTCAGAAAAGCTGGGGCACCAATGGAACCTGCAAAATATGGAGGTCATGGAATCTGCGATAATATTGCCAGGTAACTAAGTACACATAGAAAATTAAAACCAGCAGAAACTGCAGTCAGTATTATGCGTAAGCACACTTACACACGATGTCAAGCACCAAAATTTCAGGAATCTTAAAAATGCACGGTCTCTCTTTATGTATTAAACTTGCACCAGAATTGTAAGTAGCATGTTATTACCAAATGTCCTCTGTGTTTTGGTTATACATATGCGGACTCTTATCAGCATAGAATGTAAATATGTCAATAATAAAATATATTGAATATTGGGAGGAGAAAGAAGAGACTGAGGTTTCTGAATCTGAAAGTGAGAACGATTTTAACAGTCATCTTTTGCCTTTGAGTTTCTTCAAAGAAAAATAGTGAAAAAGAAGTCACAACAGATGTTGAAAAATAGGGGGGTATAGAAGAAACAGTGGGTTTTAGAGGAAGAAGGAATGGGAAAGAAGAAATCTAACTCCAGAAGTACAAGTTTCTGTGGTTTGAAATTGTGTGACTGGATACTACTTAAAGAGGTTTAGTGAAATATTTTCAATGTGTTATTGGGGCTATCCATTTCTCTTGGTAGGAAGAAAGCCTTACCTGATTTGAATAATCTGTAGTTTTAGTTATCTGTCCATAGTTTGATAATAGTCTCATGAATTGCTAGCTAATAAAGGTGATTGTCCTTATAAGGGGTTTGTATTAAACAGAAATATGTATATACATGTAAGTTATTGCTGCACATTTCCCCAGCTTACTCAATATAGTAGTTTCCCTTTACAGTATGTGTAGGAAACAGGTTTACATTCTGCATTGCAACACGCATGCAGCAGTATTTCTATTTCAGTGACCTGCAATGTTAAAATGCTGCAAACTGTTTCCTCTCCATGAACTTTGCAGCTTTGGGTGCTTTCATTTTTCTTGCTATCCCTTCACAAGTGTTCTGGTTTTGATTATTTTGTGCTAGTTTGGATTTCTCAGGGTCACCGAATCACTCATCAAAACCAGGAACAATATTATAGTAAAGAAAGAAAAGAAGTGTTATTAACAGAAAGTAAAGAAAGGTTTTAAAGCCGAACTGTGGCCCAGGCCTCTGCTTCTTTTCACCCCCTCCTTTTTGTCTCCTGACATGTCAAGTCTCCTGACGAGTCATTCTGCTTTAGCAGCACCAAGATACTGATTTTCTCAGAATTATATAGACAGAAGAGAGGAAGAGGGAAATAATGGTCTTTCACTGGCAGATTTTTGCTGCAGCAAGTTGCTCTATAGCAGCTGAGAGAGAACTTTTGTTTCTAATTCTAGTAATTCTTCTGGGTGAACAGGATTATGGGATGGGATATCCATCTGTCGCATGTTGCATATAAAGAAGAGGTCAAAGATCATGCTGCATCACTAGGTTGTTAATCATGTGCTGATTGTGATTGTTGGAGTCCATTCTCAAAGAAAATTTGCTTTGTAGTTATCAAGAAAGATGTCTGATAGTGTTCTTCAAGTCTGGAGCACATGGGGACTGGAATTTGCAGAATTACTTGCTGCAGAAAACTGAGAGTTTTGGATTCTGAAGATTTGAGCTGGCATCATATACCCCATATGCCTTGGACTATAGTTTGCCTTAGTACAGATTACTTTTGTTGTGTTGAGTCTGTCTTTCCTATTTCCTCTTTCCAGAAAGTTCTTTGGTCCTAAAACAGAACACAGGGAAGATCCTCAGTGGAGCTCAGAAAGCTGAATCTCAAAATCTCCCTGCCCTGTGTTTCAGCTGTTCAAGCAGATTCACAGGCATGCTTAAAATCAAATTGAACTTCCATGATGTTAATGGTATTTTTAGGGCACCATTGGTATCAAGTCCTGATAGTACAATGTCGACTTCTGTAATACTCTTCTGAAATTGTGTGCACCCTTAGAGCACCCTTAGACCCACAGTGCATTTCTCCCTAATATTTTGCATAGTTCCATCTTAAAGGTGCTATTGATCTTCTTAAAAAGGCTAAGCTGCAAGTCTCAGGAAGGTCCTCATGTCATTCACAGCAGGAAGGTTCTTCCCTTTCATATTATCAGTAACAGACCTTTCAGGAAATCGCTTGGCTGTTTGTGGTAGCTTCTGACAAATCCAAAAGTAAAGTAAAATTTAAGAAACATTATCAAAGTGTTTATTAAGTTGTCAAAGTAGTACCCTGTCAAAACAGCATGGCAGAACTTCCTTTTGTCCATACAGCCCACACAGTTAAAATTGCATTGGTTACCTCAGCAAGAAAACTTTATATTTGATTAAGCACCTGAAATTCTGTCCTCATCTGCTTTGAGTGCTGGCCATTAGTGAATCTGGTACCACCAAGCATTACTACTACCCTGACAAGCTGTTGGGTTACAGTTTGTAAAAACTCCGAGCCAGGTACTTTGTGCAAGTTGCTGCAAGAAATTGCCCACAAGGTCAGATTATGTCTGTTTGGAATGTTGTTCATAGTTACTTACAAGTTATTTGTTGTTTATAATGCACATGCAATTGCCCATGTCTGCTTCTCCCTCAGAATTCCCCCTGAAACTCCTGCTTTAGACATTCGACAACTGAAGTAATACTTGGAAAACTCAGGAACCAAGTTTGAGTGAAGGATAGTGCATTTCTTTGAGTACTGTAAAGTGAAAAAATTACAGATTGTATTTGACAATTTAATGTGAGAACCTCACACTAATAGTGTTGAATTAGCAATTAATCTACTTTTCTGTAGAATATGCTTAGTTTTAATATTTGGGGAAAAAAACCCAGAGGAGAAAAAAAAAATCAACCAGCATCCAGTTGCTGTATGCCAAGAAATTATCTGTCTTTGAGGTCCACTCTGGAATAAATACAGAATTGTTGTTTTCTCTAGAATTGGTGAAATAATTTCATTTTTAACCGTAATTTTTTATTCTTTTTAGGACTGTGACTCTAGACCATGCAACAGACAGTGCAAAAGTGATTGGGAAAGAAACATTAAACATGTTTCACACAATGAAATTGAACATATCTGATATGCGAGGGGTGAGTTAGTGGGGAAAATGGAATTTATACTTTGTATTGAACTTCTTTGTTGTCTTTCAGAATATTTCGGTTTTCCAGGGAAGGTGATAACCAAACAAGAAAAAGCATTAGATAATACAGAGCTTATGTAATTTAGGCCATGCAGTCATATTAACTTGCCTGTGTTTACCTTTGGAAAGATGTTCGCAAAGCCATAAATGTAAAAAAAGAGTGTTTTGTGGTTGTTTGGAGTAATCCACAGTTTAAAACAGCCTGAGCTACAAAGCTAGCCTGGTATCTTACGCAGTAGTGCTAGCAAGTATACTTTTATTGCAGAATTGTATTAAAATTTTGCAGAGTTATCAGTTAACTAATACAACTGCTACTTTTAATGCAAGTTAGAGATTGAGATCTTAGAGCCAGAAGACATACAAGCCCATGATTTGGCCTGTATTTACAGGTGAATTGCTGGCTCTTTTGAATCATAGTTTGTTTTAGAGCATTCTTGCTCATTTCAGTGGTTTTGTCATGGTGACATGAACACATAATATGACTGTTTTGGCATCACCCATTTGTTGTAATGGAGCTCAGAGGCTTTCTGAAACAAACCTGCATTTATTGATGTTCTGAATGTAGAAGAGGGCTTTGATTCACAGTGCTGCCTTGCAAAGTCACCTCCATGGCTTGGGTTTCTTCCTGGAGTAGAGGAAATACTTGTCATACTCTCTCTGTATGCTTCCGGTTTATTTTCTGTCTCCTTTGCTCTCCTTGCTTCTGACATCATTGCCTGTCACTTGATTTCTTTAGCCCTAGTTTCAGAGAATTCTCCTTTAAAGTTAGAATCCTGTAGGTGTTATTTTGTAAAACAATGTACTACTTCTGCTCAAGTGGTTTTGTTCAGTTCTGGACCATCTATAAGATTCCATATTGTATAATAAAGTGCAGATACAGCCAAGGCCCCTCAGTGGTTTTCTTTACAACTGTCTTCAGACACCTCCGATGTCTATATCTGTATTTGAACTTTGCTTATACAAGAGGTGAGTCAGGTTTTAAAGTGTCTTTTCTCTCTCAATAGCTAGAAAATGTCCTAAAGTGATACCCTTAGGTGTTCATGCCTACACCAGGGGGCATCCACTCACTTGCCCCATAGACTTCGCATAATGCTTCAGCTCAAACACTTGTTCTAATAGATAGTGAACCCCAAGGCATAGTTGTTGTACAGCACTGCAAACACAGTATGCCAAAGGCTTCTTTTAAGTTCTAGAAGTAAAATCTACATGTATTTCAAAGCAAAAAGCCAAAAATGTAAAGAGCTTTGTACAACGTTTTAATATCCTGTTAATTGCAATTAAGAAACTGCTAACAAATCCTTTATAGATCACCATGCGGAAATACATGTGAGCCTCTTCATGTTTTCTGAGTTCTACATACAATTTTTTAAAGTGTTTTGGGTTTTTTGTAGTAATTATGGAGGAGTAGCAGTGAAGTTTATACAGAGTACCAGTGCATTCTTAGTTGGACACAGTTTTTTGAATGTCTTTTGATGTTTGTTAATGTTAATGAAAAGTCAGGTTATCTTTGAAAATGAGAATCACTTCATCTGTTAAAGGCTGCTTTCAGCAAAGTACTTTTCTAGAAATTAGAAATTTTTCTCATTTGGAGACTGAAGTGATGGATTTATATGAGTTGTCCTCGGGAAAAACAGTCTGTCCTTGTACAGGTAGCCAGAGCTATTACTAATCACTTCCTGGTCACTACTGCTATAGCATTTAGTGTTTAAGAAATTTCCTAAGAAATGCATTGTTTCGTGATCCTGTTGACAGCATTTTTGTAGATCTCAGAAGTTCAGATGACATAATTTTTGTAATTTCTTAGTTGTTGGTTGTGGTGGATAATCCTGGGATTTGTTTGGGATATTTTCTGTAGCTTTTTGTGTATTTCAGCATACTTTTATTTTTTCTTTACCCTATCCACAACAGACAGCCAATTTCAGAGAAGGGGATGCTGTTATGAAAGGATTTCAGATATTTTAATTGTTGTTTATCTTAAACTTCATTAAATGAATTGTATTAATGTTTTTGACTTAGGTTGGAATTCAAGTACAGCAGTTAGTTCCCATCAGTAAATCAAGTTTGGCTCACTCTGCAGTACAATCTGGACACTTACCTGGTGGATCACATTCAGTTATTGATCTTTTTCACGTTCAGAAAGCAAAAAAGTCCTCAGAAGAGGAACATAAGGAAGGTCGGTAAGCTTTGTACTTTCATGTGTGGTAACAATGAGTTCTGAAGGGCTCCAACATATATTAACATTTGAGAAACTATTCAGTGTTATACCAGTACAAATTATGTAGTATAAAAAGTCTTTGAGAACTTCTGCTGCTGAAAATGAAAATACTACATTTTGTGTAGGATTATTCAAGCATTTTTTAAAAGTTAACAGTACTAAAGGGTACTTTGAAATAGGAAGTGTTACAATTATACTTCATATTGTATAAAGTGTTTAGCAAAGAAACCTGCAAATTAGCTTCGCTCTATCTTCAATATTGTTTTTTTAACTATTAAATATCATTCTGTGTTTTGTTTTTGTATATATAGTATTTGTGGCTGCTATGGACCTTAAAATATCTTCTGATTCAAGAACTTGCACTTTTCTTCCATTTCGTGGTACCCATCTTACATCTGGTCTCAATTCTAATGTTAACAACACTGAGTCTGCTGTCAAATGGAATGGTATACATTCTCCTATAAGCGTAAAATCCAGGCTTAATTTTAGTATCGAGGTCCCATCTGCTTCCCAGGTAAACCTGAGACTGTGAAACATCTGCCATCTGTTATAGTAACTTGAGATTGTGTGTCTTATTTGGATAGATTACAAAAAAGGTTATGTTGCACTTTTTTAAATAAAAAGAGCTGTGGTGGAGTATTTTAAACTTTGAAAAGTCATGTATTATGTACTATTGTTTAAAATACACTGTAAATGTATCTTCAAGCTTTAGTCAGCAAGGAGGAACTGAACAAGGACTAGTCTTACGCTACAGTGACTTTGCTGTAAATTTCCATCTATAAGATTCCATCTATAAGATTCCATCTATAAGATTGCCAAACTTGTGTTGAGATTTAATTATTCATCTACCTATGATTTTTTTATGTTTTCTTTAAATAATATTGAAGTTAATATATTTCTCTGGGATTTGGAGGCTTATGTTTTTTAAGAAACAAAGAGCCTTATTATTTGCACCCCACATTAATCAAATGGGTATCTGTTAGAAGGACATGCTGTAAACAAACTGCTCTGAATTCTGTAGGTATTTTAGTTATAAGCATATTTATATGCTTTTCTGTAAAAATCTGAGATTTTAATTTCCGTAAATTAAATCTGAAGAAGCATTTGTTGATGTTCAGCTTTCCCAAATATTAATGCATTTTTAGAAGCAAGTTATGTTTGTGGCAGAAGGTATTTTCCTGTAATGCACTTCCCAGGGTAGCTCAGGATCTAAAAGCAACTTAACTGAACAATATGATGCTCCACACTGTGGCATTCTGCTACAGGCAGAACATGTATGAACAAGCAAAAAAGGGCACTAGCTGTGCATTGAAGTTTCTAAAGCTTTATTGGCCTTATAGAACCATTCACTCATCTTTCCTTCTGCTTTATAACTGTTATATATTATATAATATATGTAATTTATATATAATATATTATATATATATAATATAACTATTATAATATAGAATTTGGAAGGGGTGGTAAGAGTTAGTCCCATATTCCTGTTCATGTACTTGCGTACTAGGAAAGTAATAGCAAGTTATTTTGCACCCAGAATTTCCAGAAAATGTGTATAGAGGTGTCTGTGTAGCAAATTTGGAACATGGTAACACAAGCATAGTATAGAAGAGTAACTAAAGGGATAAATCATACAGACAGCGTTTATCAAAACCTCTCAGATACCATAAGCAAAGTAGATTTCCTTAGATACTTATAGTTCTCCATAATTCCTGAATCTCGTCATAAAATCCAAATTTTCTTCATAAAGATAGATGATGAAGTGTTCTAACACCGCTGTGGAGTCTCATTAAGCAAAACAGGCAAACCCTGGTATTTATGTACAAAGTGTTACTCACATTTTACTTGTGAGAAAGCGGTGCTGTACATCTGCTTGTCAGTTCAGTCTGTCACATGTGCAGCTCTCATTCTATACAGAAACTTTTAGGCACTGAGGCGTCATTTCAGTTGTTTTGAATTCACGGTAAGTGGCAATTACAAGATAAAATTTGAATCTAAATATTATTATGAAAATCTGTGACAGGAGTCTTAACAGTGTGCAAACATACTTTAATGCTGTTACGTAGATGAGTAACGTGTCCTAGGACTGTATAAAGAAATGAATTGCTTACTGCTTTGTACCAGACAGCAATTAAGTATTCCTGTCAACGTGTTGCCTACATAGTATGAACTCGCGTTTCCTCATCACTTGTACAGAAAACCTTGTGTATGTTTTGTGATAAGAACACAAACACTGTGAAAAGATAAAACTGAGCATTTGTATTTACTGAACTAGCGTTAATATTTTTGGATTTTGCTGCTGCAGAGTTACAGATCTAACAGGTTCCTAAGTATGTTTGCATCCACGGATTGATATTAAATTGTCCATACTATTAAAAAACTGTAGAACTTATTTTTCACTAATAATAAGTCTGTTACCTATTCCTCAGAAAAGTCTAAAGGCTTTTATATATTTGTAGCTAGATAAGTCTGTGCTAGAAGCGCTGCCACCTGATCTCCGAGAACAAGTAGAGCAAATATACAGCATTCAGCAAGGAGAGACTTCCGGAGATAGTAAAAAGGAGCCAATAAATGGATGTAACACTGCACTTCTGTCACAACCAGTTGGAACAGTGCTTTTACAAATACCAGAGCTCCAAGAAGCAAATACCAATATGGGAATTAATGTAATAGCCTTGCCAGCTTTCTCACAGGTAGGATGCTTGCAGATTATCAGTAAACATCAGCTTTCCACCTTTAGGGAAAGTTAACAGCTTTTTCTTCAAGACAGCATTAACTAGAATCTGTAGCTTTCCCCAAAAAATTTATCATCCTTTAATATCACTTTGAAGTCTGTTTTCAAATGTTACTTGATCTATTAGAAATGTAGTATGATAGTATTTCCTGAAGATTAACATGTGCCTGTTTTTGCTGCTGTTTAATGTAAATCCTCCTCATTTTACACTTTGCTTTGCAACCCAATGTGTAAGTAGTAGTTTTGGCTTTTCTTTTCCAGTGTGTAAGTAGCCCTTTTTCTATACTGCAGACGTGTTACACCGCACCGTAAGTCTGAAGCAGACCTAAAATCACCCTAGCTAGTCAGAGGAGATTCACTGCGTTTGGATGTTTTGATGGTGTAAAGCCAGCCTCTGCTAGCTTCTGTAGATGTGATTATTTATATCATATTTCTTGGAGAAAGGCAGGCATGGGTAAAGGTTGTGTTTATCTCCGCCGTTTTAAAATGAGTTCTTATACAGCATGTCCAATATGAGGAAACTGCAAGTCTGTCTCAAGATAGGAGCCTGAAGAGGAGAGCAGGCAGCAGTAGTGATGCTTTTGATGATACATGGTGCCAAACAAATGTAGGGTAGCAAAAAATTTTACAAAGATTGGGTTACCTAGAAGTGTAGTATCTTGTATATGCGTCATTTAAATTAGAACAGTGGTTTTATTTTCTATTAGCCATTGCTCCATTTCTGTTCCCAAAGTGGTATCACCTAGTCAGATTTAGAGCAGCTATCTGTTGCTGTTTCTAAGGTGTAATGCTGCTTAGTTGACAAAGGATCCAGAGAAAATAGATATAAATTCCTGACCTGTTCTCAGTAAATAGCAGTTAAAATTGCCATTTAAAAGATACATAGTCAATTTAACTACTTGAAATTTGTTCACCTTGCTTCAAGTCCATTGGTTCAAAACCAGTTGTGTCAGTTTTCATTCCTGAACTGCATATTTGGGTTTCCCCTGTAGAAATACTGTATGAGTAGAACATGAACTCTCCAAACCCCTGCTGTTCTACATTATGTAATTGCATTCACTCACAGGCAACAGTTTATTTTTGACTCGTATGTTAAATTATGCTGTACTTTAAGGTACACCTCTCCACACTTGTTTTACCACTCAGTACTCTTTCTCAGGGTAAATTTTAACTGCTTATGGTGTTCTATAAAAAAATACACGTATTTGTGTTTATGCTCTATCTGTTTGTTTTTTAGGTAGTTGAGAGTTGATTTTACACACTGAAATGCTCTGATTTTCTCATCTTTCTCTCCAGTGCATTTTGTGACTCTTAGACCTCTATGCCAGCAAAGCAGAGCAAGAAATTTTTCTTCAAAGATATATTTCAAGAAGAATTGGCTACTTCCTATGTAGTTGTAAGAGATACCCATACTAGCTAGTGTAGAACACCTCATGCTCCTACTCCAGGTTTTCTCCTGAAAAGCATTTAGCTTGCTTTATTGACAGAAAGAGATCCAAGACTTACAATTTTCATATTATGTGTTTGTCCAGGTTTAATACCTAGAAGTATATGGTTGAATAGCTTCCCTTGGCTTGTCAAAAAAACCCCCAAACCACTAAAATTAGTTTATTCATCTGGGAATATTTTTTATTGTGTTAAAATCAAATTGCAATTAATTAATCCAAAAAGAAAAAAATCCAAAAATAGTATACTTGTCTAAATATAATTTGGCACCATTTTTTTCATTGCCAAAGTCTTTGTGGGAGTGGGTAGTGTGTAAGGGCACAGCAATACTGGAGGTTGCCTTCTTTCAAGTGATGTAGTGAACTAAGCAGCAATAGTTTTCAGATACAGAAATATTGCAAGTCACTCCAACCTGAGTAGTTGAGCTACATCAACTCAGCAAATGTAAATGATGGCTTGCCATCTCTTTATAGCTTAATTAGGTTTGTATTGCAACCGTTCATCCCTTTTGTCCAAACTGTATGCTTATGACCAGCTGCCACTTTAATTGGCTGATAGTGATCTGTTCATTAAAAAACATTGGAAATGTCCTTTGTTGGGAAGGGTTCTCCCATAAAAAGAATTAAATAATTTGCCCTCAGCTGCAGAAGTAATCTAGACATTTGGAAGATCTCTGTAGAAGTGTGAGATGCAAGAAGTGAAGATTACAAATGCTTAGATATGAATGACATGTAATTAATTACTGATGGCAGATTTGCACCTCATCTTTACTTTGTCTTAATATGATACAAATTCCTTCAATGCAAATTTATACAGCACATCAAAAATACCGGTAGCTGTATGCTGCAGTGATGCATTAATTTATAAATCAAGATTCACCATAAAGTGAATCCGATACAGCTACGTTAGAATGCTCTGGCTGGACACTCAATTACTCCAAACTCTGACTAATGACTATGGAATTCATGTGACATAGGGTGATGTTCTTGTAGCTGAATTTTTACATACTGTACTTTTGGGAGGAGAAATACCAAAAACACCTCCAGTTCTCAGTACTGCATGGATTACTGAGTGGTGTACACAAAAACCTGTGTTAATTCAGGGCTTCCAAAATTCCTGACTCTTGAATTCTTAACCGAAAACACTTCTTAAAAATAGTTATATTAAATAAAATTTTATATTTCAAGAAAAGCTTAAGCCTCTGAACTTGATTGGATATATTCCACTACAGTGTTACATTCCGCACTGTGTACACAGTTGCTGAAGTCAGAGGTGTTCTCATTTCCTCCTTTAATTATCGCATGTTTTGTCTGGAAAAGTGTTTGTGTTGGCACTTTCTTAAAAATGGAAAAGATGTTGTACTAAGTTGCAGAGTATAACCTGTCAGAGCACATTCATGCTTATTATCTGTATAGTTGAGTCATTGTGTGTGTGAATAGCGCAGCCTTTCTGACATAACATACATTTTAGGGTTTAAAAAAAATCAAATCTCCAGTGACAAAAAGAGGTGACTTGTAACGGATGTGTGTACAGTTACACAATAAATACAGTACCTCAGGTAGTGGTACAGACTGTACTGTGGCCTTAGAACAGTTACTTCAAGTCATTTTAAAAATTGTTCTTGCATTTCTCATGATTTTACCGCTGAAATGAAGGGCACTCCCCCACTGGGCAGACTGAACCCTCTAAACAACAGGTTTGCATTTGTGAATTAGATTTTGTGGATTATGAGGTGAAAATGCTGTCCAGCAACATGGGTAATCTCAAAATACAGAGCTGATCTGTTACTAATTTGCTACCTCAGACACCCAGTAAGGAAAGAGAACCAACCATGAAATTTTATTTTGTCCATTTTGTGGCAATTAGCAACAAATGGTCTCCTGCCTAGGATTTAAGCCCCTAGGAGAGTGGGAAGGGACTGTGTTTTTAGCAGTCAGACAAGGGGTGGACAACTGAGGGAGAAAGAAATTAAACTCTCATGCTCATTCAAATCATGAGGTAGATGGACTCGCATTTCCTTAAAGAATCAAGAGTATTTCCAAGGGTATTGTGTTTGAGGAACACAGCAGCTCCAAGGTAAGAGAACAGTCAAAAAAATGGAGAAACCAAAGTCTAATTGTCACAGTGTTTGACTTTGGAAATGGGAAGGATATGTTCTCTGAGTTAGGCTTAACCGTGCTGGTAATGTTGCTGTACTGTGTGTCAGTAAGTGAATGAAGATAGTGTGTTATAAATAGAAAACGAATAGTACATTTTAAAATGGTAAATAAACAGTAAATGTAATAAAATAATAAATGCAGAGTAGTATTAAATGGAAAATGTTATGGTTCTTACAAGCTAAAGCACATGAAATTGCAGCATCGCTTACAGGATTTCATTTGTATCTCATTTATTTTTGTTTGGCATAAAATGTAAATCGCTTCCTCACGTGGGGAAAGCAAGCAGTGTTGCTCACTGCTGAAGTATCACATGAATCTCTTGTTACTTTTCAGGTGGATCCTGAGGTTTTTGCTGCACTTCCTGCCGAGTTGCAGGCAGAGCTGAAAGATGCGTATGATCAAAGGCAAAAGCAATCAGAGCAGCAACCTGCTAACACTCTTGGTGAGTATATATAGCTGTACAGAAGTTTTGTACAGAGTTATTTATTATTCAGAGAGGTATGCAACCCTAAATAACAAATAGGAAAACTAAAGCTTCTGTGAAGATGCTGTGTTAAATTGAATCTCCACATTTCTTTTTGACAGACTGTCAGTTACAACCAGCTGTGGTCTTGGTGGGCCAACAGATGCTGGGTAATTAATTCAGTTTGTGGCAACTGCACCACTAGACTTCACATGTCTGTATGTTTGCAGAATGGAATCTAAACTTGATATGGCTTGTGATTTAAAGTATTGCATCTTCAGTACCTGAGAAGCATTTGCATGCTTCCCTGAAACGTCTGGTATGGGTATCAGGCAACCAGAGAGACACGATACATCTCACCATATGTCTGATAGTCAGGTGGTTTTACTCAGAGCTGATCACCCAGGTCTTCTTTTTATAATCGGTAGAAAGAAGTAAGACCGACTCCCTGCAAAGGTGCTTTGTCATAAAAGAGGTTGTAGATGCCACTAGATTCATTGCCCGTTAAATAGTGCATTATTACAATGGAGCCCTGGTGTCATAGTTGGTAGATTAATGCAGATGTGTTAGTAGGGCATTTGGGGGAGGTTTCACTTCCAGTTGTGGTGATAACCACTGGTGGGAAGTCATAGCAGGTATCTTATGTGCGACAGTGCTCTGACTGAAGCAAAGCCTATAATGCTTCATATTTCATCAGCTGCTCACATTCAAGCACTGAATAGCGGAGTATTCTCTGAGTACACTAATGTCTAGCAGTGCTCTTCAGATGCCTGAAACATTGCCCATATCTGGAATGGCATGCGAGTACTGAAGTTGCTTTATATCGGTTATGTTCTTCCAGCTGATCATCACTGGAGATAAGAGTCCCCCTTTCCACAGAAAAGTATGAAATTTTACATGTGTCAACCGCTCACTATTCCTGTGTTTTTCAGTGTCAAAAAATTCTTCGCTACATCTTAAGCATGCAACAATGAAAAATAAGAAAAAAATTAGGAAAAAAAGTCCAGCCAGTCCTGTAAAAAAGATTCAGAGTCCTTTGAAAAACAAACTCGTCAGCAGCCCTGCAAAAAACATGCCAGCTACATCTGGAAGCCCACAGAAGCTAATAGATGGTTTCTTGAAACAAGAGGGAACAGCTGCTCAGGTAATTGTAGCAGGAGCAGTGAAGTCTCAAGAAACAGTCCTTGTTCACAAGTGCAACTTGTTTTCTTACCTCTGTGTGTGTGTGTGTGNTTTATGTTTGGAACAGTCAGAAGGGGTTGCATCAACTTCAGATTCTTCAGGCCCATCAGCTCTGCAGACTGAACAACACCCTGGTTTGTTTAGGCCACAAGCACCCAATCTAGCTGGAGCTGTTGAATTCAATGATGTAAAGTCATTGTTGAAAGAATGGATTACAACTATCTCAGGTATATCATGGAATGTCACGCCAGTGCTGTTCTTGTGTGCATCACAAGGAATACTTGTTTTTGCTAGGCTTTTTGTAATTTCTTCGTTCGCTCATCCTTTCACTGTTTGCTTTTCACAGTAATTCTGAAGTCTTGCAGTCTTGGAGTGACTTGATTCCTCCCTACTTGTTAACAGTTTTGCCAGTTCATGTTTCTTGCTTAACATCATGAAAAACTACTTGCTCACTCTTAAACCTATTTGTCAGGCCCCTGTCTTGTGGCTTGATGTTACTTATGTGGGAGATTTATCTTATTCTGTTCATGTTGCAACCGCTAGGACAAAAGCATTTTAAAAGAGATTCCCTGTTTTGTGAAGATGTCATTTTAGAAACAAAGGAATGAAAAGAATTCTGTTAGACAGTGCAAATGCAATTTCGAGATGGTATTGAATTTAACATGTCAAACAATTAGCACCACCTTAACTATCTTGGGAAATCTGACCTGCAAGATCCTTCTTATATAGGACATGACCCACACTCCTCATCGATGCAAAACGGCCATTCCATTCTAAATCCCCTTTTCTTTTCCCTTTACTTAATCCTGGCTTTACTGTCATTTGTTCTTACTGAAGGACTTTGTAGTCCTTTTATGGACACAATGTCTGCTGTTTGGGGGGGGAGGGAGAGAAATTTGGCAACTGTAGAATTCTTCAGTTATATTGTATGATTTATTCTAAGGACTAGAAGTCTTCTCATTGCTTTTTGTTTCTAATTGCAGATCCTATGGAAGAAGACATTCTACAGGTTGTGAAGTATTGTACTGATCTAATAGAAGAAAAAGATTTGGAAAAGCTAGACCTGGTTGTTAAGTACATGAAAAGGTAGCTTCATTGCTAGTGTGTCTGTGTCATGTACACTGTTTTTGCTAGGATTTGTGTAGCAGATCCTCCAGCGTGAAGCCACAGACCTGTAAGATAGTCTGCTGCTGAGCAAATACAAGCTTAAATTTCATTTAAAAACTGGGAGAGTGTGGGGGGAGAGACACTGGGTTGTGTAAACAGGTAATTTGTGAAAAACAGAGTAAAATATAGTCCTGTTTGCTATCAAGTTTTGTTTCTTAACGAAGGATTTAGTTTTCTCAGCAGTCTCTTTTCTTCAGCCTGTTTGCATTCATTTTTTGTGTCACCTTAGATCTTTCTTCATTTCATATAATTTCCTTCTCCTGCTGTATCCAGGTTCTCTCTCACCTCCAACCTATTAAATTTATCTTTATTACTTAGTTACTGTGCTCCTGTTACTCCTCTGTAAGTCAGGAGGCCCATGTTCAAGTTGTGACCTGTTTACTCACCGTTACTTAACTCAAGCTTCCATGCCTTAGATCTGGAAAACACATTTATTTTGCAGGGTTAGTTAACACCCAAAATACAACAGCAATGTAGGAACTCCACTGTGCTTTAATTTATTTATTAGGGGGTGTCTGTAGGGCTCAGACATCTCAAGACGCACAAGAGCAGTTAATTGTTTTGTCAAATACTGTACATTTTTATGGAACTTTTGGAAGTCCTGTTTTGTCCCCTTCCTGGCCTTTCTGCCAGGAGATTGATTATGAGATCGATTGGCACCAGTGGTCTCTCCAAAGCCTGGTGGTAAGTGTGGGAGTAGAATAAGATGCAGTTGGTCCACATAATACTGATGGTAGGTCTTCTAAACCTGTAAGAATAGGTATCATCTCTCTGCTGTAGAGAGCGGCGGCCTGGAGAGTACAGAGCACCTTAGTTTTTCTTGAGCTTTTCCTTAATTTGTAGTAAGTAGCAGCACAGTGAATAAGAGGTACCTCATTACTCTCTATGTGCCTCCACGATACAGTTCCAATATTGGCAATAAACACAGGGTAGTACTTCTAAGAGCTATTGTTTAAATGTCTTAATCACCCTTGACATTTGTTGGAAGAAACAAGTAGCATGTATGCCTTGAGATGAGGAAGGAAAAATCAGGATCCAGAGGGACTTGCCAGTATGAACTTGGTATGAACTTGAGTATAAAGTTGATAGGAGGGCACCACTTAAATCATGGGCTTACAGCCACTGCTGAACACTGACATCTGCTGTGTGCTGTGATACCACTCACTGCACAGATTGCACCGCCGCCACAAGGCAGAGCTATCTGTGGCATTAGGGAAGCCTTGGTGTATTTGGAGAAACAGTGCTTTACCAAGACCACAGGAAAATACAATTTGTAGGGAACTGTCGTCATCTTGTTTTCCAGTGTGAGGAGCAGAACTTACTGTACAAAGGACTGGGTCTGTAGTGGTAATTTTGTCTCTCTTCTTCCTTTTACCCTCTCAGGTTAATGCAGTCATCGGTGGAATCGGTTTGGAATATGGCATTTGACTTCATTCTTGACAATGTTCAGGTAGTTTTACAACAAACCTACGGAAGCACATTAAAAGTTATCTGAACTTGTAGTAAAGAGCTTGATGAGAGCCTGGAGCTCTCTGCTAGCTGTGCCATAAGTGCTTGTGAGGTATTTGCAAAGTGCATGATAGTAATGCCCTGAGTTTTTATAATTTCAAATTTCTTTTTAAACAACAAAGTGTTTTGTACATTTCTTTTCAGAAAGTGCCAAATTTGTCAGTATTGCATGTAAATAATTGTGTTAAAATTCTTTTATTGTAGTATAGACTCTATTTACAAAATGTTTGTTTATAAAGTTTTATGGATTTTTACAGTGAAGTGTTTACAGTTGTTTAATAAAGAACTGTATGTATATTTTTGTACGGATTCCATTTTGTGATGCCTCAGTTTGAATACAGCTAACCCTGCTTTTACTAAAATCACAGCTCTGATGCACTCACATAGTGATGCTGCCTTAGACACCATCAGAGACCACTGTACGTGCACCCAGCTGATTTTCACGTGTTCTTAACTGACCACGAAAAATGGAAGAGTTTTCAGTTTCATCCTTCTAAGACGGAAGCTAGCACAAAGTACACACAGCATTAGTGGACATGTTCTCCCATGTACTCAGGTGTGCTGTCACAGCAGGAGATGTTTAAAGCAGTTATCCCAAAAATCAGCACTGTAAAGGAGCCAGCTAACATGGAGTCCTGTTTAAGTCTTTATCAGTCCTCTGCATTGCTGCTATGTAGAACAGAGCTGTACTCCACCTTTAAAATCTGGTAGTTTAGTTCTCCCCAGCCTGGAAGCATTTTGCAGCAGGAGGCCCCTTCTGCATGGTGCACCACCATAGTCACTACTGGGTCTAATCCTCTTCCACATCTTCATTAGCGATCTGACAAGTGGGGCAGAACACACCCTGATCAAGTTTGTCAATGACAGAAGACTGATGGATGTGGAGGACCATGCTGCAGCTAGAGACCAACAGGCTGGAGAAAGGTGCTGGTCAGAACCTTGTGAAGTAGGTTCAACCAGGAGATGTGCAATGTCCTCCACCCAAGAAGGAACCACAAAACAGGAGTGCAGTTAAAGCCCTGTGAGCAGCTAGAACCATCACAGCTTCCTTACAGTAAAGGCACCCCCCCAAGCACCTATCAGCAGGTCGCTGGAGGAGATCTACCAGGAATGCTGGGTTGCTCAGTACAAGAGGTGGACATGGACATACAGAGCAACTCCTGCACAGGGACAGAAAGTTAAGAGTAGAGCCTCTCATAAGAGGACACAAAGACCTGGGACTGTTCAGTGTGGAGAAGGGTGGGGGGACTCTTACCCAGGTGCACAGACACTTTTTTCCAGTTGCCTCCTTCCTCAAAACCTTTAAGTGAAGGTATTTTCAAATTCTACAACAGCAACCTGCAAGAGCTACGTGGATCCTTCTCCAACAGTTTTCACCTAGGAAAACTCCCCTTCCACACTGGAGGTAACAGTCAAGAATGCATCAGACCACACTGTGGGACATCTGGGTTCTTAAGAACTTCTTTTATTAGTGTCATTTTTGTGATTGCATAGTTTGCAAAGAATATTGTAACAATTAAATGCAGTCACCTCACTGTGATCATTCTATTCTAATCCAGCAACACAACCAGCAATGTGAATTTGCACCACGCAGCAACCATAGTAAAAAGGTTCCTTTCAATGGCAGCAAGTTGAAGTCTTAACAAACCAGTAACTTCAGTTCCATTGCTAGCGGAGGTAAGTTCTTCAGTGCTCCTGTCACAGAGCTTGCACAATCCCAATTACAACATTCGTATTTTTTCAACAAAAGAAAGTAAATCTAAGTGACAAGAAATCCGATCAAAACACTTATTGCAAAAATTTTTAAGTACTTTAAATGCTAAAAACCTCAGCTATGTGAAAGATGATTATCTGTTTTACTCCAGCTTGTGCTTTTGAAGAGCATTTGTTTAGCTCCTTAGTTACTAGAAGACTCCCTGATGAGGGGTACGTAGGTCAAGCTGCCATCCTAAACAGGGAACCGCAGAGGAAGGAAGGGAAGGAAAATGCTGAGATCACAAACTGACTACTGGTCATCACAATCAACTAAAGGCTGCTTGAGAGCTGGTTCAGTCCCATGGCATCAGATCATGTGACAGCTTTGATACAGCATTCACAGTCACTATGCACTTGCAGGTGCTTGCCGCAGCTCTGAGCAGCAGCTGGAGAAGAGATGCTACCTCCACACTCCTCCCAGCAGCACCTCTGGGCATCGTGACTCGCTGCCCACTGGGCCTGCAACTCTGGTGCCTTGGGAACACAGTATGAAACGAGCCATCACACACAGCTCTGCAAAGGTAAGCGACACCAATGGAAGCAAGGGGGGCAAGGGCAAGCCCTTGCCTGGCGGTCCCACATCTATCACAGCCCGCAGTTTGGAACTTTATTGAAGCAAACTGTAAAACAAATGGGCTGCTGTGTCCATCTCCTTTATTTGTGGCTCTGCATTATAATGATTACAAGTTGACTTTCATGAACTGTACAAGCAGTAAAAGGCAGCCAACTATGCTTTACATCGGTTCACACAAAGCAAATACAGAAAATACCCAATTGCCTAATTTTCTATTTAAAAAAATTTCTATAGGCACAAAGCAGAAGAATGCTGGAAAAGAGAACCGGGGAAAGAGGTATGCATAAATAAAGAAGTACTTCTTACATCAAAAATGTCCCAAGAATCACAAAGTCTGCAGAAGCTTGGTTAATCAAATACTGCAGTACTGATCTCATCAGTATAAAAGTGAAAGAGCTTTAGTTCTGTAATAAAAATCCATTTTATTTTATTTTGGAGAGAGGGAGGGACAAACCACTGGAGGGGATGTGTAAGAGAAGGAAGGGCAAACTTTAAAACAGCAGCCAGTATTAGGAAGGGCAGTAGGAGGAAAGGTGAACAGGCACATTGGAACCATGGGAACATGTAAATTGACCACTGTCAAACCAGTGTAAATTTCTTGGTTTCTCATGGAAAACATTTTATCCACATATGTTCCTCCCAAACACATATCCAACACTGTCCTCAATGTATGACTTTGTTGGTACCTTTCTTAACAGGAATAGTACATTTATTCCTGCCTCCCCGTTGCTGTAAAAGGTTATCTAGATGATTTCAAAGACTTTCTTCAGCTCTACTATAAGCTGCCAGTCAGACTTCTGCATTTCATCTCTGAACCAGTCTTTCAAAGCATCGATGGATTGACGACTGATCTGTAACACACAAGACAAACCCGTGAGAAACACAGGCAGCTTTTAGCATCAGCAGCTGCTGATGTAAAGGGGAGGGCACTGAGAAAGCTCCTTCCAGTAGCTCTGCAACACTAACCCGTCCCACTTGTTTCCCATAATTTCTCTTCAAACCCCTTACCTGGCCTTCAGAGACTGAAAAGCACAGGCCATCTCGTGCCTAGTGTGGCAAAGCAAGGACCTGTGACAGAAAAGGAACTCCCACCTCCCCAGGGCCAACAGCACCACATCCCTGTCCCATCACAGGTCCTGAATCACCCTGCACTTACAGGTACATGTTCCATGTGTGTACGGTGAAGGGAGTCTTGCCACACTGCAGCTTAAGTAAATGAGATAATGGAGACCTGACCACAGGGAAACTGAGCTGAGATCATCTCCTCAGCTAAGCCCAGTGTTCCAGAATCCAGGCAACAAGACTGTTGATACCGTTTGCAGTTTCGAAACTGGGCAAACACAGTAACACCGAGAAGCTGTGGGGGACTGCTAATCTGCTCTGAGCACCAGCCACACACAGCAGTATGCAAATGTTTAATTTACTGCTTTATCCTCTTGGGTGCCATAAGCCATAAGGTAGTTTTAGCTATAGTACATCTCTGTCTTTGAGGAGCACTACTACAGCCCCCAAAACAAAACCATGCAGAAACAAAACTCTGCAAAGCCACACACAAACCATTTCAAGCACCTGACAGGCTCTGATGGGAGGTTCTCAATGTGTGGGTTTTCAGGCTCCATGCAAAGCTTCTGATTCCCACAAGTTACCACAATACCCTAGGCTCTCTCCATAAGCATAGAATGCTTTTTACCTTGCTGACGAGGATATCTGTTGCTTCAAAATGTCGTCCATACATCTTGGGCGATTCACCAGGAATGGGTTCTATTTTAACGCATACTTCTTGGCCTTTTTTTGCCACCTCCACTGGCTTATGGTTTATTTCAATACTTGTAACTATTCCAATCTCAACAAACTGCAATACAATGAAGCTGTAAGACACCCACAAAAACTTCTGCGCACACACACTTCTCTAAATCCCTGTCTATTTGCACAGACTTGCTTGTATGAAATGCTGGGCTATTGGAGCAGCCACCTCAGAACTGGCAAGCAAACTGTACCGCACCACAAGCACGTAAGCACAGAAGGGCAGTGACATCAAACCATCCACAGTTCATCTGGGATATAAATTTGTTATGCCTTAAAAAGTTGTCCGTTCACTTTCCCCTTACTAGGTACAAGGAATGATAGTTTTGCTCATTAATTTTTATCATAATACAAACAAACATAGCAGCCGAGCAGGAGGGCAGGATGATACCCTTTAGGAGACTGCTGCGGCATTTGGGAGGCTGTGCCCTGCCACAGGGCTCAGCTCTACTTCACCAGAGAACAGAGAACAGAGAAAGAGAGTTCAGCTCAAAGCCTGAATCGCTATCTCCCCTGGAAAAACCCTGCATGCCAGAACAAAGCACACAAGTGTTTCTTGGTGCACCACCCTGGGAACTACCCAGTACAGCCAATCACGGCCTGTGAAGAGGCACTTACGTTTTTACTAGGTACACACATGGGAGTGCCCTGCTTCACCTGGCCGGCCTCAACCACGACACCCATCACTATCGGGTCACGGGAGTTGAAAATGAACTGAGGGAGTATTTTCATCTTGCAAGGAAACACTGCTATATGCCTGGAAAACAACAAAGGAAAGGCACTCTGAAACAGACACCAGAACAGGGTGCACAACACTAACAGTTCCGCCTTCTCATCTGGACAGAAAGCAAGCAGGAAAAAAACACGCTTCCGATCTTGCTAATTCTAGTCAATACTTGACCTTCAAGAACTTTAGGAAACAGCAATCACATCTGGCTAGCATTGATTTTATTCTGACTGGCTTGGGTAGTCAACTAAGACCAAAGACCAATGGAACAGTAATTTCACAGTACAATTAGTCTCAGAAGACACAGGAACAGGAATGTTACTGCCTTGGCCCTAACAGGAATTCAAAACCAAAAATAAATCAAGCTTATTGTTTGTGAAGAGAGCAAAAGCACTTACATGTTGAGGCACGCAGACTCAAACTGGGGCCACCATGTATCAGGCCCAGCCAACATGGGTTCATGAAGGGAAAGTCCTGTTTAACCAACCTGATCTCCTTCTATTATCAGGTGACCTGCCTAGTGGATGAGGGAGAAGTGGTGGACGTTGCTGGATTCCTGATTGAAGTTCAGGTAGACACCATCTCCTACAGCATTCTGCTGGAGAAGCTGGCAGCTCACAGCTTAGACAGGTGGACTGGTCACTGGGTTAAAAACTGGCTGGATGGCTGAGCCCAGAGAGTTTTGGTGAATGGGGTTAAATCCAGCTGGTGACTGGTCACAAGCAGTGTCCCTCAGTGCTCAGTTTTGGGACCAGTCCTGTTTAACATCTTTATTAATGACCTGGGTGAAGGGATTGAATGCACCCTCAGTAAATTTGCAGAAGGCACAAAATGAAGCAGTAGGATAGGGAGGTACTGAGGAGGGATTTGGACATGCTGGAGCGATGGGCTAAGGTTTAACAAAGCCAAGAGCTGGGTCCTACTCTGGTCACAACCACCCCCAGCAGTGCTACAGGCCTGGGAAAGAGTGGCTGCAGAGCTGCCTGGCAGCAAAGGACCTGGGGGTGTCAGCTGACAGCCAGATGAACAGGAATCAACAGTGTGCCCAGGTGGCCAAGAAGGCCAACAGCATCCTAGCCTGTATCAGGAACAGAGTAACCAGAACAGAGTGGGAAGGTGATCATGGCCCTGTACTCCACTCTTGTGAGACTGCACCTTGAGTAGTGTCCAGTTTTGGGCACCACAGTATAAGGACATTGAGGTGCTGGAGCAGGTCCAGAGAAGGGCAACAAGGCTGATGACAGGTTTTATAAACAGGCCCTATGAGAAGCAGCTGAGGAAACTGGGGTTACCTAGTCTAGAGAAGAGGCTGAGAGACCACCTTATGGGTCTCTACAAGCACCTGAAAGGAGGTTGTAGGGAGCCTGGTGCTGGTCTCTTCTCCCAAATTACTAACGATAGGACGAGGGGAAATGGCCTCAGGTTATGTCAGGGAAGGTTTAGATTGGACATCTGAAAGCAGTTCTTGACTGAGAGAGTGGTTGGGCACTGGAACAGGCTGCCTAGAGAGGTGGTGGGGCCACCATCTCTGTAAGTGTTTGAGAAATGAGTGGAGAGACCACTTGAGGTCATGGTCTAGGGGTTGGGGAGATGTCGGGATAAGAGACAGACTTGATGATCCTAGAGGTCCTTTCTAGCCATGACGATTCTATGAAATGAAGTGCACTCATTTATTTGTCTGTCCTTACTTTACTGAGGACTGACCAATGACACAGGCTACAAAAGTTAACTTTGGGTCCCTATAAATTCTGAGACAATTGCATGTTTGTGTTACAGTAGTAAGAATTAAGCCCTGTGCATAGAAACTGCAAAAAACGCGATTAGCTTTGTTTTCTGAACTCTGTAAGGCCAACCCATCTGTCACAAACTAGGAGGAGAAGCCAAGTATACAAACGAAATGTTAGTAAGAACACTCTATACTACAGGGTAATTGCAGCTAAAGCTTATAACTGCTTCAGAGCTGTGGCCCCACTAAGCCTCATCCCAGGTGTGAACAGCTATACTGTCCTTTCCTTCCTTCCCATCAGACATATGCACTAAACATTAACAATATGGAGACAAGAGTTAAATGCTATTTCATTTATAATTAAACAATATGGGCTTTTCTTTGGGAAGCATCAAGAATAAGACTGATCTTACTTACTTGAATTCCTCTTGTTTCTGTTTTTTGTAGTCTTGTCTGTATTTTGTGAAGGCATCAAATAAGTGATAAATAATTTCAGCACTAAAAATTCGAACTCCTAAACTATCGGCCATCTCCTGTGCATCACGTTCGATCCTCACGTCGAATGCTAGAATGACTGCATACCTGTAGGAAAAATGTCAAATCATTTATTAGACAGACCAGACAGCAGTGCTGCAGAAGGACCTTCCTGCAGCACTACCACTCATCTGTCAAGACAGTAAAGTTACTCACTGGGGGTCGTGCTCCAGCATAACTGATGCCTTCATAACGTCTTTTTTATGGACAGGACCTATATTAATTCCAGAGTACTGTTGAAAGGGAAAGACATGTAGACTAGTCACTGACCTTTCAGAGCCAAAAGGAAGGAGTTACTAACAAAAATTGCAGAAAACACCACTAGACAGAGCACAGAAATACTTACTGGCACTTCTGATGTTTTAAGAAATTCAAGTAATGCTTCTAAAGAGCCTAAAGTAGAAGCCTGCACGTAAACACCTTTCTCTTCTAATTTGATTGCGTTCAGTGTTTGCTTCAATTCATGTATTAGCTCATCCTGGAAGAGGAGAGGGGGGAAAAAAGAAAAAGCAAGTTTTAGTTCTATTGCTATTTATGCCTCGGGGTACAGTCTACCTGCTGAAGGGATGCAACAGCCACACCGACAGCTTACAGACCCACAGCACAGGTCACGATGTTGTATTATGCGCATGCAGGCTTGCGGGATGTGACACGATAGGTCCTCTATTCTGCTGCGTCAGATCAGATCATGTAATGTTCACTGCAACATCACACACACACACATGCTTATGCAGTGCCACCTGTTTCTGGCATTAGAAAACTTAAACTAAACTGGACTTGAGGATTTTGCCAGAGGATGATCACATGACACCAAGCCGATGCCCATCATAGGAAGTGTTAACATTTCTCTACATGTTGCTCTGCCCAGCACTTGGGGCTTCTAGTGGCAAGACTCAGGAAACACAAACCCTGCAGTGCATAGGAGTATCTCTAATTGCCTAACTGAGGCTCACCAAGAAGAACAAATGCTCCTAAATGCAGGAGCTGGATAAGGTTCTGAATGAACCACAAGGCCATGTGACTGCTTGTAGAGATGTTACAACAGCAGCTTTTAAGGTCCTTTTAAAAACAGAAAGCCTTATACCTCTGAGAGATGAATGGTTGTCACCATTCACTTTAATACCTCATGTATTATACTAGTACACTTTGCATAAATGCAGAGGACTGGAAAGATTAACATCTCTCTAGGGGCAAGGCCAAAGTAAAAGGCAGAAGGCTAAAGTAAAGCCATGGTTAAAATTCAGCTTTCAGCATGCAAGTTCCTTTGCTGCTTTTGAAGATCAGGAGCACCTCATCTTGATTTTGGTTTAAGACTTTGGTTTAATACTGCTAAATTCTTTCCTCTTCCATTTTAAAGAGGAAGTCACCATAGAAGTTCACTAGGGAAGCCTTAAATCAGCTTTGCAATTCCAGTAATTTGAATCACTCCAGTAGCAAGGATGTTCCTAAAATAATTTAATTGAAAAATATGCATAAATTACTACAAGTACCATGTCAGTAATGAATGCAAACTATGCTCTGATATGCATTTTCATACCTTGTTCTACCTGCAGAGACAACCCAGCTATGGGAAAAGCTAAGGGTCAAAATACTGATCACAACACCAAATGCTTCGCACCAATACAGTAATGCATTATTGTAACAGTTTTCAGAATGCATCCAAGAAAACTAAGTTCCTGGTGTACTGAGCTCTCAACATCAGAATGAACTTCATCACCAGAGCACTCAGTTACCCTGGGATTATGTGTCAACATCAGCCACCTCACCTTGAGGACCGGGACTTCATCTTCTTTATAAGCTACAAGCAATGGCAAACCTGCCAATGTTTTTTCCAAATCCTTCCCAAGGATCTTGACACCTTGAGCAGCAATGACCTCTTTGTGCTTTTCATACTGGTTCTGAAGTAGAGAATACTACACGTTAGCAAGGGTTTCACATAGATTCTAGACAAAGTAGACTGATTACACTGGAAAGAGCAGCTCGCATCTTCTTATTTAAAGAAGGCCGAGCAGCTCCTGCTTAGGTTCCACATGAACATCACTATTGCATCCTTCCGCACCTGAGGCCACCACAGCATCACTATGGCAAAGAGAACATCAAGAGTAAACCCACACCCTAGCAATGCAATAAGCCATAGGAACAACACCTTCAAGTGGTAGATCCCACACACTGTACACTTAAGGTTTGAGTTGACAGGGTTACATCTTCTGTGGATTGTGCTTCTGCAAAGAAAGGTGGACCAGATGATCCTAAGGGTCCTTTCCAACCTCGTATTCTACGAGGCTATAAATTACTAGCACTGTTTTACAAGAGTATCCAAGTCTAAAGAAAGGTACTAGATTAAACAGTAAGGATTACAGTGGCTCACAGTGACACAGCTCTCCCACAAAGCTAAGTACACCACAACGGTTAGGACTCCTATCATAGTTTTCAATCCCTACATCAAACCTTAAGGCTTGCCTCTTGCAAGGTTCTTTACGGTTTTCTTTGCCTTAAGCAAAACCTGTACAGACACCTTTTCCTTTCCTTTTGAACGGGAAAAATCAGAGTAGCTCTTTCCACCATCTTCGAACTGCATGCATTAACACTAATGCTTGTATTGATGTATTTATAGCTTTTTGTTTCTGTGGCTCTTCTCCTTTCACAGAAAGGAACACAGGCAGGATGTCAAACTCAAGTGCCTCTCCCCAGTCTACGAAGACCAAGATAACACAGCCTCCAACAGCTCTTGAAAATGCTAACAGGCTCTGCAAAGTTCCTGTTCATCACCACTCACCATATACTAGAAATTTGGTTTTTCTTCCCTCAAGTGTAAACATACCCAGGTTTTTGTTATTAAAAAGCACCCTTTTACTATTACTATACACTTTGGCTCAGAATTCACTGTACTAATGTACTCCAATTCCTCACCCACATGCTTGAAATCCCTCACTCAATGCTAACCCTCACTGTGAGGCAACTCCTTTATCTTGATCTCTGACACTGTCATAGACACAACAGGTATGTACAAAGACACCCACCAAAACACTACACATGCGCTGTCTTACTCCTGCTCAAGATACCCTGGCATGACTGCACTCTACTGCATTCTCATTTTTTTCCCTTGGTTCTAAATCTTCTCCAAATGTCAACACACCAACCAGTTTCCATACCTTAACTCGTAGCTCCTTCATAGGAGGAGGGAGCAGAAGACCTCGGATCTGAGTTACTATAGGACCTTCTACCCCAGGAACAATAATGGTGTCTCCTTCTTTGAGGCGTCCATTAATCAAAATGACATCTATGGTAGTGCCCATGCCTGGCAGTGCTTTAACCTGAATGTAAGGGAGGATAAAAGTTATTCCCTCTTTGAAGCCCTTCAGATCTTTTTTTTTTTTTACTAGGAAGGGGACACAGAAAGGAGATATTTCACCATTAATTTTAAAGAGCTGCTGAATTACCTCCATGACTTGAGCTCTCAGCTCCTCACATTCAGCCAATCTCTTGGTCAGCATAGTTTGTGTTAGCTCAACAAGAAGAGCTATCAGACTTCCCATGCCATCCCCTGTGTGAGCAGAGGTAGGTACAAGAGAAACAAAAGTGCGGGGATCCTTATTCTCATAAAACAAGGCAGCGTTCAAACCCTGGAATCAGGATTAACAGTTACACATGAGAAAGCATACATACACAGACATCAAGCATTAGCAGCACAATTCAACCACAGACAACTGAATTTGCACTTTTAAAATCCAAATCTAAAAGCAATCCAAACACAGCTGCTGACAGTTTGCCACAGGACATGAAGCCTCAACTCACACTTGGAATCAGTATGAGGAAACTCTACAAAGCTCATTACCACGTCTAACTGCTGGACACCACTAGCTGTACGTCAGCAACACAAGTTCCCAGAACTGTTGTGATTCATGCCCTGCCAACCTCCAAGGGAACAAGAGGCAGATGGGATCCTCTCAAGCAATGGGAGAACAAATAAGAGACAGAACACTTAATCTGTTATTCATGACTCCATAGACCATGCATAGCAATTGGCTGCTACTTTCCTCCAAACTAGCACTCTAAGGATGAAGCAGTTAGATTAATATAAACCAAATACTGTTATCGTTAAGAAAAGTGAGCACTAACACCTCAGAAGAGATGTCATGGTCACCTTGATATTTCAAGTTGTTCTGCGGAAAGAAAAGCCTCCAGAAACAAAAACCACAAGCCCAAAACACTCCCAAACTACCCACTACCTTTACTACTATTATCCCTTTTTTAACCAGAGAACCTTTCACCTTCAACCATTCCAACCTACCTGTTTTGCAAATTCCACTACGATAGCTTTTGCACGTTCTTCAAATTCATCTTTCGTGTTCTTTTTCTGCTTCTTTAAGGTGACAGCTACATCTGTATCCGGACTTTTTTTCCAGTCATATAATCTATCAATCTTGAAAACACAATAATAGTATGTCATATTGTGTAGTTTACTAAAGGGCATCTTTACGTTTGTGCCACATCATCTGCGAGACATCATCTGCGACCCAGACACAATCAGCCAGCACAACTAGTCAGTCATCTATCCGCTCCCATAATCAAACTAAGTCTTTTAATTCGCTTTGGCTACTACACTGATCCCCATTCATATATTTAATGCCAGACAGTAATTCATTATAGCAATGCTAATTCAGGTCTTAATTCAAGCTATAATAATGTATTCATATTGAGAAAAGTTTATGTATTAATTATCAAGGTTAAGAGTAGAGTAAAATATTCAGAAGACGACAACCCACTTACAGATTCACCTACATACTGAAAAGAAACCCCAACCCATGAAGGAGGTTTATTTTGGTATTCTTGTTTAGTAGTTTGTGGGGGTTTTCTGAAAAACATCTGTACTAGTTAGTTTTACACAGAACTTAAACTTTCTAATGAATGTGGACACCTTTTTTTTTTTGCTATAGAGATCACAGGGGTTTGTTCAAAAGACACAACAGCATACTTAAAGAACTATTTCTGAGGAAGTTTTCAAAGCAAGACGGCCTTAGCCCAAGAAACTATTAAGTTTTTGTGCAAATCAAAGCAATGTATTTAGAAAATGGTTTATAGCCCAAACAACTGACCTCAAACCACAAAAAATTTGGGCCATTTAACCTCAGGCTCACTGCAGGTCTTAACATCTCACCTTTCAACAGGTTGGATTTTGCTGTTTTCAGCAATGAGATAATGACCTCCTCACTTCCAATAACCTTCAGTCTTAATGTTGATTTTTTTAAGTATACTGCCATTTTTGCACCACACAGGAACACCCTTCTGTTAAGTCAGCATATCAAATGGCATCCAAAGTCATTGGACACCAGTGATTTCCTTGTTTTAACTCCTAAGTCATTACAAAGAGCCAGTGCAATTTCTTCTGCATGGGATTTCCAGAAACAGAGCTAAAAGTACCTGCATTTATAATCTAATATTGCATGCTAGTGATCAACACAATTGTTACAGGAGCTTTAAAGTAGCTTGTCTTCAAGTCAAACTGACAAGTATCAGTGAAGACTTGTCAACATGAAGCTAGTCTTCAGATTACAAATCCATGTAAGCAGGTGCAAGACAAAAAAAAAACCCAGACACACACAACCGAAGTACAACTACCAGAACTGTGGAACCACACTCAAGTTACAGAAGATAGAGAAACTTATGAGTAAAGACTCTGAGAAGAACCGAGAGATTGTTCTGTACAGCCATTGGGATACCAAGGGCATGAAAAACACCAGAGAGGGTGTAAGAACCATGGCTTCAGACTTTGTGCAAACAATTCCAGGTTGTGAAAGAAAACAGAAAATCATCAGATGCCTAATACACTATGAGAGTAAAAAACCATGGTATTAGAATAAAAAAAAATAAGAAATCTTACCTTGTTGAGAGCTACTATAAAAGGGCATTTCTTTGATTTCAACAGATTTATTGATTCAATTGTCTGTGGCTCCAAACCATGCATGATGTCAACTACAAGTATAGCAATATCACAAAGTGAACTGCCTCTATTTCTTAGATTGCTGTGACATCAAAAGATAAAAAAATGAAAACAAAGAATCAGCCATGCAGGCACAGAACTTTTATTAAATTACCAAATGCAATGTCAGACTAACACTGGCCAACAAAAAGCTATAGTTTTTCCCCCCCGAAAAATGTGAACTATAAAATAATACGCAAGCCACACCGTAAATTTCATTTTAACAGAATTTACAGAGTGTAAGCAAAAATAAAACTATTATTCTCTTAAGAGTTTTTCCTCCTATTACTGTGTATTCTTACACATCAAGAAATATTCTGATTTTTTCCAGAGTAAGAACAGGTATGGTTACAGTGAAATACAGAAGTGCAAGATCCAAAGAAGATGGTTCAATACATAAACACATCACGCATATAACAATACATATCACACATCTTTGGTCTCAAACAAAACCCGGCTAGAAAAAAAATCAGGAGCTGTAAGTTGTATGATGCCAAGGAACTGATCAAAACATTACCAATCTTCAGAGGTCACTTACAATCCCTAACATTCTGTGAAGGGCCCCAAGGCTTGGCATTTCAATACTTGAAGAGGTTCACAGAATGATTAGAGATTGGAAGGGACCTTGAAAGATCATCTAGTCCAATCCCCCTGCTACAGCAGGATCACCTAGACCAGACTGTCAAATCAAAGTCTTAATCCTCTCGTTTGGGGATTTCATCCAAATACTGCATCACTGAATACAGCTACATGAAATTGATTTAGTGGCTTGCCTGTGTGTCACTGCTGTTTCTAGACAATCTCAGCTAAGATTCAGCTCTGTTGTGCAATTAGTAACTTCCAATCATACGAACTGTTATCTTAACCAGGACACTATGAACTAGAAGGTAGGACAGATGTTCACAGCAGTGTACTTAAGCTACCTGAAACCCTCACCTCTTTTTTTCCAGCTAGCTTCCTGATTCCATTTTCCCCTCTCATAGTAACTATTGAGAAAAAAAATTACCCTTTCTCAGATATTCATGGCTCAACTGTCGTGAAAACGAAAAATTCATCAGACACAAAAGGCCAGCAATTAATCAGATACAAAAAGCACCTGCAAGCTAAGTAAATCCACTTATTCCATCACACTGAGTTTCTGGGGTTTTGAAGCAAGAACTAACACCCAGTGATTCAGAAAAACCTAGCACTTTGTTGAAAATACATCAGGAAAAACACTTCAGCCATTATGTCTGGAAAGCGCTATACTGTGGGAAAACATTACCTGAAAGACTCATGTCCCGGAGTGTCGATGATCAGCATACCTGGAATTTTTATGTTCTCCCTGTCAAACTAACATTTCAAAATATTAGCCATGTTGTAAAGATTATACAAGAAGAGAAAATAAAGCCTAAGAGCTGGCAGCTGCAGCATTACTGACAGCCTTCACTTCAAAAATCCAAGTAAGTATTTTAAGGCCAGCATCCTTCACAAGCCAAACCAGTCAAAGATCATTTCAATACAAGGAAAAAATTAATCAATTTAAAAAAAATTATGCAACACATTCCCTTACATACCAAGTGGCCTTAAGCTCAGATAAAATTTGCCCACACAAAAAAGAACAGTAGTTTAAGTTAGTGAGATTTGTCATTCTTATCTTGTCCATTTCCTCCACTTCACTGACATAAGACTCTTAATTGAGTAAAACCTTGGAAAAAGCCATCACTAACAACATTCTTCAGCCAGCTGCTGCTCCCAACAGAATAGCATTTATTACCCAAGACAAGCAATAGAGAATTTACTATTTATGTAATACAATAAAATTTGTCACCTAGGAATTGGCCCAATTTCAGTGAACACAGTAGAAAGGTTTGTAACAGAAAATACACTCCACACTTCAAGACTATTTACAATTACAATATTGACAAACCAGTGTTCTACATACACAGCACAGGTACATACCATCCAGAACAGAGTAAGCAGCACTTGTGTATTTTTCAGAAGCAGATACATGTTAAATGAAATTAAATGCATTTATTAAAATGAAAATTGAGACAGCCTCTCCTTTTGGGAGGACAGTGGAGAGGGTGCAAGGAAAAGGGTAAGAATTTAAAAAAAAAAACATGAAAAAAAGAAGATCAACCAACCCACTGGACATAGAGGGTAAATACACCTGCCCGTGTCAGGAACTCTCAAAGCCTTAACTATGCCACATTTCATACTTCTTTTAAAAAAAAGAAAAAACAAAAAGTCTTTGATGTGCTATAAAACTTACATTCTTCACCATCTTAGTTTGCTCATTAATAGCTTCAAGGGGAACATTAGTCGCACCAATCTGCTGAGTGATACCACCAGCTTCACTGTCCTGTACATGAGTATGGCGCAACTGAAGATGAAAAACAAAAGAGCAGAAATCATCTCCTCACGTACACTTTCATTCTTTCTACATTTAACCAAATTAAGCCACACGTGTAAACAAGATGCACAGGCAGTGCCTTCACAGGTCATATCTTACCTTATCTAAAATTTTAGTCTTGCCTGTGTCTACATGCCCTAGGACACAGATAACTGGTGCTCTGAGCTTTTCAGTGTTCACATTTTTGCTGTTTTCAGCTCGTCGCTTCTGCATGAGACATAAAAATTCAGTATAAACCAAAACACAGCTCACCTACAAAGTGTACTACATACATACATAGCCCAGAGTTAACTGTGGGACTCACATTTTCAATGGAATGCAAGGCCTGTCATCCTTATGACAGCAAATAAAAAATATACTATTAACAGGTTTATTTGCTTTTGCTTATAATCTAGTTACAACCCAAGTTATTACACACACCAACATGTAGCTTTGTTGATGGTACATTCTGAAGAAGAGTCTTGAGTAAGGAAGCCAAGGACATCAGCAGCCACAAATACGTTGAACGGTTTAGAAAATCATTCTAAAGTACTGAAACTTCTGTAAAGGATAAAAGTCTATCTCTCCAGCATGAGGAGAGATGGAGGGGAACACCACTAAAGTTATCAAGTTGCTTAAACCAAATACTTCATTTTCAGGCAGAACTGAGTACTTTTTTTGGAGGACCTGTCTAAATATTTGTAATGACAATCATAATTTTTGACAAATATGGTTAAAAGGCTTTTCAATGAAGCAAACACTAGGCTGTTTCTTTCAGAACACAAGATTCCAGCTGTTCCAATAAAGGTGTATCTTAATACCTCGATTCTCCGTTTAGCTTTGTCATAAGCACGCTCTTCTTTAGTGCGGTCATCATCAGAGTCATACTCTGAATCAGAGCTAATTTCCTTGCTTGGCTTTTTTTCTACAGATTGTTTTCCAACAGCTTGAGAATCTGCCTCTCTGTCATCAGAGAGCTTTTCATCCTCATCTTCACTCTCTTCACTATCTTCAGATTCTTCACTCTCTTCTTCCTCTTCTTCATCTTCTTCCTCCTCCTCTTCTTCATCCACTTCATTTTGTTCTTTGACTTCAATGTGGACAGGTTTGCTTTCTGTCAAAAAAACCCCAAAAAAATCAATAGTAAAAAATTTCTATTAAATTCAAAATTGTGGAAGAGAGCAACAAAAATCCCAAACCTCAACAGAGACTACCACAGAGGAGTGAGGTCTGCGAGTAGGGACCACTCAAGAAGTGCTAGTCAAGCTAACTTTCCAACTTTCAACATAAAAGACATGTTTCATGTTCACAGATGCCAACCTGTGTTTAGATCTGTGCAAGCAGATTGATTTTGGGATGGAGGAAGAAACAATGTTATCTGAACACTTATGTTTGGCATCATTTGCAAGCATTCAGATAGCATGACAGTCTTTAAGGGAGCTCCTTAAGGGAATGAATGCACTAACACCTTTGAACAGAAAGCAAGTAACAGTCTGCGTTAAAGAAAAATGGGAATTCAGTGTATCACTGACCTGGAATGCATGTTTTAAGTTTAAGCAGAAGTAAATAATCAGAACAATGGTCACTTCTACATCTTTAAAATTCTCACCTTAAAAGTTTTCCTAGACTGTCCAGAGAAAATCACCATTTTTTATATGAATCCTTCAGTAAACAAGTAAACTATCAAAAAGTAATTCTCCTTGTTTGAAAGCTTCCCATTTATCACACTTGCAAATTCATAAGAGACAAGCTAATGAACACTTGGAAGCCATGCATTTTCTTCCTTACAGAGCTGGTAGGAGTCTCACTGCTCTTAAAGATTAGTTATGCTTCCTTGCTATGCTGTAGTTCATCAGCTTAGTAATAATCTAACTTTCAGGAAGGACCTTTTTCTGGATCATGCTAGCAGATCCTCAAAATCCAAGCAACAAGAAGCAAGAAATTAATTAGATCCCAGTACAGTGGTGACAAGGAATTCCAGGAATGGGAGCAGCTCTTAGCACTCAAAGTAGACCCGTTCAGCACCATGAGAACACACACTTGTGGTGAAACAAAATCCATCCTGCTGTACACGCATGTATATGAAGTATTACATTTCAAAGCACAGGTGACAAAAGTCTAGAGCTGGGGCGTGTCAAAACACACTTGATGAACAGTCTTTGATCTTAAGAAACAATGAAGACACACAATGCAGGAGCTAAGAAGATAAATCAACAACTGTTCAGGAAGACTTGCAGTGATGCAGCTTTCTCCACCTCCAGAAGAAAACACCCACGATCATCTCTGCATTCTTGTGCAGCTCCAACTTCCCTATAAAACATTGCTGCTGGCCACAGACAGAATATGGGCTTTGGCATACACACACGGGAACAATGTTCAGACAATTCTTTCTTCTCCTCCATGCTTGCCTCTCAGAGAAGCAAAACTTAGTATAATGCACAGTCGTTAACTTTCCCACCATCTCGGTCCCCCAGACCTCTGAGAACTTGTTTCAAAGCCACACTCCTGGATATTGACAGATTTGTTACAGTTTTGGAAGGGTTCCTAGAGAAATACAGTAAAAGGTGAAAGGTTTCCCTCATCTCCCATACATCTTGAGCACCTATTAAGAGGAGAGGACTTCTACGCTCATAAAAAAAATTTCAGTAGGTTTCTTTTAAAAGATAACTGTACATATAGCCCTTCAAAAGGTCACATTGAACAGTATTTGTGAAGTTTCTGAAAGTTCTGCCTTTAAGAAGCAGAGGCTACTATATCCATTTATCATGACACTTGCCTCACAATTTAACTAATAAGGCAAGGGGAAAACTTAAATAAAATTGTTTTCAACAGAAAGAAAACTCAGCTCAAAGAAACCTCTTAATCAAGAAGCATCCATTTGGTATTTGCATGCCTACCTTTTTCTCCATCTTCATCACTAACCATAGCTTCCCAGTCATCCAAGCCATCTTCTGTTTCTTCTTCTTCTTCCTCCTTTTCTTCTGGAACTAAGAAAACAACACCAAAAAGAGAGAAACAGCCCCATCAACATACAACACTTTTAGATGCTTCTTCCTTTCACGTACAAAACAACTGCAAGTTTGCCACAATTTTATCAAATTATCTCCATGTTCCATAAGGAGAAAATGCTGCACATTTAAGAACTAATCCTCCATTCTCTCCACAAAATTTTCACATGCTAGTATCCCTGCCTAGCAAAGTGTAATTTTCGAAAGATGAAGCTAAACTATTCCTCTAGCTTCTGCCTGTGTATAAAGCAAGTGCCTGCATAATGCACGCCACACAAACTACTGCCACAATCAGGTTCCATGAAAGTAGCTGCCCAATTATAAGTCAGCCACGTGTAACAAAGAAACAAGAAAACAAGTTGGGTTTAAAGTATTCATTTTAATTAGTGGGGAAAAACAGGTATTAAAAGTGCTATTTTAGGAATTCAGGTGCCTTAACATATTTACACCATGAATTCCAGAAGCATTAAATACATCCATTCCAGCAAGAAATCAGTCATATATGAAAAGAGTGCAGTTCTTCAAAACAGACAAGTGTAAAAATCGAACTTTTAACCCTCTCCAACAGAGATATTAAACTACATAAACACTGCAGCACATGGAACGTTATAAAAATTCAGCTCTTTGGAAAAGAGACTGCTACAATACTAACTGTGAACTAATGCTGTGCCAACAAGCCCTTCTCTTTTATGGCAATGGAACTGCTCCTTCAAGATATAACTCAAGTTAGAATTAGAGTATCCATTCAATTAGAGTGTTAATGTTTTGAAGTTGGGTTTTTTTTCCTAAAAGTTGGAAATTTTGTCAGTATTTGCCTGACGATTTTGCCAAAACAGCTATTGTGTGTAGGCAAAAATAAGGACAATAATCACTGGGTAGGCTGACACCCAGTTTCACAAGGTAACCAATATCCACTTCATTCAGCACTTCATAAAAACAAAATTCCTGGACTCAAGAATACCATATACCATCTCTGTAAATACTGCAGCACCCATACTACAAGGCAGCACATTTCCTCTCAGTCCCCACCTAACTGCTGACAAAGGAGTTCTTTCAAAAATCAAATTAGAAGTCAAGGGAGCTTATAAAGGCACTGAATGTGCTTATTTGAGATAGATGCCTAAGCCAATGGAACACCAGACTTCACCCAACATATAGGGCCTTTACACTCTAATTTTGAAGCTTCGTATCTTTCTGATTTGTTTTGTCTTTCTCCCACAAAATTCTATCATTTTCTTCCCTATGAAGATAAAAACAACTACCCTGAAGAAACTGTAGTGACACACAACCTATCCAACAAGTTGTACTGGCAGCACTGGCACACAGACTGTGTGTTTTAAGTTTATTACCATTACTACTAACCTGGCTCTACCGGAATAGCAGCTTCGTCTTTTACTGGTGCTTCCAGTTCTACAGCATCTTCAGCTGGGGATGCTACCTCCACATTTTCTGAAATTGCCAGAAAGGAAAACCGTGTTTAAGGTAAACTAAAAGTAGATTTATGTAATACCAAGCTAAATGAACTTCTACTTACTAAACTAAACCAAAGTTTGACCCTGTGGCTAATTTGAAGAAAAAATGCCTTTCTAAGCAGAGGATGATGACTGCAGTTAAACATTAAAGAAGCCCCTCACTTTGTTTAAAAGAGAAAATAAAGTAATACAAATGGATTACCCATTCCAGTTCACCTTACGATATTAACAATAAATTGAAAAAACCACTGATACAATTCTTGAGTACTCAGAACTCATGTCGAATGCAAAGCAATAGCTAAATAACACAACAAAGCAAATAAGAGACAAAATAAGGTTTGGGTTTTTTTTAAAAACTAACAAATAATCTTAAGAATAACCACAGTATTCTCCACAAGAAATCACAAAGGTAAAAAATTCTCACATATTCAGTCTATGACTAATCAGTCCAATAAATTCTAAGTTCTCAAAACTGTTAAGTTCTCTGAACAACGTACACCCTGGAAACTGAAAACTGACTATACCATATGCAATAAAACAAAGAAATATGCAAATCGCCTGTAACTTAAAAGTACTAAACCAAGATGAATCCTGGGACACGAACTTAGGCTTAATTACAAGTCATCATTACTTCCGGTACACTGCATTTAACCTACACACACACACAGAAAGCCTTTACATTCTGAACACATAACATGTAGAAATTCTAAAGAAAATAGTCAGGTTAGGAAAAGGGAACCATCAAGTACATTGTAAAACAGAGGATTCAGTGAGTATCCTGCAAAGCAACTTTAGGATTCTAATGCATTAGCGCTTGCATTTAGGGGCAGGGATGTCAAAAAGACTTCAGAGGCATTCTGAAGCGCAATTATTTTAAGATCAGCTGATTCATTCCACGAACATTTCATGAAATGTGACTAATCTTTACATATCCCTATATGCAAGCCACACCTTCTTTATTTTCCAGCTGCTGCTGCTTCTTTTTCTTTTTGTCTTCATATATTGGCCTCTTCTTTGGCACAGAGTCTTTGGATGGCACTTCAACACCTGAAAAAGAATTGTCAGAAAGTAAAATCCAGGCAATTCATTACTACACATAAGCTTTGGTTTATGTGAGAACAATTTTCCAGAATTGCAAGGTGGAAGGAGGAAGTGAACAGGTGGTTCAATGCATTTTTTTTTAAATCTTATTTTCAAAAGCTGCAAAAATCAAGCAAGGTATAGTTCATTAGACACTCTGAACACTCTCAGTCTAAGTTGAATGGAAAGAGGGGCAAACACCCAAACAACCTGATCCTAGGACTCTGTGTCTGGAAGTACCACATACTTACACAGGATTTCACTAACACACATATATCAAGTTTAGCATACTTTACATTGACATAAGCTTGTTATGTTAAAAACTCAGTGGTCATACAAGACTTGCAGCATGGCCATCTCCTTCTCGTGGCCTTTGGAATATGTAATGGAAAGAAGCAGGTGGGGAGGAGCACACACTGATCTCCTTGACAACAGAGCAGCTTTACATGGAATTACTGGGCATTTGTCCTCCTAGCTCCAGACAGAAAACAAACACAGAGCATTAAAGGGTATCACTATTTTAAACTTTACTCCTTACCCTGAGCTTGGAGTAGTTTAAGAGTAGCCTCTGCTCTAGCTCTGGCTTCTCGTTGAGCTTTTGTTAACAGTTTTCCTTCCTTCTTCAAACGCTCCTTCCTCTCTTTTTCTTTCTGTTTCTTTCTTTCTTTCCTCTCTTGCTCTAATCGTTCCTAGAAACAGTTAAACATGTAGACATTTCAGAGCCTGCTTTACACTAACTCCAGCTACATGTACATGCTATTAATGAGAAACATATTAGGATTAATCTACCAACTGCACCAGCAAGCATACATACCACCCATTCCCTTATTATATTCCCTTATTATATTCTCAGAAGACACATGGTACCTCCTCTTTGCGCTTCGCTTCCAGTTCCTCAAGTCGTCTTATGCGTTCTTCCTCTTCTCTTTTTGCCCTTTCCTCTTCTTCTTTCATTTTAGCCAAAGCTTCCTGCATAGCCTTAACTGTGGCTTTACTGGGACCCTTCTTCTTCTCTTTCTCTTTTTCTTCTTTCTCAACTTTCTTCTTTTTCTTGTCTTTTTTCTTTTTGTCCCCCTCATTGTCATCAGCTACAGAAAGAAGAGGCACACTGTCAAAGATGTCAGAAATTTTAAAGATACTCTAAACACAGTTAATGTTTTGAATATGATAAATAACACTAAATGACTATGATAAATAACACTGATTCTGTGAAATGGGGATCACTTTGATTTGCTACAATATAAACATTTCACAATGCAAAGAAGCCGAAACTATCTCTAAATTACAAGGTCAGTGCTTGAAGTTTTACAGCTGCCATATAACTGAGAAGCAAGAAAGTAGTATGCTCGCAATACAGCACTGTAAGCCTACGTGGCAGTGAGAATTCAATGTCTGGCTTTTGTGTTCCAAGGTACCTGAACAAAAATCACAAGCCAGAAAAAACTGCCACCTGTGAGCCAACACAAAGAGGTAGATAAGGCTACCACACGTCCAGTATTCTTCATTCAGAATAAAGCAACGTATCATCTTCACTGCCTGCCAACTTTCTGCCAGTCTTATGAAAGCTACAGAGCTTAAATTATAGTTTCAACCCCTCTGTTAAATTATAGTTACAAACCCTCTGTTCCTGCAGGAATATCTCCTTTCTCCACAGGGCCAGATGTTGCTGTGCCTTCAGCTGAAACCTTCTCTTCAGCTTTTTTCTGAGCCTCTTTTGGCTTCACTGGTTCTTTACTACTTTCTAATTCTTCCTTCTCTTTCTGCTTTCTCAGTTTGGCTTTTTCCTCCTCACGTTTTTTCCTTTCACGTTCCTTTTTTTCCGCCTTCTTCTGAGCCACTGTTTTAACTTTGAAGGAAGGTTCTTCTTCATCGTCCCCACTTTCAACAGCAGGAGTTGACTTCAGCTTTTGGGTTTTCTTTTGTCCTTTTCTAGATTGGGAGATATCATCCGATTCGTCACCACTCTCGCCTGTAGACATGCCCCTCCCACGTTCTTTGCTCCTCTTAATATTAGTTTCATCTTCTTCTGACAAGTCATGCTTTTTATTTGACTTCTGAGTTTTCCCTTTGCTTTTCTTAAGGTGTGTATCGCAATCATCATCATCGCTGCCAGAAAGCATATCTTGTTTTGCCTTCTGAGGTCTTTTAGATCTTTTATCTTTATCTTCCACTTCCTCACTGTCATAGTCATTTTCCAGATTGGCTTTTTTATTCTTCCCTTTCCTTTTTTTATCTTGTTTTGATAAGCTTTCTTCATTGTCATTTTCAATCTGGTAATTAAAAAAATTAATATGATCAGCTATGAAAAATTCTTCTCTATTGTGAGCCAAGAAGTAACATTGAGAGCTGTCAAGAGATACTTCTGTTGTCCTGAAGACAAAGTTTGAAAGCGATAACTATTTCTGCTGAGACTACCACAGCTCATTCCACAATTAAAATTTATTCTGATTCGCTTTGAATTATTACCTGCATGAAGAGATAGCATCGGATAAGACCTTTAACAATTGACTTTACTATGAAGACACAATCAAATATAATTAACAATACATGCTAGATGCATGTTTTACCTAGGATCTTCAACTACACTGCAACACTCAAATTCTTCTGGGACAGATGTTTTGTATGCCAAACAACTTCCCATTAAATTGCCCACCTCCCTCTCAGCATTCACCTTTGCTGCAGAAGGTTCCCTGTCAATTTTCCCGCCTTGTGCCTCTATTGAAAGTTCTTCCAGCTCCTTCAGGATATCATCTTCACTAAAATAAGAAAGCAGTTAAAGTACTTGAGTAATTGAGTTTTTCTATAATAGATTAAAATAAGAGAGATACAAAAAAAAGCCCTATTTACTCAAAATCCTGTTTCTTCTTCTCTTTTTTCTTTTTGCCTTTGGATTTCTGAGGTTCTTGCTCCTTTGCAGCTCCTGCACCTTCTATCTCAGCAGCAAGGGCATCAATATCGATATCATCTTTTGCACTAAAACACAAAAGGAAAGCAGGATTATCAAGAGGTCTAATGTTAAGTCTACATAAGTAGAAACCACGCATAAAACAAGGTTCCAAACGTAAAATCAAATCACAATATATAAGCAACACAGGGGCAAAAACCACACTCAAACCATTATGCACTATCGCATTATTCCACTCGGACAAAAAGGAAAAGCCTTCATACATGTTGTCTGCTCAAAGGGAGTTGAAACAGCAAAACACTCAGTTCTTGCAATATTGTAGTTTAGATGCAAGATCTGAAGAACCTTCTCAGAAGACCATAACTGGACCGTTGCACTTTGTTCCTCCGAAAGACAGACTGTTTAGAGCTTCAAATCAGGGTTAAGTGTCATTGCAGGAAAGCAGCCCCCACAGTAGAATTCCACATACGAAGCAGAAATAGAAGCGTACCATTAACACGTGCAGGTCTGCTCCTTTAAACCCCTTCAGCAAACTAAAAAAGCTGCCATACTATTCAATAATATTTATCAAATAAGTGGAAGCTCTTCACAGCTTTCAACTTACAATAACAGTTATCTATGCTTTGCCACCAGGTGGAAAAGTATTATTGTTATCTTTCAGGAAAAGGCACAACACGGAAGATTATAAAAAATACTGATGCAGTTCTTGTCTTATCATCATCATCTCTCCCAGTCCTGAAGAGAACCAAAGAAGTTTCACCAGATATCAGATTTGCACTTTTACTCACTAGATTTGATGGCATCACATTTTTTTTTTATTTCAACAGCATTTTCTTTTCTTCCTATAAAAAAACCTCAGCTGCAACTAAGCAGAAGTGGATTTTTTCACATTTATCAATACTTCCAATTCAGATGCTTTGTTTTTCTTTATTTGTACCACTAGAATTGAGCAAATACTAAATCAAAGGTCCAGAGGTTTTTCTACCTACTCACACTCAATACATACACAAGAAAGGAGACTTGCATATTCCCTGCTGAACAAATCAGATAAAAAGCAACACAGTGAAGCACTTCATGGTACAGCATCTGTATTACCAGAGATACTTTATTGTTAGTCAAGGCAACATAGCACAAATACACCAAGAAATATTTCTTACGTGCTGACCTAAGTAATACATTTCTCAAAGAAATATTGCAAGATTTCTAAACCAATCTTCACCTCCCACAGGAGGAAAGATTAAACTTTTTGTCTATTTTCACATTAATTACAGTTGATTCAATGTTTCAGCAATTCTAAAAGGGCTCTTTTTATAAATAACTGACTCTTTTTATATTCAACTGGCTGTGCACCAGGGGTAGCATAGACAGCTGAAATAAACATGTACGCATTCATTTCTAGATCTAGAGTTAGCTGGGTCATCATACTACCTCTAGGGCCCTCAAGTTTCTTCTTGCATTAAGCGTAGCATACACATTTAATAAGCACACCACTCTGCCTCCCCGTACTCTAGGAGTTAAAGGAGAAGATTCAGTCAAATATAAGCTTGAAATGGTTTGAAGAGACCAAAATAAAAGCTCCACAACTACTACTACTTCCATGGCTATAGTGCTCCCACAACTACAGGATCTTAATCATATGGTTGTACAGAAATTAAAGACACATGACTTTAAACAGCTTATATTTTATATTGATCTTGTCGCATGTGGCTTATCAAGTTGTGAATTAGCAGGAAGTTACACTCAGACATAAAAAATGCATAGGTTTTATGCTACAACAAAGGCTTGTTTATGGCACCGTATGCTTTCCAACATACAGGCTTTAAGGGGGTAGGACTTTGTTTTTAAATCAACCGTAATGGGCTAAAACAAGGGTCGAAATGGGTTTGGGTCGGTGCCTACAATTCAAGCACACCAACTAGCTCTCACCAAGAATTCAACAAGCAATGAAGCAACTTAGCTAAAAAGAAAAGAATTTATTGAACCCCTCACCAATAAGAAAAAAATGCACAAGTAAGTAAAAGAATCAAAAAGGTGAAACCAGAAACCCTATCACAATGCCTTTACACACTGAGAGAAATGGGAGACAGCTAACACATTGGGTTTTGGCTTTAGATGAGAGCCCTGGATAAAGAGAGCACACACCACCACTCATAACCATAAAGTCACCCACACCCACACCATTGCACACACTTCCAGAAAGGGGGGGGAGGAGCTGGGAACGGGACGGCAGAAATACGTCACAAAATAAACGTTTGATGCTTGATACTTAGTTCTTCTGGTCTTCTGGCAGACATCAGCTTCCCCTGAACATCTCAGGCATACTTCTAGATCCCCTCAGCTTGTGAGCATTTCTGTGGGGCAATCACAGCATCGTATGTAAAAATATAAGAGGTCCCCAGTGTCTTTCTATTTGCCAGAGGCTTAGGAGACTGGTACTTATGGTATCTTTCTCTCCCTTATCTGGGGCTTCTCTCAGCCCCTCAGTGGCAGAGCATACAGCATCTTGGTGGGGACAGAGGCAACATGGCAGTGGTCACGTGAGAGAACAACTGTTGTGGTAGACAGGCCTTCTCCAGAGGCCTGCTACAAGGCTTTCTCCTCTCCTTTCTTCTGCCTTGTGGTTAAAGGTTTCGGGGAAGGGAGAGGGTTAAGAGCTCACCACTGTCTGGCATCTTCAAAGGCGATCCAGCTCAGACAAAGCGCTTCTTATGACAGCTTCAATACTATTGGTGTCATAAGATCAACCTAGGAACTTTTTCCTGTAAAAATTTTAATCAGTCCTCAAACACATTTCAGAAAACCAAACCTTTTTGCATTAATCTTCTCCAAGTCTTCCAAAAGGCTTCCATACAGCCTTTCTTGCCACTCTATTCAGAGCGCCTGACAGAGGAACTTGGAAGCACCAGTACACTCAAACAGTTTTTAATTCAGACCTCAAACTGCTTTTACATGAAGATGTCATATATAGAGTACACAGCCTCAATGCCTCACGTCATTCAAGCTCATAATGCTTTGGATTTGAAGGAGGCTTGCTGTTGATCAGGTTCACACAAAGATAGACCCGTAATTCCCAGTACAAGAGGCTCAAGAAGACCTGGCAAGCATGAAGTAAAAAACAAAATGTTACCACACTGCTGAGAAGGAATTATTTCCCTGGATCTTCTTTTGTCTGGTTTCAAAAGCGAAGACAGAGCAGTATCTCTTATTCACATACTTTTTATTCCAACCTCTATTATTGATGGCAGATATGAAAAGAGTTATGATATTGCTAAAACAGCGTTTCTGTGCAGTAACTTGCAGTAAGTGTTGGATGTGTGTACTTCACTCAAACCTAAACAAGCAATCTGCAAAACCTTAAATGGCTGCAGCTAGTCCTCCGTGGAGGTTCATGGCTAATACAGGACAAAACTGCATAGCAGAAGACACAGCAGTATGGCTAATTAAAGGGCATGTCAGTAATCAATAACAAGTACACAGAGATCACATTTCAGACACTGAGCAAAACACTTTTTTCTTCAGAATTACACCACGGAAAAAGAAAAATAGTGCTCTACATTTCCTACACAATTTCACTACCTTCTCCCATTTTAAACAGGAGTACAATACAAGACTTCAAAATATTCCAAAGCATTTTAAAAGTAGCATATAGAAATATCCTCACACTTTAGACTGAAAAATACTGATCTTACTGCCCTAGAAATTAAGAAACCATCTGTTGCCTAAGAGGTTTCCAGTACAAGATGTCTGTATTACATAGGGAAAGGCACTTAACAAATCAATTCCTGAACACCCACTAAATCACTAGTTAAGTGCCATGCTAGTATACTTGTATCAAACTGGGATCAAACATATACAGGTCATCCCAAGTTAAAGTGTTTGGAGATTTAAGACAAGCATGGGCAACAAAGAAAATGCCACATCTCTCATGTAATCAAAGTATCAAAACAGGCCATTAACAGAAAAGTAGCCTTCTAAAACACAAATTACTCATGTGAGAAGTTAATCAAAACAAGCGACAACTCAACCGTCCCAAATCCTGCCTGTAATAAATATTAAATGTTTTTGGTGTGAGGATTAAAGCAGAATCACGAAATAAATGACTAGCTTTCACCTACCACTGCTCAGTCAGATGTAAAAAGAAAGCCAGTAGGTCTTACAAGATCCCAAACAGTTACAAGCTATTGAGGCAGAAAAGCAGTAAACCCTTGTGACCGATATATGCATGGTCTGTAGAAAAAAACATCACAGCGTTCCTCTAGCTAGTACAGCAAGAAAACAATATTAAAGGCTACAGTGCCAAATAGGAGGAAAAATTAAAAAAAAAATCTGCATCAATCAAAGCCATCAGTTACTACGCACCATCTGCTGAAGAGAAACCTTAGAATACCTTAAGTTGCAATGGCCTGCAGCAGTCAAAAACTTGTGGAAGCCACCAAGGGGCCAAAAAGTTTCGTTTCAAAAGGCTAGGGTTTGCTTTAGTCTTTTAAGGGCACATTTTACCTTATAAACAATTTGTAACGTTCCATGGTTTCTAACGCTTGAGCATAGTTAGATATGTTTTTGACATTTTAAGTTTTACCTTTCTTTTTGCAGTCTAGGTAGGATATTATGGGTGTTAGTTAGTCCACATCTCACCAAACAGAGGTTTTCATACTCCAAATTAAACTTCAAAATTAAAACTCCGAAATACGAAATTGTTTTAAAATCTGAGCTTCCTAACAAAGTATTTCAGGACCGTTACAAGTATATTTAAATTATCTATCACTTCTCTTTTACACAGAATGTTAAGGGGAAAAAAATGACCCAAAGTACCAGTACAGCAAATATAATCATCACTAGGGATTTTGTAGCATGAAGCTTCTGTACTAAGGAGATGTAACTGCTTTAAGAGCAAAACCTAGACACAGAATCATGGAAGACTCCCTGGGCACTGTCCCAGTAAAATAAGGCCAAAAGCAAGTAAGACAGAACTACAGCTATCAAAATAAAGAACTGATAGACTTTCAGCACTTTTCTTTGCTCAGGGAACTTCTGTAGCTGAAATGCTGAACTGCCCTTCCTCGCTAAACAAGCCTTTCCAGCTTTCTGTGCAGGTTCTAGCGAAGGAAAAAGACAGCCCCACAAGCCAACTAACACCAAGAGCACTTTTGATAACAGGCAAGCATATATTGGCAAAGCTACCAGCAAACACATATTTTCCTCGTGTTCTTTCTTTAAGTCATAATTGTTTGCGATCTCAAGTTACACTTATTATAGTACCTGTAGAGCAAAACTTCATTATAAATAGGCACCAGATGTCTACCTGTGACAAAGGTGGAATCCTGTCTAGGCAGCAGTAAGATCAAGAGGAACTATTAATTCACAAATGAACTGAAAAAGTGTAGCAATGGGATTAATTAGCAGCATATAAAGGAGTCAAGCTACCTCATTTACATCAATGTGACTCTATGGAAATTAATTACATTGCAGGAATTAAATGGAGGAACCCAGCTTTAAATGGGAACAAACCCTTTACTGGGGTAAAACTTGGCAAATAAAGTCAACAGGATAACAGTCTCCTGCTGAAACTAAATCTGAAGGGTATATGCAGACTCAAAGATTACAAGTTCTTCTTGATCCACCACACTGACACAAACATGACTACTTGCCTTTATGTTAGAAGTGAGACAACACTCAAGTCAAATTACACTAAAACTTTTTAATTATTTCCCAGCCTGCCTTAGGAGCAGCCAGAAGGAGGAGTCTCAGCAGGGCTTTTACACCGAGGCAGAGCAATGCTTCCAGTATTTAAGTCTAAGAGCTTCTATGGAGCATGGCAAACAGAATTATAGCGGCAGCTTGTGTGGCAGTTCGCACAGGCAGGGCAAGCAGACAGGGTTGCAGACACCATTTTGTTTTGTTAGGTGGTGTTTCCTTCTTGCTTTCAATCTACTATCTACTATCCTTCCCCTTGTTAGCAACGAGTAGGGTTAAACGGTCCAGAGCTAAAACAGCTGCTACGAAGAATTCATTTGCCCAAAAAATTCCCCTGACAATGGATGTGGCTGTTCAGACTCCTGACTGTAGGGAATGCCTGGAGTCTTATGCCACTTCAAGAGGGCAGTGCCAAGAACACCTGCGTATGTTGTAAGCAGGTGAATGACCTGCTCTGCATGGTGGCTGAACTAAGGGAAGAGGTGAATAGGCTGAGGAGTGTCAGAGTATGAAAAGGAGATAAGATTGGTGGAGTAGTACTCTCTCATCTCTCAGAGCTGCCCAGGAGTCAGAGTAGCCTGGTATTCCCTATCACCAGGAAGAAGGCACTCAGGAACTGGAAACAACTGAGGCTTTGCCCTACAAGGAAGAAGGTAGGGTTCTCCCTGATGATGAGGAATGGGCACAGGTTTGCATTTGTGAAGGAAACAGAACCCTCTCCTGCCCCCCTCCACCTTTCCAGATGCCACCTTTCCATCTTCCCTTAGAGAAGAGGTTCGGGGCACTGGTTTTTGGGGATCATGATGAGGAAGTTGGAAGAAACTGTCTCAAATAGAGAACCCCCAAGAAGTACCCTTACTGAAAAACCCCTCACAACCTCTAGTATGAAAAAGAAGAGAAAGGTGGTGGTTGTTGGTGACTCCTTTTTGAAGGGAACAGAGGGTCCCATGTGTAGACCAGATCCTTTCTATAGGGAGGTCTGCTGCCTCCCAGGGGCTCGGGTTCATGATATCAACAGGAGGATACCCAAACTCATTAAACCCACAGATTATTATCCGTTGTTAATGGTACAAGCTGGTAGCTATGAGGCTACTGAGAGGGGAGTCAAGACAATTAAGAGGGAATTCGGGGAATGTGGTCAACTTATAGATGGAGTATGGTTGGCAGATAGTGTTTTGCTCAATCCCTTGTAACAGCAGAGGTAAATAATGAGACACGTAAGAGAATCCTTGCTATTAATAGGTGGCTCAGGGGTTGGTGTGAACAGAAGTTTGGGTTCTTTGATCTGGGGGGAAACATTTAACGATTGTGGCTTGTTAGACTCAGGTGGGTTGGATCTATCTAATAAGGGTAAAAGGGTACTAGGCCGTGAGCCNACTAGGCCGTGAGCCGGCAGGCCTTATCAAGAGGGCTTTCGCCTAGGATTGAAGGGGGAAGGGGATGGTACTGAAGTCTCTCAGGAAGAAATAGCAGATGGTGTATCCACTCTGAAAACAATGGGTTGAAGTCCATCATGATCAAATTTGCAGATAACACCAAGCTCAGAGCCCATGTTGATCTGTTGGAGGGCCCTGCAGAGGGACTTGGACAGAATGGAGAGATGAGCAGACTCCAATAGGATGAGTTTTAACAAGTCTAAGTGTCAGGTTCTGCATTTTGGTTATAATAATTCCCAGCCTGGGAATGGAGTTCTTAGAGAGTACTCAGGTGGAAAGAGACTTAGAGGTACTAGTGGATAGCATGAGTCAGCAGTGTGCCCAGGCAGCCAAGAGGGCTAATGGCACCCTGGCCCACATCAAGAATGGTGTGGCCAGCAGGGCAAGGGAGGTCATCCTCCCCCTGTATTTGACACTGGCTGGACTGCACCTAGAGTATTGTGTTCAGTTCTAGGCCCCTCAGTTTAAGAAAAATGTCAAGGTGCTGGAATGAGTCCAGCGAAGAGCAACTAGAAATGGTAAAGGGGCTGGAAGATAAGCCCTATGAGAAGAGACTGATGGAGCTGGGTTTGTTTAGTCTGGATAAGAGGAGGCTCAGGGTGACCTTATCGCCGTCTATAAACTACCTAAAAGGTGGTTGAACTCAGGCGGGGGTCAGTCTTTTCTCCCTGGACCCTGGAGACAGGAAAAGGGGTCATAGTCTTAAGCTCCATCAGGGGAGGTTTAGACTCAACATTAGGAAAAGGTTTTTCACTGAAAGCGTGATCCAGTTTTGGAACAGGCTGCCTACAGAAGTGGTCAAGTCACTGTCCCTGGAGGTATTCAAGGTTAGCCTGAATGAAGTGCTGAGTGGCATGATCTAGATGTTAGATTTACTTGGTTTATTTGGATTTAGGTGGGACTGGATGATCTTCAAGGTCTTTTCCAATCTTATCAATACTGTGATACTGCAACACCTCGCAGATGTAGGAAAACGGGCACTATGTGCAAAAATGCCTGTGAAAGTACTTGACACTGTTGAGGGTACTGACAGAGAACTACCACCACAGGCATTAATTCAGGGAGATAGGTGAAGGATACCTGCGAACAAAATGCATGTGCTAGCAAGAAAACAGGAAGATTAAGGTACATTTGTTTCTCTGGACAAAGTGACCATGAGATGATGGAGTTCAAAGTCCTTAAGGCTGCAAGAAGGGCACCCAGCAAGTCTGCTTCCGTGGACTTCAGGAGAGTATACTTCAGCCTCTTCACAGACCTCCTCGGTAGCATGCAATGGGATACAGTTCTGGAGGGACTAAGCTCAAGAAAGCTGGCTAACATTCAAAGACCACCCCTCCAAGGTCAACAGCACTGCATCCCTATATGAACAAAGTCAGACAAAGCTGACAGATGGCCTGCATGGATGAACAAGGACCCCCTGGACAAACTCAGACCTAAGAAAGAAGCCTACAGACAGTAGCAGCACAGACAGGTAGCCTGGTAGGAATATACAGGAATTGTGTGCACAGATAGGGATTGGGTCAGGGAAGCCAAAGCTCAGACAGAACTAAATCTGTCCAGAGCCATCAAGGGCAACAAGAAAAGCTTTTATAGGTATATTGGAGGAAAAAAACAAAAATAGGGAAAAGCAGGTCAAGGGAGCTGGTTCTCCCCTCTGCTCTTATTAGGCCTCCCCTGAAGTACTACGTTCAGATCCAGATTCCTCAATATAAGAACACGGAATATTGGAGGAAGTCCGAATGAGGGCCACAATGATGATCAGAGGGCTGGAGCAACTCTCCTATGAAGGCAGGCTAAGGTAGCTAGCTGTTCAACTTGCAGAAAAGAAGTATCTGAGGGAAACTTAGAACAGCCTTCCAATACCTACAGGAAAGCTGGAGAGGGATGTTTTACAAGTGACTCTTGTGATAGGACAAAAGGGAATGGTTTCAGACTCTAAGAGAGTAGATTTACATTAGATCTTTGGAAGAAATTCCTCACCTTGATGGTGATAAGGCAGTAGAACAGAGAGGTTCTGAACACCTCCTCCCTAGAAGTATTCAAGGCCAGGTTGGATGGGGCTCTGGGCAACCTGGTCTAATGAGAGGTGTCCCTGCCTAGGGAAGAAGGGTTGGAACTAGATGATCTCCAAGGTCACTTCCAACCTAAAACATCTATGATCTATGAACACACAAGTCAAATTACACTAAAACATTTCCATTATGGTTTGGTTTAAGACGTCTCTGTAAAGATAAAATTTGAGTGTCAGAAAAAGCCGGACAATTAAAAAATACCCCAAAAACCCACCCATATGGAACAGAAGAGTGAGTAAGCAACACAACCCAGCAAGAAAGTTGCAGCACTGCTGTGAACTCACTGCTCACATTCCTGCGTAATCAGAAGACTATTTGCTGAGGCAACTTTGGAGAGATTTAATCATTTGCATGAGACCAGCCCTTCTAACCACCTTCAAAAGAGCATCACTGTCATTAAGTAATTTTCTTTTGCCTAAAAGCAAAAAACTCAACACTTGAATGCTAAACAACATTGAAGAAAGGCTGAACCACATTTCCATTAATGTTTCCATATGTTTAGCTTTGCAATAGTTTTAGACAAAGTAAAACTAATACTTTCAGACAGGTCTTTACTATTACTCCCCTAGACACTTTACTCATTCTCTATATATGAGGATAATAAGTCTCAGTAGTAAGGAAGCATTTCTAGATACAAACTTATAAAAAACAAACAAGTTACCAACACTATATGGCATATTTGTAGTTGTGGGTATACAAAATTCACAATTACTTGTACATATTAAGGTAAACTAGCTTTCTCTATTCTTTTAGCATGAGTGGTTTAAAATGCTACGAAGTATAAATCGCCTTGGAAAAAGTAATTTCATTCTTCAAAACTACACACCAAGTGCATTATGAATTTAAAAATGCAAACAATGCTGTCTCTGCAAGGCTATTCTAATCATGAAAACATATTCTTGTATGTATCAAAGAACTTGAGCACCACAAACATCTCTTTAGACTAGAAGCGGCCACCTTGTTTTCCCTGTTGAAAACATTTAACTAACAGTTCAAAATTCAAGAAAGAACCTCATTCCTTCCTCAGCCCAAGTATCAAACAAATGTCCACATGGCCATCAGCTACCTGATCCACCACAACAGCTGACACTGCCACCAAAACAGCCCTGACAAACGCCACTATCCCCTTGCCTTCTACTAAAACTATAGAGCACAGGAGAGGAAAGCAAGTTGTATCCCTATTCTCAGACACGTTTTTCCCCTCTCATCAGCTTAAACAATCCTGCAGCCACAAGTCCTTACAGAAATCACTTTTTTGGCTGTACTGCAGGCACATAAGCACTAGACCCAATGCAGTGGAAGCACTTCCAGGATGAAGCTGGGGACAGTTAGGGTTTGAAACGTCTGACAGCTCAACTGAATTAAGTATGATGTGAAACTACACCCCAGCAGTTTTCCAAGTAAGATGAAGGAAGCTGGTGAAGCTACCTAATTACATGTGACAGCAAGGAAGTAAAATGTGACTAAAAGAGTAATTGCTTTTTATTCAGACTCCCAAGACAATGATCCATTTTTAATATTAAAGAGCCATGCCTTTTCTTTCAAGTTGGACTGGGGGAAAAGAGTGGAGTAACTATCTGCTAAACAAAACCTGCTAGAAAAAGACATCATTTTGGACCCAAACAGATTCTAGAAAAAACAGAGAATCTCTATACAACCCAGACGTAAAAAAACCCCAAAAACCACAAAACACCAAAGAAAAAAATCTATCCTCGAAAAAAAACCACCAAAACCACCACACAGAAAGGTTTACCTCAATCTAAAATTAGCATTTAAACAAAGACAGCAAAATTCAAAAAAAAAAAAGTTTCTGTTGTGGCTACCAGCTGGCAAGGCAGAGCTGGAAAAAAAACTGAACCTTGAAGAACTGCTAAGTGTTTACAACCCAAGAGAACAAGGTGATTAAAACCATGGAATACAGAATACTATAGAAAGAACTAGTATTTTGTCTTCCCCGAATTCATTCTTTTGGGGTTTGTTTGAAAAAAGTGCAAAGGTAACTGAAATTATCTCTACGTCCAGTGTTTCGCAATTTCCATGTCCTATGTAAAAAAATCAAAATACAACCAAAAAATACCAATTAGTTCAAGAAATACACTTTATTTGTCTATAATCCTGAATATGAAAAGTCACCTCTATTAACTAATACTTCATCTTGCAGCATAGAAACATATTTCAGTGTCAAGACAGCAAATTCATCGTAAATTCTCCATCAGACTACCGTAAAGAAAGAAAAAAATAGACATACAAGAAGATAAGTCACAAGTGCTGCAAACACTCAGGGGGTAAGTCATCAGTGGATCATGGAAAAAAAAGTATTTTCTGTAAAATGCCAACTTCTTTCAGAGCAGAACACCCATCACACCAGACTGTACTATTTTAGCAAGACAACTTTGCACATAATCAATTCAATTGTTAACATAATTTGTGTGCAGAAAAATTATTTTCTGTACCAGTCTAGGAAACTATTTTTGTGGAAACTCAAGAGGGAGGAAGAAAAGGAATAATACACAAGCACCAGAAGTTTCTAAATTAGAGGTTTTGTCCAGAACTGCAACCTTCACTCTTAATCAGCTTAAGCAATGAACAGCACAGGACAGATGTACTGCAATGCATGTGAGGCCAAAGTCAGAAAAACAAGACACAATTAAAACCAGTAAAGGTACATACAGCTGATACCTTGTGTGGCTTTACATTACAAGCATCAACAGCACATTTACCCTAAACCTCTATTCTGAATGAGGCTTTCCAGGGATCTTCACAGATCTTAACAGCTCCTGCAATTCCTGCTTGTTTGCAATATATTACTGTCATACTTCTCAAACATTATTTATACATAAAGGTTTAAATGCCTTCATTAAGGTAACAGATGAAGAGAATCAAGATCTCTATACAAAAAACTGCTTCAAACAATATAGTTTACTACAGTACATTTTGGTTTATGATGTCATTACTGCACATACGCAAGATCCTTGCAATCATTTACAATAATGCTTTGCTTTAAAAAAATAAAAATTAAAACAAATATATAGAACAAGCCAATACACTCCCGTAATAGAGAAATTATATTGCATCATTTTCCCCCATCCTGGCATCTTTCAGATATTTGCAAAACAGAGATGTCACACGTTTGTCAGCTTTTTTCTTGACAGAGATGCAGAAAACTTCGCTCGGGCAAGTATTTATGAGTGTCAGATAGAGACAGTTATCGTAACTTTTCTGGTGTACAGAATGTTTCTCAACTACAGGTATCTGAATGCTGTCTAGCTTTCAAAGAACCTTCCTATGCAATATTAAGAAGATTTTACTTAGCGTACTAAAAAAAGCCAAATAGAACGACTAGTAGACAATGCTAGCAATATGATTTGCAGAGGAGAAAGCAATATACAGCACAGGAAACAGCACTGCTGAGTCTTATTTTAGCAGCAGTGTTCACTCGGCTGCAGAATCACAGCTGGCCTGTAACTTCTAATGCAATATGCATGAGCGATCAGAGAACACTTCAGAGTATTAAAGGACACAAGAAAAAACACACCTAAAGACTACCTACTGGAAACTAAGGAAAACTACTGGAGAAAAGCAAGATTTAAAAGCTGGAAGAAGAGGAAAACCACACAATACACTAAGACAATCCAAGGCAAAGATCTGTCTTCCAGGCAGAAAGTAATCTGTAACATGCAACATATAGCACATTTACTTGGAAATCTACAGCAGCAATTTGAGGCTTGAATTCAAAACACAGTTCTGTACTTTACAACAGCATTCCTTCCCACACATTAAATAATAGAAATGCTAAATTCACAAACACAGCAGGACAGAATCTTGACATCTCCTCTGACATTATAGTTCTAAGAACAAAAGCATAACACAACACTTCCAGGAAGAGTCAGACTACACATCAGTACACCTACTCTTCCATTAGGAAAGCCTGAAAACTCAGATACTTCATTTTTTTATTGAAATGTTTGCTATGAGGTTTCACTTGAAAATGAGTGAGCAACACAGCCATAAAAATACAAAAAAAATTACACATTTAAAACAACTTCCACATGACTTCGGAGCCATGTATGACTCAAGACACTGCCCACCTTTACAAAGCACCTCTTTCAGCTCAGCGTACTGTTTTTCCCTACAGTGACCGTTTATCTGGTCATTCTAGATAAAAATGTTCTTCACTGACAGATGGACAACAAGCAAGCTGCAGAAGTCAGTAACAGTGTTCCAAAGCAGCATAACAGAGGTGGCTGGCACAGAAGAAACAGATCTGTAGGTGCGTCTGTTCAGGCAGCAATCTGCAGTCCTAACAGGCAACAGTCCTGCACTGCCATTCCTTACCTGCTCACCATGTTTAACATTATGCTCCAAGTCTTGTACCTGTGTACTTATAACCTGTTCCATGACAACCCTTATTTCCCAGCACACTTCTCAGGCATACATAAATATACCTTTGTCCTGGTTTCAGATGCAAAGGAGTACATTTTCTTCCTAGCAGCTATTGCAGTTCTGTGCTTCGAATTTAGTGCAAGAATAACTTTGATAACACACTGATACTTCAGTTGTTGCTAAGTAAGTGCTTACACTAAGTCAAGGATTTTTCAGTTTCCTGTGCTCTGGCCACAGACAGGTGCACAAGAAGCTGGAAGGGAGCATGGCCAAGACAGCTGACCCAACTAGCCAAAGAAATACTCCATATCACAGGGACACCGAGAACAGTATATAAGTTGGTAAGAGTTGTTCAGGGATTTCATGGTAAGAAACAGCACTGTGCTAGGGGTTTACTCCTCATATTTTGTTTTATTCCTTTTCATTACACTTACTGTATTTTATTATTGTTATTATGACAGTCTAGTTCTTATCTCACAAGTTTCAGAGTTCCCCCCCAATTCTCTTCTGCCATCCCACCAAGGCAGCAATAGGAGTGAAAAAAGATGACTTATACCTTCCCTAACTTGTCTCAGTATGTCAGAAGAAAAGCAGGAAAATTTCCTTTCTGTCATATAAATTCTCAAAGCAATGGTCACAAAACAGACATACTGCCTGCATCTTCCCACATGCTTCCTCTGTACTGCAAACTATCCCCATGAGCTGCCACGTGCTCTGGAAGCTGCAGCCAAAAGGGATGTAGGAGACTGTATCTGTAACATAACTGATGGGGAAGAAGAGAAGAAAAGGAGAAGGAAACAAATAACCTGCACAGCACAGAACTGAGCATGTAGGAGGCAAAACTGACCGGAAGCCTTTGATTCCATGGTGCCATTCCCTCGCTCCACTGGAATAAAAAGGAGACCAGTATGGAGTGCTCGAGTCCGATTTCAAGCTACTGATGCAAATACAATGCAACATCCTACTTGAGGGAAGTTGACATTCAAAGGTGTCGGCTAGAACCAACACCACCAGATGATGCTAACACCTCTGCGAGACAGAGCCTACTCAAAAATGTCACTGGCTTTCCAGGTCCGTCCTCACTCAGACCCCCTGCTATAAAATACATTGTCTAACCATCTTGTCCTTCTTGTCAAACACACATCTATTTGATTTCTAACTCTACATCAACCCTGGCACTGCCATACAATCACAGAGCTCCATAACACACTACTGCCACTGGCAGTAGCAGCATAAGATCTGTACTGCATTTGCAGGGCCTTAGAACTAAAGCCTGTCAGGCCTACCTTGGCTGAATTTTCCTTCACCTGCCTGCAATTTAATTTAGCTGTGACAGCAATTTCTTAAACTGACTTGGTGCCTATGCCTAATTGGTTCTCCTTTTGTTTACTTGGGCATGCTGCAACCATAGTTTCATACAGATAGCAGTAACCAGCAGTGAGTTACTCTGCACAGAATGTCATATTCACAACTCAAAACCAAGCAGCATAGAGAAACTCAGGACTACTCCAGTAGCAAAGGGTGTGGAGAAGTAGAGACACTGGATGCACCAGAAAGAGAACAGGCATGCAGTAAATAGTAATGACTTGTACAGGACTCAGCACTGGGCATCTCACCACTCACCAGCAATCAGCTAGGAGAAATTAAGATATGGACAAAACTTGGTTTAAAGGCAATAAAAGCTAAAAAGAAATACTATATAATGCACAGTGCCTTTTACATATTCAGATGTAACCTGCAAAACAATGAAAAGCAAAGGCACATCAGCATGCACAAAAAAACCAATCTAATCTCAATCTTCCTCACTTTAGGATCCACTTAAGTCATAAACAGAAATGATCACACTGTTCCTCATGAAGGACACCTAGTATTGACAATTCTCAAGAATAGCTCACCACCACCAGGATGAAGCCGCTGACCTTAGGACTTGGCCCAACAGGGAGACAGTGAATGCAACTACTTTAACTGAAGTATTGGTCTTTTTTGGTTCACAATTCTATCTTACACAGGATTTCAATTATTCTAAGAAGAAATTCTTGGCCTCTGTTTTAAGCTATGCTTCTATGTTTTACACATGAGATCTCATACACAGCATTCAAGAGAAGCTCATACTCATTAATTTACACATACAAAGAAATGCACATAGAGGTACACAAACAGAACCGACCATCTAGTAGCACCAAGACTACCGAAGCATCCCCTACACACTTTGTGCTGTCACTGAAAGGACCCTAAGCAGCAATGCTTCAGTAGCCAAAGGCTAGTGCATGACTCCAGCATCTACTACACTAGACACAAAGACAAGGACTATGTTTTCTTTCCTTCGGAGCACAAAGATGTAAATTTCCCCTCTTCTTTTCTCAAATCACATTTGACCCATCTCCTCGCCTGAGGTGTTTCCAAGATAAAAATCATGAAGCAAGCTGATAACAGACATGACAAAGCAGCATACATGGGAGGGTAAAAGGTGTGAGAAAGAATGGTCACATAAGCAAAACACCTCACCAGCACAATATTCATTACCCAGGAAGGGGCTCAAAAACTTAAAAACGGTTTACATGCTAACCTAGTAAAGGATAACCTTAATCACTAACATCAAAATCCTAATGCATATGTAGGCTGTGAGAAATACTTAACAAATAGGTAGTATCTTGTGAAACAGACACATTAAGGACTCTCTATAGAAGAGGCACTCAGTAATCAGAAGGCTATATAAAATGAACAGTCTAGGTAAAGAAAAAGGCTGTAGTTTCTAGTTCATGCACAGTCTAAGGTGTTATGGTTTATTTAAATCTGTGTTAGCCTTAACAACTAAAGATAAAACCATTTTCCATATTGTTCATAACTTTGTATGTATTATGCTATAGTGATAAGTGACATTGGTTCTCTCCTGCCAGCATATATATATACATACACACACACACTCCCTAATCAGTCAGTGTTCCATATGGCTAACACAACTATCATTGTAAGAACACCTTACGCACACAAGAAAAGGTTTGTAGGTGGGGCAGTAGGCAAGATGATGTGCGCATAACCGTAGAAGTGATCCTCTTCTCCTCCATTCGCTAAAATATCTAACATCTGCAATTACTAAACACACGTAAATCACTAAAGTTATAACGCGATCTATAGTACTGTCAGCCATTTCAAAATGCAATCACCAAAACAAAAAAGACTTCAGGCTCTGCAATTGAGCGAAGCACCTAGTTTTTGCTGACAATCAAGTTCTTCACTCACAGCCAGCAGAAGCTCTTCGGGAAGCCGGCGATACTTCAGGAAACGCCTTTCGGACGCAGCGTGAGGACAGCGGCAGCAGCAGCAACGCAGCAGCTCCAGCTGCCACGAACAAGTTTCTCGAACTGCCGCTAGTTCCCTCTCCGCATCCCCAGACAGCCCGCGCAGCCTCAGGGGCCGGCCGGGCTCGCGCACACCGCCGGTACCGTTCCCCGTAACGGAGAGGCACGGTAGAGCCTTCTCCGCACCGCAACGCGGCCCGACCAACAGCCCGATAGACGAATTGGGCATGGCGAGCACCGCCGGCCCGCCGCCTCCAACGAGGCCGCCAGTGCCGGCAGGGCCTGACTCAGCGCCACGACACGGCGCTCGATTCCGCCACCGCTGTCAAAGGTTCGGGTAGGCGCAGCAGGGTCGCTGCCGCCATGACCCTACCTGTCCTCGCTCTTGTTCTTTTGCTTCTTGCCCATGGCGGCAGCGGCAACGACAGCCCCGACGCTCGTGCCCCGCCTCAGCAATGCCCGTCCGCGCTTCGGCCCCGTGCATATGGTAGAAAGCCCGCCCCCACCGCCCGCCCCGCCGAGCGCGCGCACGCGCCCTGCGCACGCTTCCACCTCTCAAGCGTCGTCCCGTCCTGCCCCGCGACGGCACGCGACTAGTGGTACTAGTAGAGGCACCAGCCCGACAGCGCTTTCGTGCGCTCGCGCCCCCTGCCGGCCCGGAGGTGGATGAGTAAGCAAGAGGGGTTCTGAGACGCGAGGGCCAGCGCTTCAGCTCATTTCCAGGGATTACTCCGACCGGCTTCTCGATGTCGACTTCGTTTACATCATTTTCGTCCTTAAACGTGCCTATAAAACGTCAGCAGCCTCGAATCTGTAGTGCTTCCGCCTCCCTCGAAGGTTGCAGAGAGGCCCAGAACTCGCATTTGGTCATGCAGGCCCACGGAATAGCCAAAATAAAGAAAGCACTCTTGGGGAGGTTTTCTCTGGAGGCAACCAGGACAGCTAGCTCAAGGTGTGGGAATGGAAAGGTTAAAGAGAAAGCTTTCCAGGTCGAGGCTAATGTGCAGGCCCAATGCATTCTACTGCTACTTTTCCCCAGAAATTCACAGGCCTTTGCCCACCCATTACCACCAGCACTCAGGCTCTGTGGTGACCGGCCTATCAAAATAGAAGTCAGAGGCAGTAGGAGTGGGTTAACAGGTCAGTGTTGATCGAATTCGGCTCTGAGAACAGAGGTTTTACTGCAAGTTTAGCTTCTGGGCAGCAACCATTAAAGCATAGCATTTCCCTCCCTCCTTAACAGCTTTTCTCAGTGTACAAGGCTTTTCCATCTCCCCTCCAAGAAGCTTTGTAGCACGACAGCTGAGACAGCACCACACACTCCCAAAGGAGAGTCTGAATGCTACTGCTGCTGTGAGGTAGGAAAAAATGGCCCAAGTTCCCAGAAACAGAGCATGGAAGAGAGCAATTGCTGCATATTATGGTAGAGGAGCTCTCAGGTGTGACCCCATACCAGTGGGCACAAGCATCACCTTAATGAACACACTCTGAAAACTGCATGTTCTCTGCTGTCATTACCCCGATCCAGAAACTCCTTTGGCTGACAGAGCAAGCTTCGTGGCTCCCATCAGCTTTCACCCTCAGGATCACCACCTCCACCTTACGTCACTCAACAACCCTTCTCTCGCCCCTTCTTTCTGCCTATCTACAAGTCTTTATCAGCTTCTTCCACCCATGCTCCTCACCGACTGCAGATAAGGCCAAGAGTTTTATCTTCCCCACCCACCCTCCTCACCAGTGCACTTCCGTACGCCAGACTGACATTTCCAGGAAATAAAGATACAGAACACCTGGGGTTTTTTTTGAATACATTTTAATAATATCCCGTTGTTTACATCCGTGGCTCTTTCAGCGCAATTGCAAGAATAGCAAAGGGAAGACAAGCCCCGGCTACATAGCCGTCTTCTCAACAGGCCTGTCCGATCAAGCCGTGCCGCAGCCTGGGGCCCGCTCCTGCTAGTCCCGTCTGTCCCCGCTAAGCCGTGGCACCGGCCGCCCTTACAATACCCCTTAAGGGAGGGGGGCGGCCTGGTGGCTCCAAATCGTTACGCCCCTACCGCATCCCGACTCCAAACGCCCTACCCCGAGAAAGAGGAATCCCCCAGACCGGCAGCGACCGCTTTCCCCTCCCGCCAGCAGCCTTTACAAGCAGCCGCCACTCACGCGTCCCACAGCAGTGAGTGGAAATGCTACACGGAAGAGGCGTGGCTCGGATAAGAGTCATTGTCCCGCAGGTGCAATAACCCCACGCTGCGTCGGGAACGCGCCCGCCGCCTCGTCCAATGAACGCTTTCGGGGTGCTCTGCTTGCGCGGGGGATGCCGGCCTCGCTCCGCCCCCCCGTGGCTCTCGCGAGACAAGCGACAGCCGGGTGGGGCGGAGAGTGGCGCGGCCGAGTGGGGAGTGAGCGGTTGTGGTGAGTGAGCGGTCCTGCTGTGCTGGGGCCTCGGCCACAAACGCTGGCGTGGGGTGGTGTCGGTGCTGTATCCAGGGGAGGGCGAGAGTGAGGCTCTACCTGGAGAGGCTGTCGGGGAGGCGGGGCGAGCGACCGTTTTCTGTATCGCTTGGCGGAGACTCGCAGCGCTTGCTGTTTGCCCGTTTGTCCCGTCGTGTGCCGGCCTCGGCTGGGCCCCCGGCGCCGCTTTCCAGCGAAGCGGACTCGACCGCAGCCCTGTCGGTGATGTCGAGTCCGTCGCCTGTGGGCCGTGGCCTGCATAGGCAGTGCTTGTCGCCAGCTAAGTACTCTAGGCTGGAACGCCTCGGAGCAGGGGTTGATTTTCCTCCTTCTTCCCGTTTAGTTGTAAAACGAGCCTCTCTGTGCCACGGTTTGAGCAACGTCCTCTTCCTTCCCTGAAGAGCTGGTAGTCTCTGAGCTGCACTAGCAAGGTTCACATTCCCTCCGAGAATATAAGGAAGGGTAAGAGAAGCCATGATGAGCAGAGGGGCTGGAGCACCTCTGCTATGAAGACAGGCTGAGGAAGTTCAGGATGTTCAGCCTGGAGAAGAGAGGGCTCCGGGAGGACCTCAGAGCAGCTTCCAGTAACTGAAGAGGGCCCACAGGAAAGCTGGAGGTGGACTTCTTAGGAGGAACTCTACTGATAGGACAGGGAAGGATGGCCTCAAAACAAAAGAGAGGAGAGTTAAATTAGATTTCAGAAAGAAATTCCTCACTATGAGGGTGGTGAGAAACGGGAACAGGTTGCCCAGAGAGAGGCTGTGGATGTCCCTTCCAGGAAAGTGTTTTAAGGCCAGGTTGAATGGGGCTCTGGGCAGCCTGGTCTAGTGAGAGGTGTCCCTACCTGTGGCAGGGTGCTTGAGACTAGATGATTTTTAAGATGCCTTCCAACACAAACCATTCCATGACCGGCAAAGAGACTGTTATCAGCATCTCTAGGGAGAAGGACTCCAGACACAGTGCTGCAGGTCAGAGCACAGATATCTGAAGACAGCTCTGCTGAGGTTGTGGGACATTTAGAGTTCTGCAGTGATGTCAGTAATTTGCCCATTGCTGCTTAAATTGTAAAATGCTTTCTTGCCTCTACGTACAAGGAGTTTGCAAAGCCAGTGGAACTGGCAGTCTGGTTGCAAAGCTTAGAGAGCTCTGGAATACAAATTCATCACATCAAACCTGTGTCCTACAAGTTGAGAATCTGGTTAGGGTGTCTGTGCACTGGCCGCCTTTCAAAACTATCACATGTTTACGGTGTTGGGTTGGGTTTTTTTTGCATGTTGTAAGCTTATTGGGAAGAATAATCCGTTATGTAGCCACAGTTCTTCATGCACCCTGGTCTTAGTATTTCATGCCTTTTGAAGTGTTTGGGCAGGGGGGACTTCCACAAAAAATTATTTTAAGTGTGTTTCTGCACACAGCAATTAGATAGTGATTGTTGGGGATTTTTAGGTCCTTTTGCTGGGTGCCATAGTGGTGTTTGCAGCAGTTTTCTTGTACTAATTGAAGTGGTGGCCTAAAGCACTTTCACTTTAGTCTTTTAGCTGAAGAGAGGAGTGTTAATTCAGATGTAAATATGTTAATGCACATCAGGTACTTGAGGTAATTGCATTTAAACTCCTAGCAGAAACTTAAATACTGAACATTGCTTAGACTTAACTCTTACCCCTCCAGCAGCTTGGAACTTTCCAATTGCCTCTTCTAGTTTCAGAATATGGATTAAAGGTACATGGATCTGGTTCAGGATGGGTGTTCCTTTAGAACTGGGAAGTATTAGTTCTTTATATTGACAAATAATTTCAGATTCCCGTGTGCTTTCAACATATGCCTTTGGGATCGAGGTAATAGGATTGGACTGAGATCTTTGTCATTTGTGTTCTTTTTAGGATTTGTCCTCCAGAAGAGATTACAAATAGAAAAGAACTATTTGTCAGTATTGCCAAATAGCATACCATTTTGTTTCTCTACAGTGTGAACTGTAAGCTTAAGAGAGGTCAGACTTCTAATTGTTTGCAGAAATATTAATTCATGCGTCACTATTTCCACAGCTCTGAAGACATCACTTTCTAATTAAAGATGGCTGCCGATACCTCTGTTGAAATACTTCAAAAGGTTCTGGAGAATGAAATACTTCAGACTACCAAGGTTGTGGAAGAACATTTGGATGCTGAAATACAGAAACTGGACCAAATGGATGAAGATGAATTAGAATGCCTTAAACAAAGGAGGCTTGAGGCATTAAAAAAGGCCCAGCAGCAGAAACAAGTAATTCCTGTAGTAATACAGACATTTGACCTGTGCAGTGGAACAGACTTTCTTGAAATCCTAGGGAAATTGTTTATGTGAGCTAAGTGTTTTGGTGCTGTTTGTTATATTGGGGTTGTTTTTTTTCCTTCATACCTACCTTTCTGTATTTAATAATTTTAAATTAGCCAGGAAAGAGAGTATCTATCCATATGTGCATACTTTGTGTTTTTTAACAGGAGGAGAGAAAGAGCCTCTGTGATTGTATACAATAAATATAGGATAAAAAGTCTTGTACAAATATTTTAGTATTCACTGTAGTCACTGAACACTATTATCTGGAAGCAGAGGCCTTGTAGGCAACCTAGTCATAAACCTTTAGGCTATTTAAGCTTCTGAATTCTGGAGATTGTTGCATATGACATGTAAGTGATGCGTTGCTGTTAAGGTACTTTGTACAACAATGATATAGGGCCTTTATTGGTTCATAGGGTGGAATTATTTGTCCCACTCCTTTATGACCCAATGAAATATTGTCTGTGTGTGACTACTCATTTCTTGCAGAACAGAAATTCTGCTGTGGTCTCTAATACCTCCTGCAACATTGTGGTGTTTATGCTCCCCAAAACATCTCTTTGAACATAGTTCTCACCAAAATTTTGGTCTTGTATGCTGTGAAATCTGAATTATAAGTAGGGAAACTGTCATTTCTTGGCTTACTTCATCTAAGCTAACAAAATTAGGGTTGCAGGGAAGGTGACTGGGTTGAAAGGAAATGCTCTGGCGGAAGCCATAAAAGCTAATATCATGCTTTGAAACGGGAATGCAGCCAAATGGCATGGCGTGGTTGGGATGCTGGAGGACAGGCAGCATTAGCAGCTTTGATTCTCTAAGCACAAAAGTAGAGAAGGTGGTATGCTGTTTGTTTGTCTTCAGAAGTTCAGTGTCTGATTGTAGGATTTTCCTTTTTTCAGAAGCCATAGCACTTGAGTGTTCTTGGACATGATGTGGTAGTTCTCATGCAGAAAGTTGTTTATGTCAGTCTATCTTCAGCCACTGTTCCTTTGCATTTTCAAATACAAATCTCAAGTAGGATACTAATTGGTAAAAGGAATATGCTGCCATGCTGTCTGGAATAGACTTGTACAAAGGAAAACTAATGTGTATCTGTATCTGCTGCTGGTAATGACTTCAAGTCATCTTGAACCTCTATATCTCTATATTTTTAATATGTACAGTGTTCAGGAAATTCTTAGTTCTGTCCTTTTTTAGCTTACAGGGTATTTTTGGTTTGCTCTGGTAACACAAAACTGCAAGATCAAAAATAGTGATTATCTTCTGTTTTCCACTGTAACAAGGTGAAGTTTTTTGTCAAGTCCTGACATACTGCATTATTTCTAATCATATGGTTTAGCCTGTACTTATTGTAATATGCTACAGTTAACTTTCAGTATTGTAGAAGCTAGGTTTTCTTGTAAGTGCATTTGTTGAAAATATAGAATGTTAGCTTTTTGTAGCATACTTAATCAGGCAGTTTTTGCAGTTGCCTGTAAATGTAGCTAGTGAAATTTGTTTTCCCCATACATTTTATGACTAGAAGTATGCATGCATTTTCTGGAAGCTGGGCTCATATTAAATTGCCTTTGGTTCGTATTTGGTAGATAAACATGGTCTGTTGCATGTGGGTTAGTGGACTTTTTTCTCCCTGATTTTTGCATAGAGGGGAAAGATTAGAACACATCTATTTTAGTGTATGTAATGACTTGAACCACGTTTAGACAAGAGTTCGTTCAAAATCATAATAAGGTAGCCTTACTGTTCAACCACCCCTTTGTGGTTGAGAAAGATGCAGCCCCAAAGCATTTTCTCTAGCCTAGTGCTGTTTGCTTATTTTCAAAACGGAATTAGAGTGGCGGGAAGTAGTTTCTCCTTCTATTATGTATGAAATGGATTTCCACTGCAATCGCCCTCTTCTACCTAAAAGCTGTAGAGTTTGTATGACAAGTGCAGGACTAACAAACTCCATGCTAATAATTTCATTTTATGTTTTCCAAAAGGAGTGGCTTGCAAAAGGACATGGAGAATACAGAGAAATCCCCAGTGAGAGAGACTTTTTCCAAGAAGTCAAAGAAAGTAAAAACGTGGTTTGCCATTTCTATAGAGATACAACATTCAGGTATAGTGAATAAGCTGTGCTCAAAAACCATTTGTGTGTGGATGCATCCAAAACCAGATGTGTTGTTTTGCTTTTTTGAAATCCCAGAAATAAATAGGCCTTCTTAGAAGTATTAGAATTGCCTCATTTTTCAAATCTCAGTCCCTTCTCAATTGATTTTCTTAACATTTTTCCATTCCAGTTAATCTAACTGTGATTTGACAGCAATTAATACTTTGTTTCATAGTTGATTAGAATATAAATGTTAAACTTACTTGACGGTATTTGAGAGAGCACTGTTTCATTATGGATTTAATTTATGTGAGCGAGGTCTGGAAATGTAGTAGCCATGCAAGAACAGCATTACAAAAGCATCACTTTAATTACCCAGGCAGAGGCATTATGGGCAGTTTTGGCAAATGAGACTAAAACTACAAACAAAAACTTGTCTAGGCCTCTTCAGAATATAACCTTTGGCTTTGAAAGGATATGTGGATACCAGCTTTTCCTTTGTGCCTTTGTCTTTGTGCCAATGTCACTTTTTCAGGGTGTGAGAATCCTAGATCTCAGAATATTTCCTGACTCACAACAGGAACCTAAAATAAAATCTGCTTCCTTCAAGGAATTTCAGAACTTCTGGGACACAGACTGTTCTTCATTGAGTCTGTCTCAATGTCTCTGCTGCAATACACCTGACTAGTTTGTTGAGAGCGGTTCCAGTTGTCCTCATTTTGGTTGGCTAGGGCTTTTCCCTCCCTGAAGGTGTTACGTTTTCTAGCTTATTGACTATAAACTAAAGCAGACTCAATGTGAGAAAGTGACAGAGGTCAAAGCTGGCTTATGCAAGGGAGGTGTCTGCATCCTACATTTTCTAAGTTAAATGTTTAAGTTTCTGAATTATCTGAAGCGGTTGTATTCAGCTGACTTAGACTCACACTGTCATTTTCTGTATCTGCAGATACTTTGTCTATAATTGATATAGTTTATGTAGTATACTTTTTAGCTTCTAACAGTTTTGGATTGTTTCATTCATGTTTCTTGAACCAACAGTCAGGACTCGGACAGGAGAAAGCACTATAGAGAAAGTTCTTTGTAAAATGCTGGCAAACAGTGTGAAGCTATTGTGGTGGGTTTAGCAACCCCAGTATCAGGTAGCTTTTATCCTTGCCTACTCCGGCTTTTTGATCTCCTCTTGAGTTAAAGCAGAGTCACAGAGTTCATGCAGCTAGAACAGGAAGAACAGAAGTCCGAAGGAAATTTCATTAGTAAATTCAGGCCTCAAGAAATGACAGAGGCTTCAAGGTGTATGTGGGAGTAATTTGGAAGACATAAGAGGAATGGGTGGTGTAATTGTGCAATAAAGCTGCTCCAGGCTGTTACTCTATTCATTATTAAATCCAGATACTTTTAAAGTACAGTTTCTTTTGATAATAAATTCTTAATTACAAAGGTCATATCTGAGGAATCAAAATTGCAGAACTACCTCTTTACTGTTCCTTTTACACTCTCTAAAATACATACTGTATTTGAGCTCATTGATTCTTACAATTTATGCATTGGTTTTATTTCTCAGGTGCCAGATAATGGACAAACATTTGACCATATTAGCAAAAAAGCACGTTGAAACAAAGTTCTTGAAATTAAATGCTGAAAAGTCCCCTTTCTTGTGCGAGAGACTACGCATCAAAATAATTCCCACCCTTGCACTAGTGAAAGATGGAAAAACACAAGACTATGTTGTCGGCTTTACTGATCTCGGGAACACTGATGACTTCACTACAGAGGCCTTAGAATGGAGATTAGGCTGTGCAGACATAATTAATTACAGGTAACTAACTAATTGTTTTCTAATGTACTAGAAGGAGAAAATGCTTGCAGACAGATGAACCTGTAGAAGTTTGAAGCTTTGGTATGATGCGTGGTTAAGACATAAGAATTTAATCTAGTTATTTAATCTAAGTACTTTGGCAAGGGAAAGAAGAGAATATCTTTTTGGCAAACTACTGAGACATAATTAAGTTGCCCTTTTTGTACAGTAATAAAAATTCTTGCCGCGAGGTTTGTAGAGGAGCTGTGCTATTTCAATAAGGTCTTGCAGAGTCACACATCTAAGTGTTAACCTTTCTTAAACAGCTCTGAATACTTAATGTCGTTGCAGTGCAGTAAAGTCTGAGCATTTTTAATCAACATCAGAGAACATTCTGCAGCTCATCCTTAAACTGTATCTTTATATTACATACTTGATATGTACTTGAATATGTTGGAGGTTTTTTTAATGAACAGTACTCTGCTATTTGGTTTTGACTTTCTATCTCTTTGTTTCCCTTTTTCATTTTAAACTTCGTTTTTTGCATTTATTTCAATGTCTAACTGCTAAATTTTGACAAGAAACACCATATTTTAAAGACAAAGAAACAACTGTTCCAATTTATCTTAGTAACTGTTGAACTTCCGATGGAATTACTGAAATGAAAATTTGTAATTCAAGACAAGTGGTATTACCCACTTCCCAGTTGAGTAACTGCAAATATACTGCGGAGCATAGTTTTATGTTCTACACAGCAACAGCCTTTTATGGGAGGAAGCTCGCAGTTGAGCTATAACTAAGTTGTACGTTAGCTTAAGGCATAATTTTGGTTCCTACTTGACTCTGTTAGTGCTGTGCATTCTGCTCTTAGCATCTTGTGTAGTGGGGGAGTTCTTTCAAGTTTTTAGTTTGTTTTGTTTGTTACCCTGGCTTTGCAAAATGAGGTGCCTTGTCTGCACAGCTCTGGAGTTCCAATCCAGAAGATACACAGGTTATTATATTTTCACACTGTTCTCAACATAATGTCTTGCTTGGTTGAGTTCCTTAGGAGGACGTAGTCCTCGTCAGAGCCTAGAAAATGGTGGCAGATGGTGAAAGAATATCTTGTATTTAGGGTAAAAACTATTCAGCTAGTGATGTATTGACTCATTACTGGCATGTAATTAATTAGCAGTTAGTGAGCTGTGTGTTTAGGGTCAACATCAACAAAATGTTGTTTACAAAATGTTAATAACAATGAATTTCTAAATACCCTTCTTAGAAGGATCTAATTGCTTGCTTGCTGGTGCAAACATCGTGCAGGTTATGCATGCATGTGCCCTTTTCTGAGCAAGAGGAGGGGATTCCCTTCCTTGTACACACCTGCTGGAGGGAGGTGCAGGTGCCCCATCTTCAGGGGAACACGTGCTGTTGTCACGGACCCATGCACTGATGAGAAAGCCTGTACAGACTTGTACCCGCACACCAAGTCATGAGTCCCTCCATAGCCCACTAGCTGGAGTGCACTGTCTGATGGAGAAGCTTATGGCCTAGGCAGAGATAGTGCAAGGCAGTGATTTTGGACAGAACAAAACTTGGGTTTGACTCGTATGGTTTTTTGTCCAGGATGTGCTTTGCCAGCCCCACCAGTGTGCTACCTAGGGTGGCTTTATGGAGTAAAGGTGGTGTTCCTTTGAACTGTTACGTACTGCCTTCGTGAATGTGGCTTTAAGCAACATGTCTTACTCTTTTTTTTTTTCTAGTGGAAACTTGATGGACCCACCCTTCCAAAGTCAGAAGAAATTTGGAACACACTTTACAAAGTTGGATAAGAAGACCATCAGAGGAAAGAAATATGATTCAGATTCTGATGATGACTAGAACAGCTAGTAAACAGCTAGTATTTGTAAATCATCTTTTGTTTATGCTTGGTACATTTCTAAGAATGTTTTTTATAAAGCTTATGGCTCCTCATTACATCTGCACATTTTTCTATACAGTTTTATACAAGTGAGTCATAGCAGAAAAAAAAACTGACTTTTTTTTTCCTATTTTGGAAGTAATTTGTAATTCAAAAATTAGAGTCCTAACTAAATAATGTGACCAATGATTAACTTTGTCTTAGGTATAAGTCCATTAAGTGCTTTGAAGTAACCATGAGAAACAACAGTATCAAGTCAGACCAAAGGTCCCTCTGGCATAGCATGTGGTCTCAGTCACCAAAAGCAGATGAACAAAGAGTAAAGTTAGGGTGAGCATATCACAGTGCTTCCCTCAGGTATACTCTGAGCAGTGTGTGGCTTGGGGAAACGCTATCTGAGAGCATTTACTGGTTAAAATCACAGAAGAAAGATGTCTTGAAATCCTCTCAGTATCGTAGCATCATATGACAGAAAGTCCTCAGTTGAACTACGTTGTGAAGTACTTCCTATTGTTTTCCTTGACTTTGATAGTTCCCTTTTTTTTTTCCGAAGTGTCTTTATCAAAGGAGATTATAGATGCTTTTAAACAAACTTTTCTCTTATCAATTCCTCTTCCAGTAGTCTTTTTTAATTCATTTTTACATACTAGTAGTAAAGCACCACAAAATTCTCAGCAAAGGAATTGCAATTTTTAATGAATGACTGCTTATAGAATGGTGTAATGACATTAAATAACTTAACTACGTTGCACTATAAGTAGTAAAAAGAGGTGTAACTTCTGTGAATTCTGAAATAGATGGTCAAGAGAAATGCCCTTTTCTCATCTACGTAAGCTGGATGCTGACGCTGACACAGCAGGTAATAGCACATAGCAATAAGCATTTTGAAAACAGCCTAGTTCGTGGATTTGTGTAGTTCTGTGGTTTTGAATGTGTGGATTTTATAGCAAGTGCTTTGTACAAGAGAGTAGAATAGAGAAAAGTACTTGGGAGAAACCTTGATTCATTAAGTTTGACATAGCACTGTATGCTTTGTACTGGGCTGCAGTAATGGACAGAATTTTCAAGGGAGATCATCCCTGAAATGCAGCATAAAGTTTCTGGCCAGGGTACCTTTGAGAGTGCAGACTTTCTCTCCGGTTGCACACGTGGTATGTTATCTTCAAAGGTAAAGTTCCACCTACTGATTCGACTACTTAATTTCCTACACTGTGCAGGATCTTTCCTTTAGAAGAAGACCACCTCATGTTAAGGTCTGTTCCCACTTAATCTGAGGTCCAGCAGAGAGAAAGTTGAGTACTAACAGCTGTTACACTTAAACATCATCTGTAGTTTTCAAACTGTCTAGACACCTGAGTGGGCTGCATACAGTACCAGCAAAGGTAGTTGATCATGTCAAACATTTTGTTTCTATGAAGGTAGTTTTGATTTGCTTTGTTTAATGAATTATGTGGAAACCTGGGGAAAACAATGAATCAGACAAGTGAGGAAATGGCTGACATTTTGACGTTTTTTCAGTCTGGTATAGAAAGCACACAACTTGAAGTATTAAAGAATTTAGGGTTAGAACAATACTGCCACAGTAAAC
>VZRI01007957.1:0-38820 GCA_013397515.1 Upupa epops
ATCCCTAAGGATTCTGTGACCCAATGGATGGGGGTCTTGTGGAAACTCTCAGATCTCTTAAAACCCTCTGATTAAGTCTCCCAGAGCGTTCTGCTAGAGACCCTGTCACACCCCTGCCTCTTCTCTGTGCTACGTCATGGCACTGGAGCTTTTTCCTGTCACTCTGGTTTTTGCTGGATACTGTGGTTCTCTGGCCCTGCCATCCTTCCGGCTTCTCTTTGAGTTTCTAAACAAACATCTGTGTGGAGAAGTTGCCCACTGGGCACACAGTCCTGAGTGCCACAATGAAGACATCAGCAGCTGGCGACCGCGATTACACACAGACCTCCTGCCAGCCTCAGCCCTGACAGTGCCCTCCTTTACTCCACTGTCAGCATCTTAACCTCCACTTCGGAGTCTCTACTCCCTTTGTGAACTGTCTGCAGTGCCGTGAGATGTGAGTGATTAGCCTGCCATCACTTCTTCCTGTGACAGCACAGTGCTCACGCTACCCGCTCGGTAGGCTGAAGCCCTTCAGCGAGGAGTGTTCCTGCCTGCGCTGACTTCATCTCTTTGCGATCTGCCCGGCTTCTTCAGCTCTGCCTTTTCCCCCAGTGCGGTGGCATTTCTGGTGCTCCTGGTCTTAGTGTTGAGGGGGGTAACCCCCCTTGCAGTCCAGTGACCCAGACGGTCTTAGCTGAGTTTGATTCTTGTCTTGATCCAGAGCTGGCCCTGCTGTTGGGGAAGGCAGGGCTTTTCTGCCTCTGTGGATCGTCCCTGCAGCGGGAGGTCACTAACAGGTGCTCTTTTCTCTTAGACTTTTTATCGTTACCCCAAGTTTTCAATGAAAAAGTACAGAAGGGACCGATCTGCGTTTAATAAAGAAGCTATGAAAGAGTGGAGCTTGAACCTGTCCTCCAGGTTGAGGCAGCTTCAGCAATTAGCTGGTAAAGTTCAGATAAAGGAGAAGGACAGCTGCTACCGCAGTGCAGCGGCGTGGAATCGCGGAGAGCGAGCGACGCTTCCTTGTAAAGGTCAACACCATTGACTGAATTTTTGTGAAGTAATAAATCCCGAGCTGTGCTATAAATAGGAGCCTCCCAAGGGCAAAGCCTCAGTCATGCCAGTGAAAAATGGGAGAAAATAAGAAGGCAAATGCTAATGAGAGGTGGCAAATGCAGCCAGGGCGGTACCTTCCCGGCAGCGCACTTTCAAAATGCTCCCGGATCCATTCTTATTCAGAAGGCTTTCTGGAAGGAGGCTGACAGACTTGGGGTACCAACCCCACTTTCAGCCGTGACAGCACTGCGTGTATGTGGCTGTTTGTGCTGTCACAGCGATGGAAATCTCTATTCACATCCTTAAAATCTGAGAAGAAGGACTTCCAGCCTGCAAGCTACAGCTGTGTGAGACAAGGGACCAACCTTGCGGGGCGTTAGACTCTCCTACAGTTACAGCCCACCTACATTTTCTCTGATTCAAGTAGAATTTATTAGCAAGGAGGACAATAAGTCACAGGCTTGTAGTCAGGTTTGCCAAACTACTTCCTAACACCAAGAATTTAGGGAATTCTGACAGTTAATGCCCTGCAGGAGGCCCAGTGAAATGGTCACAGCGGTCGGTGCCGGTTCTGAACTGCGCTCACAGCTGCAGAGTGTAAATGACCAGTCCTTCCTACTCCTATACCACGAGTCACAGGTCACGCTTCCTCACGAAGAAGAATGTCTGTCATCAGCAGTCATAACCCAAAACCATTCTGCTCCCTAGGCCTTCCTGACTGTAACAGCTCCTCTCTCCTCTGTGCTTTGTCCCTGCTGTAAAGCGGTCACTGTCCCGCGCGGTGTCCTGCTCCAGGTATCAACTTGCTCTCTCGTTGGTGTAGTCAGGGCTTGATCAGGTAATTACATCAGCGGCAGATAAGCAGGCACTGCAGAAGGGATTTGAGCTGGTGTCTGGTCTCTGCATCATTGCCAAGGAGACGGCTGCCTCGTGGTCTGCCTGCCTTCTCTCTGTGCTGTGCCACCAGTCGAGGATGCGCGGGTTTCCAGCCAGCAGGTGCACGTTACTCCCCAGCGAAGCACGGGCTTGGAGCTGTGAGATGGAGAGTGAAGGTTCAAACAAAGCGTGGCAGCCCTAGGTCTGTACAGGAGTTTTCTCTGAAGTTGTCTCTCCCAACAGCTAACGTAGTCCTTTGCCACTCGCCTGGGCTAGTGCTGACTAAACAGCAGTGAACTCATTCGGTTTTGAGGGTTTTAGTTCCCCAGATACACTCTTTTCTCAAATTAAGGTATTCGACTCTAGCTTCAGCCTGCGCTCTCGTGCACCTTGTCTGCTGAGAGCACACACAACAGATCAGGGTCCAGAACAACAGGAAAGCCTCTGTGCATGAGATGCACAACAACCAGAGGCTCTCACGTAGGGCAGCTGGTAAGGTCGTGGAGAAGTCACAGGGAGGGCAGCACCTAAAAGAAAGAGGTGCCAAACAGGATACTGCACACAAAGGTGCTGATAGCATCTTCACCCTGTGTTGGAGGCTCTCTGCCCTGTACCAAACCAGAGCGCTGTGAGCTGGTGGGTAGGCGCTGAAGGACAACAAAAGGCAAATAATGCGGCAGTGGCAGGGACCCTGGGCCTCTGCAGTCCTGCGGGGTGGCGGTGGCTGGCTGCTTGCTGAGGACATGCGGAGCGTGCAGGCTCCCAGCGGGTGTGCAGGCTGTAGAAAAACACCCGAGAGTACCGAGGGGAACAGCTCTAGCAGTGCTAGAGCTACATCAATCTGTTTGTCTGTTAGGAACCAGCGACTGGGAGGAGGGAGAACAGTGCCCGTGGAGTCACTGAGCACATGTGTGTGCCCGCTGGTTGCCCGTCAGTGTGCTGTCTCATGTCTCTTCGGGAGCACAGAGACCAGCACAGCGTGCGCCTTCCTAAGCTCAGAAATGCCATTCCATGGAGGTGGCACTGGCCCTGCTGTCAAACACGACCGAGTATCCCGCCTGCTCTGCCTGGGTCTGCCTGGAAGCCGTGCAGCTGCCACAGAGCGCTCTCGTGAGCACAGAATCCATGCTTCCTGAGGTACATTAAAAACCGAACCCCGAGGGCTTGAACGGTGGCTGGGAGGTTCTGAAGGAGCAGAAAGCTTGCAAAGAGAGATTTATTACTGTCTTTCCTGCTCATCGGGTGCTCATCAGGTGTGAACGCAGCTCGGAGCGCAAAACCCGCAGGCTGTAACACGTGTGCGTGGGTACCGGGACGCTCGTGGGCACCGGTGTGAACTTTATCAGGCACCTCAGATGAAAAATCTGCGCTGTCACTTCCTGTTCAGAACCGAGGCACCGTCAGCCAGGTGTCTCGTGCACACAGACCCTCGGGTACAGAAATCGGGTCTTATCAGACCGGAGGAAACTGCTCAAACGAAATCGAGGGGAAATCTGCACGGGGTTTTGTGGAGAGACTGGGCTGGGCAGTGCCAGCTTCTCGTGGTGGCACAGTGGTGACCGGGCTGGGCAGCACCCCCTTCTCGTGGTGGCACAGTGGTGACCGGGCTGGGCAGCACCCCCTTCTCACGCTGGCACAGCGAGCACTTCCTGTAACTTCACCTGAGATCTGCAGTCTGACCCCCCCGGGTTCAGAGGGGGAGGAGCTGGTCCTGTTTCTCGCTGCTCGACCGAATTTACCCTGCTAGGGTGAAGAGCTCAGTGCTCAGGGAAGGGCAGCAGGAGAACCTGGTGTGCGAGACGGCTGTCTGTGTGCAGCGCTGTGGCTGCTGAAACCTCACGATGCCGGAGGTGACAGAGCAGAGCCTGGCTGGTTTGCTCAGGTTCCTTGAGCAGACAAGGTGATCAACCAGGCATGGCAAAGCCCTGCCTCTGACCGCCTGTGCTGCAGCCTCCTCTCCTGCCCCGGTGCAAGGTCCACCTGCTCGGTCGTTACCTCCCCCTCAGCAGTCGCTTGGCAACAGCAGGTAGAGATCTAAATAGAGGGACAGGGAAAGGCGCTTTCGTGCACAAGGCAGCCCGGGCAGCTCTGGAGACAGTTGCTTGGTAGGAGCCTTCCTCTGCTTTGGCTTGTGCTCCGAAAACGAGCATGACCCCCCCGCTGGCACCGCTGGCTGGAGGGACCCCGGCTGCAGACACACAGGTGGACAAGGAGGAGATGCTTCCTGGCTCGACCCCCGCTGAGTGGCAGGAGGAGTGAACAGGTCAGCAGCGACGGGCGGCTCGCTGGCGCCTGCTACCTCCGCTCCCAGCGCTCAGGCAGCAGCGTTCCCAGCTGCTCTGCACCCTGAGCAGGGGTCTGCTGTGACCCCTCCATCTCCTGTCGTCTCAGGCAGGAGACAAAACCGGGGGCTGATCCATTCCCACCTCCTGGCTGTCCTCAGCGCGGGCTGAGGCAGCCCGGTGGCCCTTGGCACTCCTACTCCGAGCAGGCAGCGATGGGTGCCCTGTGGGTGCCACAGCGGAGCCCATCTCGTGTGAAACGGCTTCGGTACCGGGCTCCAGGGAGCAGCGGCAAAAGCTCCGCAGCAGCCAAGAACCCTTCCCCAGCCCCGGTTTGCCGGAGCGCTGAAGGTGCGGGGGGCTCGTTATGAATGCAGGTGAGGAGGACAACGACAGGGATGTTAGATCAATCCATCACATTATGCATTTACCTGCCAGCAGAGAGTTTCCCACCCCTTTCATTTTCGCTGCCAAAACACCACGGGTCGGGCTGGCAACGGAGCCTTCGGGGCAGGATTTACATTAAAAATGAACCTTTTACATTAAAAATGAACCTTTTACATAAATTACGACCTCTTTTGTTTCCCTGCCGACGGATGCACTTTAGCTGTCACATGCCCATTGTAGGGGGACCATTCTTTCCCTGATGTGCGCTCGTAATTCTCATTAGCATCAGGGCAACTTGCAAGTACTCATTTGGGAGAGACAACCCGAAGTCTCTAAACGCTCGTGTCAGGGGTGCCCAGATTGCCAGGTCCTCCTGCAAGGCAAAATCAAAACGTTCATCGGCTGAGCGCTCCTCCAGCTCCAGTGTGGCCCTCAGCCACTCTGTGAGTCCCACTGCCCCAATTCAGAGACGACCAGATCCTGCCCTGTTCCCAGTTTCCTGCCTGCCTGAGCCCTCCTGACTGCCCGAGCTCCTCCTCACTGTCTCACATGCTCCCCTCCAAAGAGCCTGCACACGCACACCTTGCGGCTGCCTCTGGTGTGGGTCCCTGCCGTCCAGCACCACCTCTACGGGTACGGTGCCACATACGGCCCCCCCTCCAGGCACTGCCTGGCACGGTTTTACAAGCGACTGGCTCCTGCTCCCCAAGCTAGAAATCATCATCCCTTCTGCTTTTAGGGGGCCTCCAAGAGCAAAGGAGTCCCCTCACCAGCTGCAGGCTTCCCCATCCTGCTGTTTGACCTGCCGCTCTTCCCCAGCTCTGGCACGTCTGGTGGAGGAAGATGAGGTCAGGCTGGCACTGCCGGCAAGCTGCGTGTGGATCACAGTGATCCGCAGCCTGCCCATCCTGCGCTGTGGTCCCGGAGGGCTGGCACTGCAAAGCAGAGGAGTCACTGTGGGAGATCAGCTCCGAGAGGAGCCTTGGCACTGTGAGAAGCGCCTGCATCTTCACGAGCAGCTGGGGCCATCTGGGTGTTAGGCAGAGGCAGGGAGTAGGGCTGTCGGGGCAGCAGTTCCACAGTGTCATGAGCCACGCGCCTTGTGCTTCCTCCTTAAGAGCAGCACAGTGCTGTCCTAAAGCTCCAGTCTGTCAGCAGCAGCTTCCTGCGCCGAGGATGAGCAGCATCACTTAGATGTGAGAGAGCACTAGGGCTGTGGGCGTGATGAGCAGAGCCCGTGTTGACATTTCCACTCTAACTGCCTGTCCACCCTACAAGCAAGACACAGAGCCTACACCAGCTGCGGGGCTTGGGCTGCCCGCAGCAGCGGTGAGTTGCAACCTCCGAGCAGTGGTGGTACAGCTGCCCTGCGAACCCCCTGCCTCCTTCAGGTGGGTCAGGCCGCGGGGCGCCTTCCGGCAGGGAACGCAAGAGGAACTGTATGAAAGATAATCAAGCAGGCGGAGGGCGAACCCCTCCATCCTAAACCACGAATCACCCCACCAAGGTGGCTGCTGGCGCTGCCTACCAGCGAGTGTAACCCCCCCAAACCCCTGTGCCTTCGCAGGACGCTCACAAACCCAGCCCCTCGGCGGCGCAGCAGGAGACACCAGCTGGGGGCTGTTTTATGAAAAGGTTTAATTCAGCTGTTTCTTTGGAATGTAGTAGTCATCGCTTGGAAATGTCAGTTACAGTTCAGTTCCACGAGGGTTTTCAATGCTACTCAGTGTCTGAGAATACAAATGTCATTGAAAGTTAAGGCTTCGCTGTTCGTTCGGAACGACAATTTACAAGTGTCTTCTGGTCATAGAAAATAAAAACTTCTGTAAAAAAAACCTGCACAAAGCTTTACGATGGTAGAAAACGTGAAGCAATAATATACCAGTAAAATGAAATCATTTTACCACGGGAGATCTTTATAGCTCTTCAATAAAGAAAAAAATATGTTCTTTTACACTTTAAAAATTATGAAACCATCCGAAACCATAGAAACGGAACATTCCCTACCACTGCCTTTACAAATCATAACTCTATAAACATAGACATTTCTTAAATATATTTATCAGTGCAAGATACTTTCCCATGTAAAGTTGCAGTATCACTTCTCTTTTGTGGAGGGCAGCTCTCCTTCCATTACCTGCAGGAAAAGCCCATCTTCCGTGCTCGCTCCTCGCTGTCACCACCAGGTCTGCAGCCCGCGCGGGGGATCTCCTCCTGGTCACGCTCGCTGCTCTTGGCATTTTGACAGAGGAAACCTCCCGCACTCACCCACCTCACCGTTCCAACAGACCGAGAGCGAGAGCCGGCTGGGAAGCTGCTGAAACCCACGGGAACAGTTTGTGCTTGGGGTCCCCGGCGGGATGTTCTCCTCCAGGCGACTGGTAGCCGAGTTAGTGAACTGAATCGTTTCCGGCTAAGAACAGACCTTCGCATCTTCATCGCGCGGCGGTGCTGTGCCAGAGCAGTTTGCCACCATCCTTCCCTTCTTTGGGTTAACCAGCTAGCTTCTGCGACGCCGCCACGGTCAAACCACAGTGTCAGAGTGAAAACTGCCTCTGCTCAACTGAGCTCGGGACTCTGAAATCGTGGACTGACGTTTAAGTGGCGCTGTGTCCCACTCGCTGCAGGAGCCAAGGGCTAGAGCCTGGGGAGGCGGCTCTCTAAGGTTCCACGACCTGAAGCGGCTGCTTGACTGTTCCCTACAGTCGCTGCCTCTTGGGTCCCTGTGAAGCACCAACTGCCCGCTGCTTCTTCCTGTGGAGTCGTCCTGGAAAACACCCCCAGCTGAAAATGCCTGCTTGTTCCTCCAGCCTCCCTCCCTGCCGTGGCTAGGCGGCTGGTGGGCTTCCTGCAGACCGCCTGGTGCAGTCACAGCGGTTCTCTGGCAAACAGCAGGGGCTCCGCTGCTTTATGCAACCTAGGGCCGAAGTAGCCCTTCCTCAGCTGTACTGCTGGACAGGACACCGACTGCTCTACCAGAGTGTGATTTTGGAGAGCACTGTCTCAGAAAGTGGAACAGCTGCTCTGACTCGGGGGACTCAGCGTGGGGGAACAAGGGCCCAGCGCGCCGACGGACCTGCGTTCTCACCGCCTGCACCGCTCTGGCCTTCTGGTCGACAGACACCAAGGGGAAAGTTAAAGCTTCATTCCTTCACTGCCTCCCCAGCCACGGCTGTGCTGCCCGCAGGCTCCCCTCACAGCTACCCGAGAGGAGCAATGCCTCCCGTCCTCGGTCTCCTCCTGTGGATCCCTGTGAGAGACAAATCCCGGTTCTCTCCCACCGCTGGAGCAGCCGCCGTTACCCTCCCCGAACGTTAAACAGTGGCCACGTGGCTGTCCAACACGCTTTTCCTGCAGCCTACGCTACTGAGCCCGGTGAGCCCGTCCCTCCACACACTTTGGTCACACAGAAACCTCCCTGCACGAGATGTGAGGGGATGGGCAGCCACAGCCAGCACACACGGAGGGGTTCTGTTCCGCTCTCGGTACCTGTGCGGGAGCCCAGTTCGCATCGCTGAGCGCGAAAGACACGGTCGCTGAGAGAACAGAGCTCTGCGTTCAGGCCGGGGCGGGAGGAGGAAGGTTTCTCAGTCTAAAGGCCATGTTGCTGGCGAAGGGACCGTTTGCCCTGGAGCCATTGGCAGGAAAGCTGTTCAGGAGAAAAGCCGTGCCTCATGCCTTCGGGATCAAAGATACTGTCACTCGGTGCCGCTCGATGAGCGAAGAAGAAACCCAGAGCTCGACTCCGCAGGGCAGAGTTAGGAGTCTCCTTGTTTCGTAACACAAACTCCAGTGAAGTCCTTTGCCCTGACCAGCAAGTTAAAGCTGCAGTCGCCTGTCCTCGGCGACGGCGAACGCTTACACAACCTACCCGGAGAGAGGGGGAGAAAGAGAAGAGAAGAGAAAGGGGCGATCTTACATTTGAAAATACATTCTATATGAAAGCCAAGAGAAGGGGATATTGCAGCTCTGTACAAAAGGGTCGGAGACGGAGTGGAACGCAGAGAGCGGAACAATCGGGTCCGTCAGTCCAATCCGCTCGGCCGTCGCCTTGCTGAGGCCACCTCCTCACGCTAAGAGACCTCTCCTGTAGTCGGCGAGCCGTCTGAGCCTGGGTGAGGACAAAGGCGCAGCTGCGGAGAAGCAGAGCTCCAGTCGATGTGAACACAATGAGAAACAGTACGAACAAAAAGGCACTTGAGAGGACACACACTAGCCAGCGCCAAGGAGTTTCCTTTCGGGTTCGAGGCAGCGCTCTCGGGTCCCGTTGTGTCTGCCGATGGCACAAACTCTTTGATGGAGTCCACGAGCACGGAAGTTAGTACGACACCGAAGAACATCAATAACATTGGACCGTATTGCTTCGTAAAGGGAGCTGACACACTACACCCGCACTGAAGCAGCAGTACTTCCAAAAACGTCCTAACCCTTCTCTGGCTACGCACAACACGAGCAATCACACACACACACAGGTGCAGGAGTCCACTGCAGTGCTGTCACTCCAGTATTTTCTGGGCACTGAGCTACAGACAGCGTGTCCGTCCGAAGGTCCCCACCGAACACACTGGTGACAGCATCTTGGATCTGAGCAGGAAAACCAAACCCATCCGTTACCGGCAAACAAAGGAGAGAGAGAGCGAGAAAGAGAGGCAAAATGAGGTATAAGTCGATCTTACTTGGTCTCAACACCAGCATTTGATTATTTCAGATAAAACCAAGGGAAAAAGCAGACTGTACATGATTCAGATCGCTAACACGGGCTGCTGTCCGTGTTGATCGGTTACACACTCTTTGAAGCTCCTGAGAAAAGCCCGGCTCAGTGTCATCAATGCACTTCTCAGCCTGTACAGTAAAAGAAGATTCAGTTCCCCAGCACGACCCCGCTGCGGCCTTCCATCCAGATGCTCTGGAACTTCTCCAGTCGCTTTACGCCTTCATGCTTCCGAGTACGAATTCTGTGTGTTCAGTTTATCTTTCTTCAGTTTCACACCGTCCACCAGTTCAAAATTGTAATTCTCCAGTGCAGACAAGTTCCTCTCTGACATCCCATTGTGCCAACAGGCACAGTACAGCACGACTCCGCAGATGGCTCCCAAAAGCACCCCCAGGGCACTCATGGCTATGATGGTAATAAGGATCGGATCCAGGGTCTTCAGGACGTTGCCTGGTTTCCTGGAGATGTTGTCCTCGTAGTCCTCGCCCGTACGGTAGGGAGGAGTATACCCTGCAAGGGAGCAGAGAATGGCAACGGTTTCAGAGGGACCCCAGGCAGAGCCCCAATGAGCTGGGAAGCTGGGGAAAGAGCGTTGCCCTTCTGGCACAGGCTGCTTCCTCACAGGACAGCCTAGCTTCCAGGAGGCAAACACAGAGAGCTGAGGTTCCGAGTTCTTCCCAAACTGTGCTCCAGTCCTGGGATCTGCTGCATGTGGGTAGGGGTCTGATTCTGCCCCAGACTGACTGGGAGTCAAAGGAATGAATAACCAGGGCCTTTGGTTGCAGGTCGCCAGGCTGCAGGGTTCAGCTCAACAAGGGGTACTCCTGCCTCTGGTGTGGCTCAGCACGGGAGCTTTTAGCCTGAGATGCTGGCTGGGAACCTCCACCCATTTCATAGCCATCTGCACTGCCCTCAGGACTGGACCTTAGGACTGAAGTAGTGGCAGACTGATAGAGAGGAGCGCTCTGCTCCCTCCCATAAAACATCCCCCGGGTACCACAATGTTTTCCTCACCTTTTCAGGTAGGAAAGGCAGCCGAGAAGCCTGCAAACGCTGCTCAGTGCTGCAGGACAGGCCAAAACGTGTTTTCAGACAGGAGCTGCTTTCACTGGAGTCAGTTCTAGCCACCCCATCGACTGTAGCAGGATCAGAGCTAAGCCCAGTGCCTGAAAAGCCCAGGTCTCTTCCACCATTGGGACAGTGTGGCAGGTAGGCTGCTTTTCACGGTCCTTCGACAGCTATCACTGCTGGCAGTGATCACGCTTGGTGGACTGGCCTTTTCAGCCAGGCCTGAAGCAATCAGCCTGTAGGGCGTTGAGCCTAATTACCCCAACACCCCCAGAGCCATAAACGGTAAGGTACAACGAGCAACACCTGCCTCTTCAGCTGTGGAGAAGCTTCTAGATAACAAAACACGAGGGAGCTCTAGTGTGTGCCAGTAGGTATGCACACACAGAGGACAGATCAATGCCAGTAAATCTGGGAGGGGTGGGGGTCAGGAGGATGGAGCCAGGCTCTGCTCAAGGGCATCTGGGGACAGGACAAGGGGCACTGGGTGCCAGCTGGAACAGAGGAGGTTCCCTCTCAATCTCAGCAGGACCTTCTTCCCAGGGAGGGTCCCAGAGCACTGGCACAGGCTGCCCAGCGGGGTTGTGGAGTCTCCTTCTCTGCAGGCGTTCCAGCCCCGCCTGGCTGTGTTCCTGTGCCACTGGGTCTGGGTGACCCTGCTGTGGCAGGGGGACTGGATTGGAGGATCCTCTGAGGTCCCTTCCCATCCCTAGTGATTGTATGCTTATGCTCATGGACCTGGGCAGTCTGAGGCAGGCGTGCATAGCATGTCATGCGATTTCACTGGGGCAGGACACAAAAGACTGCAGCTATGAAAGCCTTCAAATAAACACAAGCCTTCTCAGAATCCGACCCGGATGAATCCAAACCCCTTAATGCAATAAGCAGCGAGAGGACTACGCTGTGAAGAGGCAGAACACACCAATTCACATGAAACTGCAATCCCTTCCCTTCTAGCAACAACACGGTTTTTACCTGTTTGATTGATTTCTGTTTCCTCTTCTTCTTCTAGGTCATTCTCCACATCGGTTGATTCTAATGGAGCAAAGAGAACTGACGTTGGTACCAGGGTCACAAGCACCGATCGGCTGTCATGCTGGCAGAGGCCTTCCAGCCGGTTTTCCCGTGTCAGAGCACCATTCTGTCAGCCTGACAGCACTGTTCGTCACAATGGGCTCCAAAATTAATGGAGAAAGAAGAAAGCCTGAACCCCTCCTCCCCACCCAGGCTCGGCACAGTTTTAATTATCAGCAGGGGTTTCCAAGCTTCAGAGAGAGAAATCAGTGCGATGGATTAGCACCTCATTCATGGGATTTGCAGTGCTGGAGCCCACTGCCAGCAACTTCATCAGCACAGCGGATCACAAGAACGGTTTCACTGGCGGCGCTTGAGTTGGGGCTTCAGACTCAGTGCTTGGCTGTAGCTTCCACAGGACAAGACTTTAGCTTGGCGAGTGGTTTGAGCAACCAAACTGGGGGGGCAGGAGAAAAGGCTCTTTGTCCCCTCCTGGCAGTCAGGTATACACCACCACTGTGGTCCTAGCAGCCTTCCTGCTATTGAGGACACTGCCAGAGGGCCAAGCAATGCTTGTTGCTTCTCCTTCCTGCCAGGTGTCAGTCTGCAGGCAGGAGATGAGCCCCGGGAGACAGACTGTGTGATAAAAAGCAACTGCACAGTTCTCTCAACCAGCAGTGAAACTGCCATCTAGTTGGAGTCTCAAAGGAGAGAACACCCCCTCTCACTGCTCCCAGTCGTGTTGCCAACTCAGGAGGCAGGTTTATGTTTGTAATGCCGAGTGTTACCCCTTCCATACTCTCTCCTACACTGAAGTCATAGCTTCATCTCCACCAGGAAGGACGGGGCTTGTGTTTGTCTTGGGTTGCTGCTGCCAAACTATGTGAGGACTGCAATGAGCACATGACCAGCAGGGCCTGGAATAACTTGGTGCTGGCCAGAAATAAAGCGCCTTAAATAGCTCCTCAGGAATAGCCCAGCGTGTTCCAACATCGCTGTGTCCCACATGTACAGAGGATGAGTCACAGCAAGCTCAGCCTTACAGGGGAGCGGAGGGCAGAACAAGGGCTGTTTGGCCCTATCCCTGTACCCTGGAGGAGTTTTATGTGATCCTCCAGTGTAAAGGTGAAGCAGGCTCTGCTGTAAGGGATCTCAAAAGGGTGAATAAATACAGCTGGAGTTTGAGCACCAGTTAAAAAAGGGAAGGGCATTAAGAAAACCAGAGAAGTTGAAAGAGGGCAGCAACTTCCAACAGAGGGAGGTGTGAGAAAGAGTATGTTGTGCCCCATGGCAACAGGAGACCAGTTCTGATCCCAACGACTGCAGCTGCTGCAGCACTGTGCTGAAACCAATGCAATCACAACTGAGTACAGCTGTGGGCCCGAACAGGATGCTTTCAGGGCAGAACTTCCTACACAGCAAATAATTATCCATCCCTTTCTCACAGACAAAGCCAGCTATAACAACAAGACAAACGGTGCTTTGGGTGAACTCCTGCCGTCCACACTTACTTCGGCAATCCTCCTGTGCCACGTGGCTGTCGATTGTGATGTCGTCCACTGCGATTCCTCCGGTTCCTTTCCCGATTTCTCCCTCAATAACCACCTGGCAAAGCAAAAGACGGTTCACGCTGGTTGCCCGTTAATTCACAGCTGCAGCACTCGGGCCATCTTCACTGGTTGTTAACAGGTGTGTGCTGAGTGCTGCTTGCCAGTCTGCACTGCCTGCCTTCCTGATTTATCCATGCACGTGTGAATGGGCAGAGCGTTCTCGAGTCACCCCAGACACCCACATGGGCAGCAAAACCGTGGCAGGGACCAGGTCTGTGACATCAGTGCTGATTACAGGGGGCTTATTTGGCCAGACGCTTGCACGGCTCCCCCCGCCCCGATACACCAGGAACATGCTGCTCCTCCTCCTGCTGCGGCAGCAGCACCGCCTCTGTAGGGGTAATCCTGTCTGCAGGCAGCCCCAGGGGCATTTTCTGCCGTGGAGCACAAACGTGACCAGAACACGGCCAGCCTTCCTGGCCTTGGCTCTGTCAGCTCAGCGCGGAGCAGCCGACTCACCTGATAGAGTTTCACAGACTTATGAAGCAGAACGCGCCCCTCCTTCCAGCTGTCCGCCTGGTGCCCGCTCAGGCTCCACAGCACCTGGTCATATTCATCGGGCTTTTGGTACCTCAGCTTGATCTTCAGGGTGCCAACATGCGCGCCAGACATGTGGTACCAAAACGTCATGCAGTGGGCAGAGTTCTGTGAGTAAATCACGGGGCTCAGCAGGCGGGCGACCTTGCCTTTCTGGCTTTCATCAGCTTGCGAGTAAATGAAATTGCCATCTCCTACTGTGACAGAAGGACCGTGTTAGGAATAACCAACGCTTTTCCTTGGGCTTTTTATCTAGGAAGCTCTGACCTCCCCTGACCGTTCTGCTTCCTCTCCAGGCTGGTGGGTCAAGCCTCACAACCAAGGTGGGGGTTTGACTAGCTGACCTTTAAACCATTCTACCGCTCTGTGATTCCTTCTGGCAGCCTCCTTTGCTGATCACTGGGGTGCTCTGTGCTGGCAGTGAACCATAGCAACACGTTCACTGCCTGTCACACGCATGGCATCTGCTTCTGCCCCAGGAAGGAGGCAGCAGCAGGTTTCCATCAGCATCTTCTCCATTAGAGACAATGAGAGGAGAGGCTGAGGGAGCTGGGACTCCTGGAGAAGAGGAGGCTGAGGGGGGACCTCATTCCTGTCTCTAAATCTGTGAGGGGTGGGTGTCAGGAGGATGGAGCCAGGCTCTTCTCAAGGGCATCTGGGGACAGGACAAGGGGCACTGGGTGCCAGCTGGAACAGAGGAGGTTCCCTATCAATCCCAGCAGGACCTTCTTCCCAGGGAGGGTCCCGGAGCACTGGCACAGGCTGCCCAGGGGGGTTGTGGAGTCTCCTTCTCTGCAGACGTTCCAGCCCCGCCTGGCTGTGTTCCTGTGTGACCTGGTCTGGGTGACCCTGCTGTGGCAGGGGCACTGGACTGGATGGTCTTTCCAGGTCCCTTCCCATCCCTCAGGATTCTGTGACTAGTCAGCATGCATCTCCTGAAGAGAGCCAGGCCCACAGGCTCAGCAGAAAATCCCTACTCTACACTAACTGTGCAAAGAGCTGTTTTTCAGCTCTGTTGAAAGTAATCTGTGCTTGAGAAGGCAGGACTAGACGGGACGAACACCAGAGGATAAAGCAGCTTTGGACAGCCATGCTCAGACATCATGAACGGAGGAGAAAACAGCGCTCCCAAGCAGAGTCTGAGCACTGTCACTGCTGCTGCTGGAGTGTTTGCCCTGTTCTTTCACACTGATGTACTCGGCTTTGTACCTTTGTGAGCTGTCTACTGGAAGACCCATCTCTGGCCAGGTTTAATCCCACTGTGGAACTTGAAGTGACATACTGCACATCCTGCTGTCTTACAGTAATTGCTGTTGGACGTCGCTTCCGTGGAGGTTCTGCAGCTTTCCACGTGTGCAGCTGAGAGCGAGATGCGCCTCAGAGCCGCTCACTGTGGCTCTGCCAATCTACAGGGTGGCCTTGCTGTGTAGTGCTGTCACCGAGGGACTTGTCTGAGATGTCAGTGCCACTCAGACCACTCGTGGCATGTGCTCACATCCACCGCACTCGTTCTGTGCGTGCTAGCAGGTGGATGGCACTACTGGCAGGTGAAGGTGCCGTTAGAGTTGGAGGAAAATTTGGGAGAACACTGCAAGTTAGCAGAGCAAGGAGAACAAGGAGCTGCCCGTAAGTCCTCTCAAAGCTAACAGAACGAGTCTTCTGCACTAGCAGGGCCCAGAGGAAACAACAGACTCGTATGCGATGAAAATAATTTCTTCACCTTCTGATTCAAGACAGGTTCAGTCTCTCCGTAATCCGTGCTGGCAAAGTGCAGAGAGCTCTCATTTTCAGAATATTATTGCAGTACTGGGTCAGGAGCTCTGCCTTCATTGTCTTAATTAGAGCTTTACTTATGCATGCCTTTTAGATTTTGTCAGGCTCTGGCTAACACCGCTTTTAACCTCCTTTCAATGTCAGATCCTACTAAGCCATTCCACTCCACTCTACATCAATTTTTCCACCATTACAGCCTTCACTTCAGCTAACTGCATGCAGTTAATTTGATGCCATTTATTTGTACAATGCCATTTCTAGACAAAGTCTCAAAGTTTTTTTCCCCTGAAACTACTGTTCTTGTCTCAGGATTCAATTGAAAGCGTCTCAGAATTTAAAAAGTCCAATTTTGTCTAATTTCCTTGTCATTCTCATTAGGCAAAGGGGTTGCCGGAGTGGGAAGGGGGATCTGATTAATGTGCACGTATGCAAAAGAGAATGCTGAAGCGGGAGGCTGTGCGGGTCATGCTGTGCCCTTCCTCCTCCACTAGCCAGCAGCATATTTACTGCCTAATTATGCAGAGCCATGACTTCGACTCCAGAAAACCAACCCATCAATTGCCCAGGGCGAGGGTTCTGGGAAAACTATGCATGAGCAAAGGGATGGCTGTAATCTCCAGCTTCTGCTGGGGAGGAGGAGGGCAGGGGAATACATCCACCCAGGAAGTTTTCCTTACAAAGCCTCTCTGCAGTGGGCAGTCCCTGTAAGCACAAGCAGGAATGACGTGAGGTCTGTTTGTGGCCGCATCCCTTGCTCAGTGGCACTGGGGAATATCTGGTCGTTCAGACCGGTTTCTAACCCAGACAGTGGTCATCCAGAGGAGAGCTGGGAAGGGAATACCCCCAGCTCCTGTCTGGAAATTATCTTCACTCCCCAAGAGAAAGGTCAACCCCAGTAGTCTGTGAGCGTGTCTAACACACTGGGCGGCACAGAGTCGTTCTGACCTGACCTCATTTAGGGATAAGTCACTCTGCCATGGTGTTTGAGGGCATGTACATTGAACAGAGCACCTCCTTCCCATGCAAACAGCTAAGTCATGAACTCATGATTACCTGTGTGGTCTTGAATTGGCCCGGTTTTGCTGGTCAGGATTGCCCACTTGAGATCCACCTGGTTGTCATGCTGCCAGTGGCACAAAGTCTTTTCGGATCCCCAGCCAAAGCCACAGTTGAAGTTGTGCAGTGGCAGCTCTGCAGGGAAAGAGGGAGAAGCAAGGGGAAAACCCCGTGACTCTTAATCATACAGTTCAGATTTTGTGCTCAAAGCCCCGCGCATGCATCTGACCACCGAGAGAACCACTGCTCCCTGAAACTCCCCCCAGCCCTGCAAAAGCAGCCAAGAAGCAAGCCGAGAGGTTCCCGGAGTGACTGTGTCCAGTAAATGATGTGGTTGTTGCTTGTCTCTTTGGGGATTTTGGGGGTTGCACTGATTGTTCTGCCTTGCCCACGTTAGATGATAACAAGGCTGTGGCACACACGACCCAGAAAGAGAGCTGCGGTTCACCGGCATCCGGTAGGATGCCCTCTCGGGTAGGCGATACCCTACCGGGGCGGCCTTTCACCACCACTCACAACAGGGTCTGGACTAAAATAAGAGAGGGCACAACCACGGATGGGATGGCCTTGGCAGAGGGGACCTCTGGTGACATGTGCAGTGCGTGACTGGAGCCAGGCAGCGTTTGGCAGATGGTTCAGCAGGCCCACGAGATGGCAGCATTGAAATGGAGATGGGCAGAGGAGCTCTCTCGGGCACAAACGCGGCTGACAGCCAGAGGAACCCCAAACCCTAACCCTTCAAAACAAGCTCGGCCTGAAAGAAGGGAAGTCTGGCACTGGGGTCAGGATGAGATCGCATCTTGTTCTCAGCATCTCTTCAGTTCTGCCCGAAGCTCTCGCGCAGAGTAGAGCATTTTCTGTGATGGAGCTGGACTCCAATGGAAAGGTTCGAGCAAGACAGCAGGCGAACGAACTCCTCCCGTTTGGCACATGCAGGAGCCGACTGAAATCCTTTGGGCTCTTGGTTCCTACAGCACTGCATGAACTTTTGCTTCACCTTGAGCAACGACAACTCCCCGGAGAGCGGTACCCTTCCCACAACAACGCGACCGAAGCCTGAAGTCTTTTCTCAGGCTGCCTCACGCCTCATTAAAGGAGACACTTGGGTTTGCCTTAATGAGCGGCTTTGTGCAAGTACGAACTAAGAACAAAGGGCTCCCTGCTCCATCAACATCACCTCTGGGGGAAGAAGCGGGTTTCTTGCTTGTTATTTACAAAGGAAAGCCAGAAAAGAGAGTGCCAACCCGGGAGAGCGTTCTGTTCATTGTGGGAACACGCCGAGGAGTACGGCGAGTGTTGGGACCTGTGGCTGGCCGCATCTGAGAGGTGGAGCTCTTCAAGTCTGAAGAGGCAAAGACCTCCCCCACGGAGTAAGCTTCCCAAGGGAAGACTGGAGAGGCTTTTGAACTCACAACCCAGATTTTAATGAAAGTAAAGTAGGCTAATAATTTTATTAGCACTGAGAGAACCTGAGCTGAGAGCACCGAGACAAAACGGATGTAAGAAGGGCTGGCCTCTCACTCTGTCTGTCACTGCTGTGTCCTGGTTTGGTAGCTTCTTGCTCCCAGACACAGTTTTGACCCCAGCCAAGGGATTCCTGCACTGCAGTCACTGCTTCTCCTCCCCTCTGGCCCCTAGAGAATGTCTTTCTGCCAGCCAAGGGGTCTGAGCACGCAGCAGCTCCCGCTCCTCTCCTTTGCCCGTCACTCAGCTGTGCTGGGACATCTTTCCACACTGGATCGTCACTCTTTCCTCCTTCCTTTCATCTGCCCCATCCCGCCTGCCTCATCCTTCCCTCCTGCTGGCCTTCAGAGGGATCTACTCTACACCATCATGAACACAGCATCCTGTGTGGGTACAGATGAACTGAACAGAGTGTCCGGCCCAGGAATCCAATGTGGAGACAGTGTCTCCTGGAGGACTCAGCCCTCCCTGGGCAAGGGGCAGACTACGGTGGATAATCTCACTTTGGGCTCCAGGCGCTGAAGAAGCAGAACTCGGCCTGTGCACTCCTGAGTGCAGGAAGGCAATCCCTTAGGGTTCTTCCTTCAATACATGGGGAGGTTTCCTAGACAACAGACTGCTCAAAGACACCGTGCTTGGAAGAGGACACCTGAGAATCAAGACCAGTTTTGAAAGAAACAGAGCGACACTGAAATGAGTTGAAGGGTTTTAGGTTTGTGAGAAATAGCCTTCTGTTGTCACGGGGCCGAGGGAGAACGATACTGCCTGGCTTGGGCATCAGAGCCATGAAACACAACTGCAGAAACAGAAGGTCTTGGAAGACGTAGAAGACAATTCCAGTTATCAGTCTCGAAGGACTGTATCAGGCAGAGGCAGTGGCAGCCTGTGTGGTATCCGAACCACAAGAGAGGAGAGCAGTGGTAGCTAGATCACAGCAATCCCAAGGTATCACACGACACAACTGAGCCCCTGGCACAAAGGGATCGAAAGGACTTGCATTGTTCAAGTCCGAAGGACAAGCAGTAGCAGAAGACACGGGAGGAGGAGCAGACGAGCGAGGACTCGGAGAGCCTGTTACTCCATTTCATAGCCTGAGAACTGTGGGATAACCCGTGAGTGTCAGCGTGGAGCAAAGTCAACAGGTCTCTCCCAGGACAGGACGGGAGCGACAGTCGCTTCCCTCGAGTGCTGCTGAGGCTGAACGCAGTGTGAAAAGCGCTGGATCTGAAGCGGATGAGGACAACACCCGGAGCTCAGTTGTCAGTTCTGAGGCGCGGGAGTGACCAAGCCCTTGGTATCAGTGTCTGAAGCCAGCTCCGAATGAGACTTTAAAAACAGAGCTAGACTTCATAGGATCTATCTAGACGAACAGTTCATGGGAAATAGGTAGTCTGGGAGGCTGTCGGTGCCAGAGATGGCTAGCCCGTGTTCCCCAGCTCCGGACCGGTGGCCAGCGTGGCGCAGCATCAGGGTGACTTCCCTGCCGTGCAGAAATGAGCGAGGCTCTGTGCAGAATTTGACCAGTACCCCGCTCTCAGCTGCCTGCTTTTCACTAGTTTCCTGTTGTTTTCTGGGGGCGATTGTGTTAATGTGGGACAACCACAGCAGCAGAACTGAAGGTCAAGGGCAAGGTACTCCAGAGGGCTCTCATTTTATGGGCTCCTAAATACCCCATCGCTTACTGTCTGCTCTTAGGTGTCTTTGAGGCTTCTCCCAGGGACACAATAGACCTGCTGGCCACTTAGTAACCGACGCTTGCAGCACCGGGCTGGGTTCATTAGTCGCAGGGACAATGGCTCTGCCCTAGCAAACGGCAGAACAGTTCATCACTCCCACGGAAGGTCCCAGGAGGCTGATACAGCAGCTCACAGTAAACTACCGGTAATCTCTTTGTCCTTGGACTACAGCTTGGAGCTCTGGTGAAAGGAAGGAAGGTAGGGACAAGTAGTATTGGGTGGGCTCCCGCTGCAGCACTGGGCAATTCCCCTGCGCCAGTACTCCTGCCACCCCCTCCTCGATCTCCAGGTTTGTGTGCATGGAGAGGGTGAAAGCAAACAGCAGCCTCGAGGGAACCCAAGAGAGAGGTGTGACAAAACCCCCTAGGCCTTTTCCAAAGTGTAGGGTACGTGATACCGGAGGAAAACAGATTTCTCCTCTCGAAGAACAACCAGCAGCTGTATTTGCTGACCCCATCTTGCTCACAGCCAGAACTGTTACTGCACATGAACAAGAAAATGATGTGGAAATCTAGTTGAGTGAGTTTCTCACAAGTCCATGAATCTTTCGTGGCCCACAGCCTTGGGCATATTGTTGTAACTGCTCCAAAGAGAGGCAAGAAAGCACTCGATGCCACTAAAGACTCTACGGCATGCTTTTTCCAAAGGGTAGATCAACATTCAGATGGGAAATTACAGATATCATCTGGACCCCTTCAAAGCAGGGGGCTGGGTCTGACTCGCATTTGCATTTCACCCCTTTGTGCCACTCGCGCTGGCAGCACGGAATTGCCTTCAGTGGGAGCAAGGGGTAATTGAACTGCTTTTACACCCCTTATTGATGCCACGTTGTCACACCGTAGTGACAATCAGACCATTCTAGCTGCAACGGATTTATTAGCATAGATTTTAACATGGGGAATTGGGAGCCCTGATTTTCTGGCACGGCTACGGCACGAGTGAGAAGCAAGGCTCTTCCTGGACCCACTGCTTTACAAAGCACAAAGCGTGTGGGGACAGCCTGCTCCGCGTGTAAGTGGCTACGAGTCAAGCACTGCAAATCACCCCGTGCTCAAAGAGAGTAGGAGTTGGTGAGGCTTAGGAGCGAGGCGTTTGCCGTGACAGACCGCCTCGCTGAAGGCCTCTATTTCGGAAGAAAGGAAAAGTAGAGGAAAGCAGATCCTCTACAAATCAACCCAAACCACGACACCTTTCAGCGCTGTGAGGTCACGGTTCGTTTTAGTTTCTTACAATTCGGCCCCCTTTCGATGAACTGCGAATTCTCCCTGCTGGAAAGCTTGTTTGTGGACAGAGGCTTTCAGCTATTTGCTCTGAACAGCTTCCACAGCGGAGGAAAGCTGGCTGGAACAGGATAATCTCAGGCTCTGACACACACAGGCATGTTAGTCCGGGCTAATGAGATTAGGGCTGCTTGCAGGCTTGAATGTGGTCACCAGGACAGCGAGTCTTGGCATTCGCACCTATTGCCACGGGTGAATCTCTGTGCCAAATCGCCATGGCCCAAGCTGCTGTGGACACGTGCTGTGGCAGTGTAGCTCATGCAGGGTTACCTGCTGGAGCCTACAACCTGCAACTGACCTGGAGCGGCTCTTAGGCTTGGAGCTCATAATTTGCCTCAAGCTGTATTAGCATCTCCTGCAACCCAGCCCCTAGAGGGCACTAAGATTGAAGCTGAAGGTCCAGGTCCAGGCCTTGATGTGCTAAATTCATACCCTGTTCAGCTCCAGAAGAGCTGAAAGGGCTGGAGTGCACTTATCCTCAGCCAGCTGAGGCCTGAGAAGCCCTGAGCAGCTCTGTGGCTTCAAGGCCAGTTTAACCGGTGTTATCGGTGGCTGCTGTATCAGACTCTCGCTGCCAGCTGCACGGTGTCTCACACCGATGGGCTCCGTTGCAACAGCAGCTCCAGCTGTGCCCCTCCGGCACAAGAAAAGCTCACACCATCTTTGTGCCAGGAGGGGTTTTCCCACGTTTCAGGGAATTTGGGTCTTGAAACTCCCTTTGGGGAGTTTTCTGTGAGGAACTGTGAAACTTGGTGTCTTAACTGGAGGTTCTGGAAACCTCGTTCTTAGTAACTGGCATCTGACTGATTTCTATCTGCAACGGGCTGCCAGGCGGGAGCCTGGAGTTTGGGATGTGGGCCTGTCCCGTATTCCCCGGAAGGAAACAGTTCCTACCCGCACAATGCAGGGAAGCAGCGCTGGCATGTCTGAGGGGAATCTCAGGAACAACTGCAGCCCAGAAAAAGCCTTGGCTCGTTGAGGAGTAAGCAGAGGGGGTGCGGGACGGACGCAAGGAGAGAAAATGAGGCTGTCTTGACCCCTGGCAGAAACAGTCAATCTGGTACTGGAGAGTCCCACCCAAGCCAAGGGAATTCAGCAGCTGGAAAGGGCAGCTGGCACCGGGGAGCAGGGGGAAATCTGCAAGGTGCAGAGGCACTCTCTGATTGTGCCAGGTCTTTAAACGCAAGAAGGCGGTTACAGCCCCTGCAAAGAGCTTGTTTCAGCTAAAGAGAACGCTGAAAGGCTGTTTCAGAACCAACAACTGAAGTCGTTTACTCAAACCTCTACACAGCATCCTTTCGCCTCTATCCTCCATCCCTTTCTGAACGGTGGGATTACCAGCAGCCCTCCCGCCCCTCAGCAACGCTGACTGTATCAGAGCAGGGTGGAGGGGAGCTCCACGAAGGCGGGACAGCCCAGCACCTCTGCGTTTCTCATCGCACCGTTACTCCACAGTCTCCCTCTGCTCATAAAGCGGGCCAGAGCTAGAAATAATAGTTCCTCCCAGCCAACGGGATGACCCTGGAGGCAAATTCTGAGGGGAGAAAAGAATTCCCCTCTGCAGTATCGGAACGCAGAGGCCAAGAGCGGGAATGATGTCTGAGATAAGTCAGGTCTATCACCTAATCAGCTCGACACCATCGATGCCCTTCAGGAAACTCTTGCATGATTAGTCCCTTTCTTTAACAAGAGCAGATTGTGTCACATGGCTGAGGAAACGAGGATAAACCTACCCACCCTGTTCATAAATCACTTGCGAGACTGTGCCTGACTGTGCTCTAACAGAGGAAATGGGAGCAACTGAAAGTGACCTCTGCACCGCTCCACAGCGAGAAACTGAAGGGATTTTAAGCTGGGGCTGGTGGGTTTTGGGGTCTGGCTTTGCTACCGAAACCCACCCGCTCTCTCGCTCCTGGTAAACTGGGCGGGATACTAAGGAATGGTATAAAAGCTTCCCAAGGGGCACACCAAGGGTTTGGAGCAAACGAATACCAACCCAGGACACCCATGAGGTCAAACGGATCTGCTGCCAGTGGTGCCTCTCTTCACGTGGGTGCTAGCAGTTTGTGCAGCCCCGTTCCGAGCGCACTCGCTAGAGAACAGTACTGTACGGCTGCCAGCTCCCTGGGGGGGAAACTGGCAGACGTGGCTCGCCATGGCTTGGTAAAACTGCGGCTATAAATAGCGAGCGGGCCAGCGCGGCTCTGCCGTTGTTTGCCCGGCGTCTGCAGACGCGCTCTGTGTCACTGGCAGGCCACTCGGCACCCTGCGCGGCGAAGCTGGTTGAATTCTGTCAGCATTTGGCGTGTGCGCATGCAGAAGGGAATCTTGTTCTCTGCTGTGTCTACATGTGGATGGAAGGAATGAAATATTTACTGTGCAGAGCCGAGAGACCAGATGCTTCTGCACTTCAGAGACTTTTCGGGAAGGGGAAGTCAGCAAGCGCTGCAATTCATCATTTTGTCTCTGGCATGAGCCACGGGCACGGAACGCACTGTGCTTTTCAGAAGGAAAACAGAGGTCTGGTTTTACCTGGCTGCAACGTGTTGTCTACTACCGTCGGCTTTTCCGTGTTCAGCACTGTAGTACCACCTGGAAAAGAGACGACGTGGATCGTGACACACGGGACACAGCGAAGGACACAGCAGTCACTGAGAGCGCCCTCTCCACAGATCTAAACGTTACCAGCTCTGTTAGACAGGGCAGTAACTCAGAACGTGAGCTTCACCACGAAAATATGTCACTAATGGTCTGGTTTTCTTCATCAGAAAGGAAAACAAGAACTCATGGTTAGCTCAAGCTGCGCACTCCTGGAGTCCCAGCAAGCACCAGTTACCCCATCCTCACCATGGTCCTGTGACTGTCCTGGTTTTTGAGGCACCTCCTAACAGTTGCCTGCTTGTGCATCACCCATGAACGCTTCCTACACTGGGGGCAGGAAGTCCTGCAGCCCCTGCTATGCCAGGTCCTCCCTTCACGCTGCTTCACCGTTGTCTGGTGACCCCAGCTCACAGAAGGGCATGGGAACTGCCCAGCTTCAGGCTACAGACCAAGGCAAGTTCCACGGCTGTCTCAGTACGCATGAGGAGTTGGGGACTTGCCCTTTGCCTTACTCTTGAAGCGGATGAAGTGAGGTGGCCCTTGCCTAAGCTCAGTAATAGATATTTTAAAAATACTTGACTTTCTAAGGGGCCTGACACCGACAGAGGAAACAACAAGATCATTAGCACAATTAGAAGTGCGCAGTGGGGCGCTGATTACCAGTCAATAGCTCTTTTTCTCCAGCACCAAGTGCTTAGAGCTTTAGGGGAAGGATTACTAGGATGACTTTCAATGAGAATGAGTGCCCAAGCTTCATCAGCTTTATGTTGGTGAGAATGATCTGAGGGAAATGCCTTGAGCCCCGGCGATAGAGTACTCTGTATGGGGTCCAAGCAGAGCAGGAAGGAATCTGGCCTCCCGCACAGTTACTGTTCTTCCCCAGGGAGGCTTCAGCACACACACGTGTGGCAGTGCTAGCAGGGAACAGCTCCAGCAGTGGTACCCACGAGTACATGGTGCCACATGGGTATCAGGAGTAGATGAGAGAGAGGAAAGCACTAGTGGAACCCTCTCTGCACTGCCACGCCACCCTGAGTGGGGGCCATGAGACTTAACACACTCTCCTTCGATGCGTTTGGGAGGAAGGGAAGAAGGTTAACAGTGAAATCGTTGGTACAGTAATTCCTGGTCCTTTAGCACTGCACGCAGCATCTCACACACAAGGCAGTGTTGGCGCAGCATCCAGAACAGCTGGGCTCAGGGATTTTAGGTGGTACAGCAATAAATTAGACTGGAGCCTCTGCCCCCCTGTAGAAGGGCAATGAAGTTATTTTCAATTTTAGTGCTGAAGAAGTCTCAGTTCCCCAAAAGACCTGGTGCTCAGGAAAGCTGCGGGCTGCTCCCTTGCCTTGGAGACCACAAACTGCTCTCTAAGCACAATCTGCAAAAACTGCCAGAGTTTCAATAAAAAGGAAAATAGAAAAAGCTCAGTGGGTTTCTCTGCAGGACATGAGGGAAGCGCTCTTGAGCTCCCTGAAGTGAGGGAGCAGGGAAGGTGCTCGCATAGACCTGTCTCCTACTCCTCACACAGCCTTCATCTGTGTGAAGTATGCCTCTGCCCACTGGGTTGGTCAGCCAGCTCCCCGTGCAGCGCTCTGCAGGGACAGCCTGCACTTCCTGACCTGGGTCTTCCATTCAAATAAATAAATCAGTCAGGATGTTCAGTAACACTGAAAGCACCGGGAGCTCCCTTCACCCAGTGCAAGCTGTTCTATCAGACTCCCTGCACGGCTGCCTTTCAGAGAGCCTGGGACACCGCTCCGAAAGGCTGTAACAGCGACCATGCAGTGTCTTTTCCACACAAACCCCACTTCTCAGTTTATGGTTTGCAAGATGCATTTACAGCTCAGAAAGGATCTGATGCTGACACTGCACTGCATCTCTATCTTCTCTCGCATCTTCTACTTGGCTGCTTCCAGGGAGCTGATCTCTTACCCATGGTTTCCCCACGCCAGGGTTAATGCTATGTGACACCAGGGGTAAGAGCAGCAGTAAGCACCTATTAGGTAAGCGGGCCAGGGATCGCTTGTGAAATGACTTGTGGTGGCGTGCTCGCAAGCACATGTGATACTGTAGCTGTAGAGATCTGCTCACTGAACAGCGGAGCCTGACCTCCACCACACAGTGTCAGCAGCGGTTCTGTGCAAAAGTAGAAGAGTCTAGGGAGAGTACAGCTACCTCACTCCAGATGCAGACAGCACTGCATCTCTTCCTCCTGTTTTTCTGCTAGAGGTGGCACCTTGGAAAACACCAGCACTGCTATGACTTTCATGTAGTGTTGGTGGGGAAGCTTACTGGTGGCAGTATTCTGGAGTTATATACATGAGGAAGCAGATCTGTTTAGCTTCTGTCTTGGAAAGGTTTGGGACTGCAATTGGAGTGCTCTACTAAATTCTAGGTACGGAGCGATGTGTGCATCTTGAACCTAAGCACCCTGTCATTTTCAGTACTTCAGTCTCAGACAATAAACCTCAAAAGGCCTGTCCGGCATTTTCCTTAATAAGAGAAAGTTTGATTAGGACATTTGATTAGACACAATTTCTGCTAAAAAGATTGCCCCCTCTCTCTCCCAGCTAGTCACTGTTATTTGCTTCAGAAATTACAGAGCTGGGAAAACAATCAGAAGTATTGTGATATGTGAAAGGCAGATGCCTGTGTTTTGACAGCACCGACAATGCGGACCGCATACCAATGTCCGTTCCTGTGGAGTGACTGAACCACTGCTAGTGTTTAGCTGGTAACTGGTGATGGATATGAGCTACAATGAAGCTGCAATGGAATGAGGATGGTTTCTGCACCTGTCAGTTGGTAGTCATCACCTGTGCCACTGTGACAGTTTGCCTGGTCATCATCGCACTCATCCACAGGTTTGCCTTCGGAAACAGTAGGGACAGCCGTAGGAGCTGAAACGAAACCCAACCATCCAGTTACAACACCCGCTGGAGGGTCAGCAAGCAACTGGCAGCACACATTTTGATGATCACCACATGCTGTCTTCTTGTGTTGTATGTGAGGAGAGAAGCCGTGCTACTCCCCACGCTGGGTACCACTGCACTGCACTGGGGACCCGAGCTCGAGGGCAGAGCGGAGCTGGGCAGCAAAGCCCAGAACTGTCTAGTCACTGGCTGATGAGGGTTTGCTGTTCCACCCAATGAACCTGGCGAGGCACAGTGGATGTCTTGGGGGCTGGGGGCAGGTAGAAACCCCACCATTTCATTGCAAAGCCAAGTGCCTGTGTGTGTGCCGGCACAGAGGAGCAGGAGGGGTGCAGCTCAGGGTGGTGGTTCTCCAGCATTCACTCTTCACTTTGCTGAAGAAGCCCCTGTGCAGAACACATGAGGAAATGTCTGAGCTGAGTGCTGGTAGCAGCGGCAGGAAGGCAGCTGGATGTGGAATCACTTTGTGCTCAGACAGGAGGTCTGGCAGGAGCTCCTTTTGTTTTTGCTGAAGTTATAAATAAGACATCAATGATGCCAGCCGTCCCTCCCGGCCACCTGCCTGCTTCTCATTGGTGATTACACCCAGTAAAACCTGACCTCTGCTATCACAGTCAGAAGCTTGAGATCTGTGCCAAGAGCCAGAAAATACACCTGTACCCCAGTACCTGCATCCGCAGAGTCAGAATACAGACACCTGGTGTTCTGTTCAGGTTTATGTCCTGTGCTGGAAGAAGTACAGCTCCCTGGCTTAAGATAACACTCTGATGGCACTCACTGTTGTTTTCATCAGCACAGTTTTACTCTCCCTAGAAGCCACTCAGTAATGCACCCCTTTCTCATGTTCTTCTGTGACTTCCTACTGCCCTCAGAGCCGTTTGTCACAGATCTTCTGCACTGACTCCTCGGCCTGAAAAAGTCAGGGGGGGCCGTGGTTTCTGAACAGCAATACTCTGGGATGAAAGGTGTCTCATCAGCACCCCAACCCGTGCATTGCAGGTACGGTCGAGCCCTAGTTCAAGAAACACTTCTGCACCTATTATGAATTATGCAGGGTGTCTGTTCCCCACCCCACTTCAGAAACCCCTCTGGGAGCTCCCTCTAGCTTTCTACATCCAGTTAAGTTTCTTAGCTTGATCTCTGTGGCCCTGTATAGCCTCAAGCTTGCCTGCATCTCTGCCAGCATTTTATATAACCCCCCCCCCCCCCGGGATGCTTTGAGCACTCTACTCTGAGCTCATTACTGCTGAAGGCCTGATTTCTACTCTGTCTGTGCCTACTCCCATGCTTCTGTTCTTATCTCAACACCTTCCCTGCTCAGTAAATCGCACACCCTCATCATCCAACTGCCTCCTCAAGACACAGTCATACTGCAGAGTTTTCTTATTGTGCTTCTCCCCCAGGTGAGGGGGAACGGACCTCACTTGTCTGCTNCATCTCAACATCTTCCTTGCTCAGTAAATCGCACACCCTCCTCATCCAACTGCCTCCTCAAGGAGAGTGGGAACGGACCTCACTTGTCTGCTCATGACCTACAGGCCAGCACCCCTCAAAGAGCACCAGAGCACGAAGCCAAGTGCAAGAAGCCTGTCTCGGGGAAAGACTATTTGTTGTTGCCCCTTGCCACACTGCAAAAGCATCTTGCCCAGTCCGCCTCCTCTCTTAGCACCTCCCTCGTCCTGAGCACTATGTCCCTGTAAGGTGGGCCATGAACTCAGCTCTAGGTGGCCACAGGACTTTGGCCACAGGTTGTGAGTTTACACAAGACAGTTGCTGGGTTTTCTTTCTTCAGAGCCAGCAGCACAATAGTCTGCAGGAACTTAGTATTCCCACAGGAAATGAGGCCTTCCTGCAGGAACTCAGAAGGATTTCCAACCTCTCCACTTTCCGGGCCAAGTCAAAAGCATGGTTACTCAGCCTGCTCTTCACCAAAAACAGCCCCACAGAACTCACCAGTTCTCACAGCAAATGCTTCCCACTCTTCCGCCCCGGGGAAGGCAGAGCAGTCGGTTCCATTCATCTTGGGAACCTGTTCAGCTGCTCCTACCCCACGGGTCGGTGGAAAGCCTGGCGAGCACGGTTTGTTTCCTGCGCACTGTGGAGCTGAGCAGCTCCTAAGCCACGGCGTGATGCCCACAAAACCGCGACATCCACACGGTGCTTTCTGTAGTCAGCTGTAAAGCCCAACCGCTGTTGTTTCTATAACAAGAATCAAAGCTTGACTGTGCCACAGTCCACGGCTAAACAGCTGAAGCTTGCCTTTCCTGGCCTTTCATCTCCTACCTATTCTTGCTAAAGTCATGTTTGCTAAGGACAAAGAGGCCCCCTGTCCCCCCAGCAGGAACAGACGTCGTCCAGACAAGGCATTGTCGCCCACCGTAGTGTCTGGGGAGACTTTCATGCTCTCTGAAGGAGCAGGGGAGGTAGTTGCTGTATTTTGTGCTGAGCTCCCTCTGCATTCCCAGAAAAGATCTCTGCCAGGGCTGCATCAGGTAACACAAAATGTAAGGCCCTGTCTTTACTGTCTCCTAAAGCTCTATGCTTCTCCAAAGTATAACCGTAAGGGAATGAAAACCCCTGTGGAGAGTGTGACCGTGAGACAACAAGGGCACGGCAGAAAGAGTCGTATTTGTGCCCTGGGCATACTCCAGTGCCCGAAGGAACTGATTAGGCCAAGCAACAGGACTAACGGCAGTCAGGAAGGGAGAGCCTCATGTGCTGCCTGTCCAGACACAGCAGTGTTCAGCAGTAATCTAAGTTAACCATATAGTGATGGAAATAACGACGTGCACTCATCTCTAGCAGAGCCATTACCTTCGAGTTCACAGCCCAGCAGCTCCATGCGCAGCCCCAGTCCTCCATGTGTGGCTCTCTCAGGGTAGACACGGATGAATCTCGTCAGTACAGGTTCAAAGGTCCGCAGTTCAGGTGTGTCATAGTTGGTGTTGCCTTCAAAAGTCTGCAGAGCACGACAAACAGCCCTTGTGAGAACAAACAGGCAGCGTTTCCAGCAATCGTCTACTCTTTCTCCCTTCCCTGGTCTGAGTTAGGCAGGCAGTGGGCTGCAGTCGAGCCCCTCCCTAAGTGCAGGCCTTCGTGTCCTAAATGTGAATGGACAATGCATCGTTCCAGCTTCCCAGAAAAGTAATGGATTTCATTTCTCATAAACTCAGCAGCAGCTAATCCATCAGGGTCATAACAAGAGCTGAGTGTTTAATGAGACATGTTTTTAAATGACATTCTGAGCTGGGGTTTAACTGGCTGACATTTCCACCACTTCGCAGAGAAAAGAACCGGCTGAGGTGAAGATCCTGTCACCTTTTAAGTGGTTGCAATAATAATCCAACTATTCAAGAGAAAATTTCAATCTGATTTCCCCCAGTGACAGAGTTTCACAAGTTGTAGTTATTTCAAAAGGCATAAATTAAGCCAGAGGAACAGTAACTGCAAGAGTCCTTCCAGGGAGCGCGCTATTGAATTCGAATAAAAAGAGAGAACCGAAGAAGCAAGCTGCTTCCTGACAAAACCGCTATTTAATCCGGCGGGCAAGGCAGGTCAGCACATCTGCATTTCAGAGAGAACTCTCCTCTCTGCGCTACACTTTGTGTTGCTCAGCCACAATGCAGCTCTCGATGGCGTTTGTTTGACACCTCTGGCTTCTCGTGCCTGTGATCCTCTGCACACGGAACACGCTGCCATTTGCACTCACAGGCACACCCCAGGTGCTCCCGCGGAGATGATTGGTCCTGAGGAGGAATCACCTGCACCAAGAAACGGTCTGCTCACGAGGACTCTGTAACGCAGGCAGGCAAAGCAAGGTAAACTAAACCACGGTTTCGGACTATAGTGCATCGAGCACTCCGAAGCACAAAACGTGGTAACGCTGGAGTAAGACTCTCTTCAGCTTTTCCATGAACTATTCAGATGGAAGAACATTCAAACCCACCAACTCTGAAACAGAGTTCGAGATTGGGGTTACCAGTGCTACTGTAAGATACTTCCGACTGGCAGCTGCAAAGCCTGAAGCCTCCCTCAGTAAGAAACCACCAGATGCCCTTTGTTTCGGATGAGAACCAAACACAACCTGCAGTGAACACCTCCTGCTGACCTGGGGCAGAGAAAACAGGGGCCGTGGGAGAAGCCAGCTGTGTCTGCAAAGCTGCCTGCTGCTTGTATTTGCAGGGCAGTCCCAAGCATCTCGCTCGCTGTTACTGCACCCCTGTACTATGAAACAGCAGTCCGCAGCCCCTTCTGCCCACCAGTGAGAGTGCCAGTCACGAAAGCCGGTGATGATGGGAGACTACAACCAAGTACAGCAAAGAAAAGAATTCAACTGTGATGCTTCTGCTCCTGCTTCCCAGAGCAGGCTGTGTCTCTAAGGTGGCTTCAAGGGATGCTGCCTGACCTGCTGTTCTGCCAGTGCTCCGAGGACGCTTGTCACGAGCGCACGGACAGAGGGCCCGTCAGCTCTGATTCACGCGGAAGCCCCCGTAATGACGTCTGAATATCAATACCCCGCAAGCTACCAGAAAAGCCACCCGGGGAGGAACGAAAGCCATTTCAACATGCAAAAAGCAGACAGCCACACGGAGCTGAGGAATCCCTGCTTCCTCTCTAATAGCAGTCTTAATAGCAACATCTAATAACAAGAAGTGCTTCATAAAAGACATCAGTACTGGAGTACTGACACATGGATATTAGGATTCAATAGGCACGTAGAAATACATCGACTCATTGTCCTCTGCAGCGCAGAGCTGCCGACTGCTCATGTGAAAGGCACTGTGCTTCTCCCTGGGGGGAAGGGAGCGCGGTAGACACTACAACTCGGCAGGCTGTGTCACAAACCGCGCCGTTCCAGGAGCACTATAACAGCCAAACACAAGAGAAGCTAAACTGCTGAGAGGAAGAGGATGCCTCCAACATCCTTTAAGATCAGAAGTAATGGTGCCGACAAGGTTTGCAGGTTCATTCCAAATGGCAGGGTTTTTGGGAGCTGCTTCTGCCAGAACAGCTACGAGAAGGCGTAACCTCCCACCCCAGAAAGCGCACGAAGGGCACAGACGTCTGAAAGGGAAGGTTGACTTTATGGAGGAAACCTGAGTGAAGCTATCCACAGGAAATGCCCATTGGGTCTGGCAATCAAAAGGGGGCTCTCGGGGGCACTTGGAGGTAAGGGATGGTTCCCTCCCTCGAGTGTTGGTGTTTGGGTTAAGGGGGAGGGGGAAACATCCCACACATCCCAAAATACCAGGAATTGGGTCGGCCAAGGAGAGAGAGAGTTCTAGTGGAAGGAGATGCAGGAATGGATGACCAGGTCACCTTGGGAACCAGGGTGGTATCTCACCCTCTGGACACGCTCTGTTACTGTGTTCCGCTTGTCACTCTTCTTTCTTTTCCTAAAATGCAGTTGTTTGTTTATTGAAAGTCGGGTCTCTAACCAAGGGAGTTGAGGGGCTTCCTTTCATGTTCCAGGGCTGTTTCTAATCCACATTCCTGCTGTGACTCATTAGGGCTCGCTGCTCCATCCAGCTCCGCTCACGTTACAAAACGCTACATTCCAGCGTTAATATTTTAAATCCCCGAGACTCCCAATAATGGGATTTATCTGTTTCTTTTTAAAGAAAACTCGGGCTCTGGAATAAAGTTTATGAAATGCCTGGAAGTTTTGGGCAGGATTATAATTATGCCATGAGAGATCTGAATTCCAGCCCCCTCCGTTCCATCAATCTTGAAAGTTCATTCTGGTAGCGATGAAAGCTGCTGGGCTGGGCGCGTTAGCACACCAGTTCTCCCATCAAACCGCTAACTTCTGACAAGGATGGCAAGAGCTTGTATTAGAAAACAGAGAAACCAGGGAGCAGACGGCACGCTGCTTGGGAAGCATATGGCACCGTTTTTCCCCTGGTTGAGCCACAGTGGAGAAGTACATGTCACAACAACATCTATCTCAGGAAGAAAACGGTTGGATCCCATTGTTGATTTACACTCCCTTCACACTTTATGAGGAAGTCAAAACTCATGGTAACAAGAGAAAGGAGACGCATGCAAAGGCTGAATGCATTCTGCTGTAATCCCCCAAACAAATGAGGAGAAGCGATGAGAAGTGAGAAAACGCAGATGCATTCAGTGAGATTCAAACAGGAGAGCACCATGTCCAACGTTTTCCAATGCGCCTGGAAGAGCTACATCTGTGGGCCACTCGGCTCTCCCTCGAGGGAAGCACAGGTCTGTGCAACGGACGAGTTGCTACAGCCAAACAGCTTTGAGATGCAATGTAGAGATGAACACAGACACGGTTCGGAACGAGCCTCAGAGCTCCCACCTGACAAGCACCGCGCCGGCTCGCATTCTGAGGACACGCGCCAGTAACTAGCCGCCTGATCATCCCAGTGCGTGGCCACTGGGCTCCTTCTTCAAGGAGCAAGGCAAAAAACTACTGTCTTTTGAAGGAAAAATGCGTTTTGTTGAGGAGTGAGAGGAAGGTGGGAGACTTAATGGGTGGGACTGGGGTAAATAAGCAAACAGTCAGTGTTTTTCAGTGTCCAGAGAAACAACTTCGAAGGCAACCCAGAACAGGCACATTCCCAGGAGCTTTCCTGGGCCAGACTAATTTTCTTTGCCTTGGCATCTAACCCAGCAATTCACTTGGCCCCCTCTGGAAACATCTCACGCTCTCTGCTTGGAACTTCCATAGAACTTCCACCTTCCTTCTATCCCCAGCACCCTCTAGCCGGTCCAACAGGACTGGCCACTGGGGATGGGATAATCTATCAGAAACTTTCTTCTGGAGGGACGTGTGTCAGACCGCTGAGGAGAGCTTGTGCAGCCCTCAGAGCAGCCTGCAGGCAGGACAGAAACCAGGCAGCTACCCCAGTGAGTTAAGGAACACCATTCTCCTTCTGCAGCTCAGACACACACACAAAGAAGCAAGAGAAAAGCTGTCAGCATCCTACATCTGCTCATTCACTGTCGGTGGAAAAATGCAGAGGGAAGTCTATGTTCTCAGTGTTGCTTATTACCCTTGCATGGGATTTGGCAGTAGCCTGGTTGCCAGAGAGCACCCCAGCACACAGACAGAGGAAACCTAGTCTGAACTAGCTGTTGAATAAAGGAACCCTGCCACAGAGAGAGGCGAATGTACTGAGACAACCTCTGTACTCAGGCACGGGACGGCTCGCAGAGCATCCCTTTGGGGTTGCTGTCTTAGTGGTCCTCCCTGGCTTCACCCCGACTGCGCGCACTTCCTAGGGTCACAGAGAGATGTGTAGGGATTTAGTGCCGACTGCAGTTCTCAGTGCGAGCTTTCCTCCTTACCTTTGTCTTCTTCTTGCTGGAATCCATGATCATTTTCCAATCAGACCCGTTGTTGCTGTAGCCGATTTTGAACTTTTTCATGAACACTTTGTTTTCGCGGTGCTTGCCTCCTTGCACAATTATGCCCCTCACTTTTTTTTCTTCTCCGAGGTCTATCTGAAGCCATTCGTTTGTGTAAGGATGAGTGGTCGGTGGCAGCGCCCAACCCGAACGGCTCGTGATGAGGCGAGCGTTTTCTGGGATCCAGTTTCGATCCACTTCAGTAGACGCAGTAATCTGAGCGTCAGAAATGAGCCCCGACACCATCCCCAGCATCCCAGAGCAAGGATAGTCTGCAAACAGACAACCAAACGAGTTCAGCAGTTAATCTGAATACGTCCCAAACCAAACAGGACGCGTCACTCAGTGCAACCAGCGCAGGCCATAGCGATTTCTGACACCAAAAATAATGGCTTTGGACTTTTATGTAATCCTCATTTTCTCAAAGCTGAGCATCCTCGTTCTGCCAGGAAGTACCAAAATACCACAAGTATTTCTGCCTTGATGGGAACCAAAAGGATCAGAGGATCCTATTCTATTCTTGGTTTCGGTTGTTCTTCCTAAGGCAAAGGGTGCAGAGCCACATCTGCGTTTGTGAGTACTTCCCCAGAGAAAACTTCCCAGCTAACTGACCTTGTCTGTGACTTGCATTTGCCCTTTAGCCCTAAACCCACCTTCACTGCCAGAGCAGGCGGAGACATCCTAAAGCTAGGGAAAAAAGCCTTTAGAAATGCTTGCTGGTGCCTGCCTTTTCCTGGCCTTTGCTGTTTGTTCTTCCTCTTCTTTTGTTACTGGGCTTTCTGGTTGTTTTCAAAGCAGCCTGTGGATGGTAACGAGCACCTCTGCTGGCGCTGCACTCTGCTACCCACACCTTGGGTGGGTAATTCCCCGTTACACTAAGGAGTCAGCACTGCGGCCCTGCTCACTAGCAGGAACCTGACTACCTCTATCTGAGCTGCTTGCAGAGGCTGCAGATCTAACTGTCTGTGCCTGACAGTGATTTAAATCCGGCTCGGGAAACCTGCTGCCTACAAACAGCAGGCACCAGAGCGACAGAGACTGGAGGGTGAGGAAGGAAAAACAAGATGAGGATTTGCAAAGCATCTGTGTGTCTCAGGTGTTCTGCTCGGCACTGTACAAGACCAGCAGGAAAAGCAGTTAACCCTGTGCTCCCCACTTCTCAAAGCCGGACACCTAGAAGATAACGCTGGAACAACAATGAGATAACACAGGATGCCTGGGGTTTCCTGCTTTACTTCCCTTCGTTGTCACACTTGCGCAGGCAGACCAGAGAGATAAAGGGTGCACTTCACTGGCAAACACACGGCACCGACACAAGGCGCTCCCTGCCTCCCAGAGACCAAGCCATACCTGTTATCTTGCAGCCATACACTTCAAACCTCAGGGACACTCCGTTCTCCCAGGTCACAGGTCTGATTCGCACAAACCGTGTCAGGACCGGCTTGGTAAAAGCTCTGTAAACAACCTCTGTGGGATTGGTGTTTCCTTGAAAGACCTTGGTGTGGAAGGAAAGGGCATGGATTTGTCAGGCTTGCTCTCCAACAGCGGGCAGCATTCCGTGATTTACAGACAGCGACAATTTCAGGGCTGAACAGGTTATTTGCTGGGGTGGGGGGAGGTTGCAGTATGAGATGAAAGGTTTGCTTGGGGAGTATTTCATTAAAATCCTAACACAGCTCCTGCAGACAGACAAGCTTTTCTTGGGGAGGAAAGATCATAGAATCACAAGGGATTGGAAGGGACCCCAAAAGATCCCCCAGTCCACCCCCCCTGCCACAGCAGGATCACCCAGACCCAGTGGCACAGGAACACAGCCAGGTGGGGCTGGAACATCTGCAGAGAAGGAGACTCCACAGCCCCCCTGGGCAGCCTGTGCCAGTGCTCCAGGACCCTCCCTGGGAAGAAGGTCCTGCTGAGATTGAGAGGGAACCTCCTCTGTTCCAGCTGGCACCCAGCGCCCCTTGTCCTGTCCCCAGATGCCCTTGAGCAGAGCCTGGCTCCATCCTCCTGACACCCACCCCTCACCGATTCAGAGACACTGATGAGGTAAGGTGCTGAATGCTATTAACAAATGCTTGCTGCCTGCAGCACCCCGTTACAGACTGTAATGCTGCAGAGCAGAGCAGGCAGGCTCCTGGCCATCCTGAGAGCAGAGCTCACTCGAGAGTAACAAGCGTCTGCCCACTCCTTGCCCGTTTTTGAGGTGTTCCTAATGGCCAGAGGTACTGCAGGAATGGTGTACACCGGTCCTGGTCACCACGGGACTGCTGTGTCCCGGACGAATGCCTCAAGGCTCCGTTAGGGCAGAATTATCCCTCATGCAGTCACAGAATGATGCAAAAATGTACAGAATCTCAGGCTGTTTCAGGGTTCAGATTTCAATCAGACCACAGGAAAACGCTCTGTGAAGGAGGATGAAAATACACTCTTTTCCTGTCCTTGGATGCAAGAGCTTTGCAGGTTGCATTGCGCAAACCTGGCTGTGTTAACCTTCTGCTTTACGCTCCCTTTTACCAGCTATTCAGACTTCGTTTCTCCTTGCACACCGAGATGGGAGCACAGAAAAATCTGTACAGCAGGCTCTGAGATTTTCTGAGTCCCCTGAGGCTAACAGGCAAATCAGAGGAACAAAGAAACTTCCCCAAGAATGGACAGGACTGTGCTGTGCTTTCATGTAGGGGGTCCTGCAGACACTCTCCTTCCCAGCAGAGCCGAAAGCTCGCACTGCTCTAGTCCAAAGAGGTGATTCAGCTTCCTGCTTCTTCCTCATGTAGAGAGGACCCATTTCCTGTTGTTTTCCATGGATACGAACTCCTCTCCTTTTATGGGAGACTCTGCCATTCCTTACACACTCTGCCCCCTTCCTGTTTGCTGCTTGCAGTAACTGCACTAATTTGGAGCAGAGTCTGCAAACTCCCCGGCCTCAGTTCCTCCTCCAGGAAAGCAGTCAGTGCCGGCCTTCCCTCGCCAGCAAGCCAGAGCTTTTACAGGGATTTGGCACAGCCCTTGCCCATGGATCAGGGACAAGGCAGTCACCGAGCACTTAGAGCTGGTGCTGTTGCACTGGCGGTGTTTAGTATCACACAGCTCTTCTGGGCCTTCACAGAAGTCACCAAAAGCTGTTTCGAAAGGAGGTACCACAAAACCTTTCGAGTTGCATCAGCCCCTGGCAGCCTCTGCTGCTCCCAAGCACACCCTGAGTGAGGTGGCAAGGGAGGCACAGGCTCCGTGGCACTGCTCATGTGAGAGCTGGAGCAGAAGCGACTTCTCAGTAATGAGCTTCATGCTCATGGTAGTGGGTAATGAAGATTTTTCTTGCGAGAGTCTGAAGCTGTTTTATTGGGAGGTCACCGAGGGCAAATCCTCGGAGGAATGGAAAGGTGATGGAAACCTGTAAGGATGGAACGATGTGCCTGATTATCTGCCTGCATGACCCTGCCCACGGAGACGCCTGGAAGTCTGAAGCACCAGAAATGACTTGCTAGCGCTCCTGCATGCCAGTATAGCTATGTGGAGGGAGCGGAGGGACTGGCACATGGCTCCTCCAGAGCTTCACTGCACAGAGGGGGTCTAGGCGTGTTTTAAAAGCCTTGCCGTCCTGGTTTCTTCAAGGTCACACAGAAAATCTCTGCCAAACCGGGGAACAGCAGCACCCTCCAGGGAAGACTCAAGTCACGGTGGGTAGAACAGATGGGCAGCACCCAGCACCCTTTCCAGCCGCTCTAGGCTTTGGCTGAACAATTTCTGTGACCCAGCACTACTGAGAACACAGCTCTCGCTTGGGTCTTGGGGCAGTGTGAACCCTGATCAACCCGATTAAAGCTGCCATTCCTTTTGTTACACCACCAGCAGTAACCAAACAGTTCAACAACAGCTCCACAGCTATTACTGGGTTAAAGAGAGAGAGATGAAAGGCAAAAGACTGACCATGGGCTTGTTCCCGTCCTTCAGTGTGATCCAGTCCTCTCCATTGGAGCTGACGTCTACGCGATACGTTCTCAGGTAATACTCTTTCTTTGTCTCCTTTGAGATGGCTCCTTGGGTCCCGACTCCAGAAACAAAGCGCAGAAGGCCTAGATCTACCTGTGGTAACAAACGAATAGGTGCGTGAGGACCGCAGTGCAGAGGTATCGACACTGAGCGAGTGACAGCACCTTCCCCCCGCCCCTGCAGTGTCTGGGAATGGGAGAAGGATTGCGGCAATGTATTGATAAGAGTAACCTAGCCACAGTCTCCTCTTCTGTAAACAGCATCGTCACAGGAGACAGGAACACTTGCCTCATCAGCCAGGAGGGCTTATTCACATGCCAGAGAGTTATTTTTCCTCTGTGGGGGAGGAACTAGAGACCCCCCCAGTGCAAGTGGGAACAACCAGGCTGCAGCGAAGTTGCAGAGAAGTTCCTCAAGGAGCAGTCTGTTAAACAAGCATACCTAATCTTTCATTAACTACCTTGCACAGATGTTAATGAAACTCGCTACGGACACGAAGCTGCAAGGCACTGCCAGTACAGGGAGTCACGCAGAGAGAAGTGAACGACTCTGAGGACTGCAGCGTTTGAGATGGGATGAATCAGTGCCATGCACTCAGGGAATACAGCAAGGATTCTGCTAAAACGCTGGGGCTCACCACTCGCAAACAGAAGAGGAGGGAAGAATCCCGTGGTGCATTGTTAGTCACAAGGTAATGATGAGTTGCTGAGTGGTTTTGTTGGGAAAAGAGCAAATGAGTTGCTTGTACCACCTGATGTCTGGGAAGAGACAAGGAAGAAGCTTTAGCACAAGCCTGACAAGCCTGTCCGAACTGTCAAGTGTAGTGAGCTTCCACGCTCAGAAAACGGCGTCACTTCACACTTGCTGGGAAAGGCCACGTTGTGGGGTGTCCCTGAACGGGTGTCAGCAGCCTTCTCTTCTCTCATTGTTCTGAAATTCCCAGGCAGTGATTTGGGCTGAACTTCCCCTCCCCCAGTCAGTAATTTCTCACCCAGGTTTTTCCCCGTCTAGTTTACCACACGGCACCACAGACGATGCACCGGCACAGCTGGGAGGATTGTGTGGGGTACAGAAGGGCAGCCAC
>VZRI01007957.1:38827-117378 GCA_013397515.1 Upupa epops
TGGGGTACAGAAGGGCAGCCACTCAAGAAACATCAGGCATCCCAGTGCCTTAGTGCAGTTGCCAAACGACTGAGCCTGTGAGCACACGGCTCTGCCAGCCAAGCTGGTGACCGCAGCTCCGACACACCTGCCATTCCCCAACTCCCTCCTTCAGCCACAACAGCAAACCAGTTACAGCACGGTTCAGCGCCGCCTTTCTCTGCAGCTGGACTCTAAACCATGTCATTTCCAAACAAAACGATGCTATTCACTAAACCTTAATCTGAGTCACTGACTGCCCGAAACTTCAGCTCTCCAGACACGAATAAGATCATTAGCTCAATTAACCCTTCTGAAGTGAATGTCTCGGGCCTTTCCATTATTTCTGAAGCACACAGGATGCAGGACATACATCCCCCGTGTCCCACAGGCATCCTTCTTCCTGGGCGTATGTCACATATCCAGGGGCGCTGGCGCAGTTCAATGGCACGCTCTGCATTCTCTCTCAGAAGGCCGGAGGAAGTGCTACCGAGGGCAGAATGGATGCTCTCTCAATGCCCCTGTCATACTCAAGGCATTTTGAAGTCTTCCAACGCAAGAATAGCGGCCTTGTGTGTGACAGATAGAACCGGCTTTCAGGCAGAGCCCCAGCCCCTGCCCCACTTCTCCAGGCTGGTGAAGTCTGTAGGGAACACTTCAGCCCCTGCCCTTCGGGCTGAACTCCTGCAACATTTTGTTTTGTGGTGATAAAAAAATTCAGTCTTAAAGAGAAGATGAAAAAATCCCAGTACCGCCTTACAAAAACAATCAAGTGATTTAAAGCAACTGGAGAGTCTCAGATGGCAGACTGCTGCAATCTGAAAGTTAATGGGGGAACCTGGGCATCGCTGCGCTGAGCAATCTCAGCTTAACTTCAAATGCTCTCCAAACCGCACTCTGCTGATTGTAAAGTGTGCTGCTCCGAGCCATGTCCAATACCACATTCACTTCCAGCCTCGAGTGCACTTGAAAATCGGCAAGTCTGGGGGAGTGCAGAGCTAAGTTATTTAAATGATCTGCTTCTCTCACGATTTGGAACAGCTCTTCAGTTTCGAAATGATTAGGATCCCGAGCCTGCGCCATTGGGGCTGATTTGAAATGATTCCAGTAGGGGTGTTAATGTACAGTAAGTACTTCATCGCACATACGCTGCGCGCAAGCAGCGGCCTGTTACAGGGGTCTAGGTGTTTGAACCAAGTGAAGGTTAGCGCTGGGTACTTCGGGGAAGGTTTGACGGCCCGATGCCGCAACTACCCATGACAGTTAGTGGTCACTGGCCATGCAGGTGACTCAGACTTGACCCATTAAAGAACTTCAGGCCCCCAAGTTCTGCTTGGTCCCAAATGCTGTTGCTCAATCTACCCCCTTAACACCCCGGACACCGAATCTGCTGCAGCTTCTACCCCTCTGCCCAGAACTACGTAAACATGGAGTCATGCCACCATAGAATGGTTTCGGTTGGAAGGGATCTTAAAGACCACCTAGTTCCAACCCTCCTGCCATGGGCAGGGACATCTACCTTGATGCCTGAAACACAGCAGAAGTCAGACAGCTGGCAGAAATGGTCCTCCAGAAACTAACAGTTGAGAGAGGGAGAGAGAGAGAGAGGTCTAAGAACAACTCTAATGTACTGCCCACAGGTAGGGAAGAGGCAACCCCCTTAGTGGCCCTGGCTCCAGTAACTGTACGGTACACTGCAGGAGGAGGGAGCATCTCTTGTTATTAAGGGGAACATCTCTTCACACAGGTGTGCTCAAGCCAGACCAACAAATCTCAGTGTCCTTCTTGAAAGCATCAGCTTTGTCAAGTTCCTCTCTGAGGTGTCTGGAGGCTGGGGATGCCTACAGGCAGTGGGGCATTCACCTATGAGCATCTCGGCTTTAAAGCCCCCGCAAAAGCAAGCTGCATCCCCAGCCTGCCACGGGTCCGCACGTGCCTGTTCACAAACCGATGGAGGAAAAGGAGTGATATTTCTCCATCACCTTTTGTGATGAAGCAGCAGTGCAAGTGAGACAGGTGAGACTAAGCAGCAGGGTAGTGGAAGAGTTTTTAGCACTAACTCCGTGTCAGTGCAGAGGTCCCCAAGAGAAACAGAGCTTGAGGCACTTTCCTCCCTTTGACAGTCCTCTGCAGAGCCCACTGCTCTGCTCCTCTCCAGGCGCACCCAGACAGAATCACAACACTGAACACCCCTCTGCGGTGCCTGAACACATCTGTCAGTGAAGCACTAAACACACAGCTCTTCTCTACCTAAGGTGATCGGAATAGATCACGTGGAAAGCTGGCCTGGAAACAGCAGGCACATCTTAAGGGGCTGTTCCGCTCCCCTGCAGTAATCGCTTCCTCATGCATTTTGTTTTCTTTCCTACGTTTTCTGAAACTGCTTTCAGTAAGAGGGAAAGCCGTGTGTCAAGTACACATTCTAAATGTCACGGGCACTGCTCGCAGTTGAAGTTCAACGGTCTGAACTGTCTGAACTGCTACTCACAAGTGGAGCCTGAAGGTAGCAGAAGGCAGCTATGGTAAGACGCAGCTCTTCTGGACCGTGCTATCCAGAGAGGTCGTGGCAGAGGGCAGTAGCTCTCTTGTGCCATCAAGCAGACAGGAACTGTGTGTTCTGGAGGCTTACGGAGTCCACGTGTCTGGGTAATTTTCAGTCAACTTAGCATGGCCTTTGTCCACAGAGGTCTCCAGAGTTAACACAACCGGAGGTAACCCATCGAGGCAGTAATACCTCAGCCTTTAATAACGAGCTCTTTGTTTTGGCCCTCTTGTCCCTTTCTGTTCCAAGAACTTGTGTTTCAAGTTAAAGTGAACTGTGGAAAGAGATGGTGATGAAACACAGCACTTTTGAAGATGAACATCAAATGCCTTTCCCTGCAACTCTCTGACATGTAACTTTCTGCACATATGATAAGCAGGCATCTGGTGTTTAGTTCAAAGGCTGCACGGGATTTTGTAAGTCGCTGCATGCTGCATGGCTGTGACCCGAGATAGGCAGCTGTCTCCAAACTCAGAGCTCAATGTTCTGTTTCCATGCCCGGAGTTCCAGCTCTGACCAGCTGCAGCACAGGGCGAGATCTCCTCCAACTCTGTTCACTTCTGTTCCGATTAAAAAGCATCTCTCTCTCGGACAAGGATGCCCTGGGGCCTTCGATAACCTCCTGTGCCACAGTGCCACCGCCCTTATCCCTGAGTTCAGGACCAGGGAGTGCACTTGCCTATAGGAACGGGTCCCTGACTCACGAGAAGTATCTCGTGTGTGTGTTCTCTTCCAGGAGAGACATGCTCACGTAGAAAGGGCCTCAGTTGTTCCCATTTGTACAACCAATGCCTTTCTTGTGAAAACAGGCTGCAAGGCACTAGCTGCTTCTACGTACTAATCACTTCCTCCTTATTTAGTCTACGACACCTTTTAGCTTCCAGGAAAAATAACTGCATTGCATCTTACTGTCTCCAAAAAACATGGGTGGGTGACGTGTGTTGAGATGTAAGGGCTGGAGTACACATTTCACGAGGCACCAGAGTTAAGGAGAAAGAACAGCATTTAGCTGTGCGCCTCCCATCATGTAGCAGACCTTAGCACACTGCTGCACACAACACAACAGACCCCGCTGAAATCAGGACTGCTGCTTCCCGTCATCGTGCAGAACCCTGTGGCAGAACGGAAGAGATGATTTTCAGAATGAAAATCTGCCTTGCTAAATAAAACAGTCATGGAGGGAGCTGCAGCAAGGGAGCCTCTCTACCAGTTTTTAACACTCCTCCTGCAGATCTGCTCAACAGCCTGAGAAAATAAGGGACCAAACGCGGGAGTCTGATTAACTACAGGAAGCTTTCTGTTGTGGGCATCTCTCGCGGCTTGGGAAGCCCTATAATCCATCACTTGACACAGCGTACCAATGTAAATATTTTTAGAGAGCGATGTAATTTCCCCAGATAACACGGAGTGCTCTGAGTCAGATGAACTGTTGCAGTGCTTCGCTGCTCCTCTCTCAAGTATTTAATTAAGCGAGGGTTCATCTTTTGTATTAGGTGTTGCCATTGGTTTGGCCAAGCTCATACAGCTATCACTTAATTCCTTTACTTACTGAGCGTTAAATAAAGGAGATTATAAGGCTAAGTGAAACCAACAGAGACTCCAGGAGAATTTCTGGGAACAGTTTCATTCATTTGGCTGAAAAATTACTTCCAAAAATCTCCATTCTTGGATTGAGTGGTCACCACTGAGGAGCACAACTCCTCCACCGAGGACATCCCGGGTTCCCATGGAAATAGCTGTCTGTAACCTGTGTCAGCTCCCTGTGCAAAGCTCTCAGTGGCAGCTCCAAAAGCAACCAGGAGAAGACACTGCTGTTAGTAAGATCTCCCCTGAGTCACTGAAGTCCTTCTCATTGACCTTGACAGCAACATCCTGACGCCCCAGAAGTGAAAGCAGCTCATCACACGCTGCATTTCTAGTCTGCACCTAGCAACTGTCCTCAGTCAGCACGCTTTCCGAATGGGTGCCCGTGGGACTTGGCAAGGATGGGGACACTCAGAAGAGGAGATGAGCAAATGCTGGTGCCAGAGAAATAGGAAGGCTTGGCAGAAGGAGGAAATTAACTTTGTTTAGCAGTCGACAAATTCCTTACGATCTTCACCTTATGCTCAAATCCCTTTCTGCATCAGGAAACCACGAGTGTAAAGATTTCCTCAAGAGAAAACAAAGACTAGACCCTGCGGACACTATCACTCGGAGACACTGCTGCCACTGCCTACCCAGTCAGTTGCTTCCACGGGGCAGACCAGCCAGGTCCTACCAGAGAGCCTGTAAGATAACGCTGAGAAAGTGTGACTGATGAGCAGAAGGGAACCGCAGTCATAAGGACGGGACTGGTTCAAGAAGGAAAAGAAGCAGAAAATGTAAGAAAAACGAAATCCTGAAACAGAATGAAGAAGCGAAAAGATAAGGAGAAATAAAAGGCCTCGGCGTCTCTGACAGAGAGAAGATAATGCTCGTGTGGGCTGCGCTGCATCTGGATTCATGGCACATTCTCCCACTCTTATGTTAATTTTTTTTTTGCATAAATCAGAAGCAACTAATTAAAAAAGAAATATTTAATTCTGACATGTTCTTTGAACTGGTGTTCCATCTGGTTCTGTTTGAATAGTAAAATCTGCTGTAGTTGTAAAAATTGGCAAGCAGCACTCTGCTAAAGAGAAACAAAAGAGCCTGAGTACAGCAGGTTAGCTCGCGAGCACTTCGACCAAGACACTTCCAGAATTCAGCAAGCCCAATCGCCCCGGTATGGAAACCATAAAGATCAAATGTGTCAGAGGAATGCTGCGAGCGGGCCGCGAGAGGCACGGCCACTGGTACACATTAGCTCTCTGTGATGTTTTTAGCCTGTGCCTTTGAGGGAGTTTGGTTTAAGAGCAAGGGCGATGCAGGGCTGCCCCGACACAGGCTCCCTCTGTGGTTTGCAGTGCACAGCAGTGATGGGCAACGACCCTTCTGCCGTTGTCTTGCAAGCTCCACCTTACGCATTCATGTGCTGCTCTGCTGCAAGGCCACCGTTCTTCAGCAGTCAGAACCAACAGCACCTTCATTCATCTCTTTACTTGAAAACTACTTAAGAGCTGAACGCCAAGGTCCAATGAACTCTGATAACAACGGGAGGAAAGCGTAATCGTGTTGGGATTTCTGCAGACTCTGGGATCTGGGAAACTGCCGTCTGTCTCGTGCCATCTGAACCGCCGGCTAACCCTCGGTGCTTTAGAAAGAGGCGGTTTTACATCTTTCAGGAGGAAATCTTGCTGTGAAGTATCACGTCTCCACAACGCAGACCTCTGCTTTGGCACTGCTTTAGCCTGCGAATGGGTAACCCAAGACCCGAACAATGACTTGGTCAGAAAAGGAGGGGTGTGAATGGCCCCTTTCCGCAGCTAGGATACTTAGGAACCCTTGCTGGGCACAAGTGAGTCAGGAACGCAGTGCTTTTAATTAACGCTGAATACGTCTTTGTGATTTACATTTAATTTTAAACCTGAGCTTAATCCTCCCTTCTGGAATGAAGACAGCTATTTAGTGCAGATTGAATGTAACCTTGTGCTAGGGACTACAGAACCAGGAAACTCTACAGCAATACTGGCAGAGCCACTATACCTGTGCTAAGGGGGCAGGACCTGAGAGGTGGCTGGAGGGTACAGGGAGGTGGCTGGAGGATGTGCTGCGCAGAATGAAACCTCTTCTGTCTCAGACAGCACACCTTGATGGTGCAGAAAGATTCGACTGTGCAGTCCCTGTGTTCAGAGTGAGTGCCGCAGGAGCCGCGGGCATTTGCCACACTCGGGTATCTCTGGAAGTTCGGCCTTTGCACACTCCATACAAAACAACAGTGAAAGGAGGATAAACGCGCCGCTCTCCAAGACGCAGCACTTGACAAGGCTAATTGCACTGGCAATTGGAACAGGAGTGTAACCCATGTCACACAGAAATACATCTATTTGCTTGCCATCAGCTCTCTCATCTTGGAAGATCAGCACAGGCTCTTCGGATCAGTCACTCACCCGCAGGAGTCTGCACGCGTTTAGGCTCTGTTAAATGGACCTGTCAGGCCTGTTGGGCCAGCAGTCGATGTTCTATTCCGTGCACATTGTGTGTGATGATTCTAATTTACTCCCGGGTCACCCAGCCAGTTACTGCTTCTGCCAAAGCTCCGAGTTTCTGCTGCACTCCAGAAAAGCGTCAGGCGGCTGCAGTGTGCTGACGCGGCCGGGGCACCGCGGGCGTGCAGTGAAAAATGAGAAACAAAGGCTGGAGCAGCAGAGATAAATCAGTGCTTCCCTGGCCCTGTCCCTCGCAGCTCCCAGGAAAGGCATGTGTGCAGGTGGTGCGCTTGCTGGGGCTGCCCCTTGGAAGGCTGGCCCTGAGGGCAGTGCTCCTGCTCTGTGCCTGAGGAGGAAGATGGAGAGCGGAAGGGACGGTACAGGACACTGACCATGAGACAACTTCCCTCCTGGTTTGAAAGAGAAGCGGGGACACTGGCACCTCCAGCTCTGCCCTTCTCTCAACGAAGGCTGCTCAGAGTCTGGCCAAGGGGATTTCATCTTCAGAGCTTCTCTGGCCAGCTAATGGTCCCGGTTTGGTACCCTCACTCTGCCTCTCTGAACGTTTCCCTGCCTCCAGTTACGAGAAGAGCAAGGCAACGGGGTTGTAAGCACTGCTACTTTTGAAAACAAACACAGGATGTGTTTTCTTAGTTAAGCATATCAGGAGAGGGAGGAAGGCTTCTGCGGACAGCTACTTATTATGGCCTGATAAGAGCATCCACAATCATTCTGTGCTGGGTCAGCTCCTCAGCCCCCAGCCTGAATGTAATGGGTTTGCAGTGGAAGAGCCCGCTCCTGTCTCTGTTACAGTCACCTTAGTCCACAGCCCAGCCATCTGTGACCCACACGTGTGCAGTTCAACTAGACCCTGGTTTGATATGTGGGAGGACAAACAGAGCTGCTCAGCAGCCTCAGAGGATCCACAGCAGGACCAGGTTTGGCCCAAAGTGTTTGGCACAGGAGGCTTCAACGAAGAGAAAGACCAGACTCTCTGTGTGCAGATGGCTGGTGGAAGTTCTGTGCAAACAGAGCTCCTCTGATGGGAAGCCAGTTCCCGAAACCAGAGGACCCGAACCTCAGCTCAATGTCTGGTCGACTATGCTCTACCCGCCAGTGGTTTCTGTGAGGCAGCTCTGGAGGTTACTCGGACGCCTTTCTAGAGAGGTTTTAAAATCTTTAATGAAAATCTTCAAGGCAGAGCAGAAATGGAAGCATCTCCTCGTTGAAACAGCCCTTTTTGTTCCTTTTCTTGTTATTTGCTGGTGGGTTTTCTTTGGAGAAAAGGACAAATTGCTTTCTGAAGGGCGGTTATCTCCCACCTGGAAGAAATCTCATTTAGCCTTCCACTTCACCTGTTTTCCTGCTGCTGTGAAAATGTCACTTAATGGGCAGGAGGAATTAAACTGGAACAGAAAAGCAGGATGACACAGGGACGGGAGGAAAATAATAGCTCAGCAAGAGAAAATCTGGATCCTGAGTGCTGGGATGGGGGTGGGGAAGGGCCCTCAGGACTCATGAACTCTTCAGCTTCATACTACTGTGCAGGTGTGGAAAGAGTGAATAAAAACTCAGTCGTCTCTGCAAAGTACACCTCTCATCTCCAGCTGAGGGTCGGCCCCCTGAGAACAGAGACCTTTAGCTCAGTAACAACTCTGCTTATTATAACATGCCTCAGCCGTGTGCTCCTACCCAAGGCTGTGTTTCTAGCCACCGCCCTGAGTCACTTCTAGCTCTGAGCTGTGCCTCGTGCACTCTGATTCCTGCCTAGTCTTGTAGATTAACTTATGACTGCTGGACCCAGAAAAATCCCCTTCTGAGATACCTTTCTTCACATCTGCACAAGGCCTGGCTGTGGTGAGGCAGAGGTGCTGCAGTGCCTGGCAGCTGGGTGAGCAAGGCTGCCTCAGCCCCCACGGCGCCTGCTAACCACCGGGAGAGAGCTCTCCTACCAAGCAGAATGGCAAAAACAATGGCAGGTTGGGAACCAGCACACGAGAGCAAGCGCCTTGAGTCAAGCCAGACGCGTGGGCCTGGTGAAGGGCAGAGAAGGAAGCGAGGAAAGAGTAATTTTGAAGTGGCTTTGATTTCTGTGAAAGAGAATTGAAGAAAAAGAAGTTGTGATTTAAAGGGAGATACGCTGCGGCGCTTACTGTAAAATCACCGTTGAAGTTTTAATTCCTTTCCCTGTGGAACCAACTACCGTAAGGAGATAAATTTACAGAATTAGTTGAGTAGATGCTGAATCAGTGCTTTTGCTGGACACACTCTGAATTCGCTATCTCAGCTCTAAAGGGCCATCTGTCTTGCAGCCGTTGAGGGGATGTAGGGCTGGACTGGGAAGTGGATGCATAAGTAATTACAGAGTTACATACAGGCTCCTCGGATCTCTGCATAATGGATCCCCTGAAAGAACTGAAACTATTATAATGATTAGGCTGGCAGTGGAGGCTCACAGGGGCTCCACTTCTGCTGCTCCTCCATATGTTTCATTCAGGGTTGCTTGGAGCCATGCAGGACTCCCCTCTTTACGAGGGCTTCTGCTGAAACGTGTCAGAGTGAGACAGAGAAGACTTTCCACTGCACTACATTTGCACCTGCACTTCTGGAGCTATAAGGCTCAGTTCTCTGAGCATCCCTTTAGCCTCCCCAGGGTGATAAATCTATAGCTGGGAGCTTTCTGGTATTAAAATAACTCCTAAAGCGCTCTGGATAATCAAAAAAGCCTTCATCGTTTGTCAGGCCCTTTTTTCCTCCCTCTCCCTCCTGTGCAATTTCAGTACTTGCCTTTGTGGAATCCACCATTGATTCCCATGTCACAGTAAATAAAGGCAGGAATGAATCCTGCTGGGTCAATTAACCCCGGTTCTGTGCTGTGTCACGGGCTGTGCTTTCCAGAAAGGAATCCTCTTTTGTCATTCTTCGCCCATGTGCAAGGCAGCTCAGGACCACAAGGTAACGGCAGCACAAAGGCAGCTCTGCTTTCTGTAATTTCGGGGGTGCAGCTAGCAACCGTAAGAAGACACGAACCGGCTCTTTTGCCTCTATTCGACGTGGTGGAGAAGACAAAGGACCGGCACTTTTCCTGCTTTCACGTCAGCGTGTTCCCTAACGATGGGCAAACCTTGGCACAACGCTCTGCCCCTCAGTGCTCGGGCAGTCCCTCAAAGGCGGGGAGCGCCGGGAGGCTGAGGGTCCCAGGTTTCATGTCGTTCAGTGCAGTAATGCCCGCACTTCTCTGCAGTATCAAACCCCAGGAGAAAGAGAAATAATAGGAGTCAAAATAACAGGCGTTGTTGCCTTGCACTTCCTCGAGCTTTCATGGGGAACATTTAGATAAGCGAGCCTGGTGGAGTCCGCCTCAGCAGCTGGCCGATGTCAGAACCAACCTGCAAGGCAGCGAATGTGCTGAGCAGCAGCGCACATGAACACTGCCCGTGTTTCCCAGCCACTACCCAATAAGGAAATAAGTTATGACACAGCCGAGGGGTCAAGACACCGAATGATGGAAAGCAATTATTTTTAGAAGTACTACAGGAATAAATCTGTGCTAATCTGCACAGCAGCTCACATCAGCACTGCCTGTTTCTGAGCTTCACTCACAGAGGAGCAGATAATGAAGAATGCAATCACCGCAAACGTGAAGGGATGAAGACAAATGTGGCAAGAAAATTCCGTCTCCAGGTCCCTCTCTTTCTGGCGAATTAGTGTCTGCAGGCAAGAGTTCTAAATCAATGGCAGTACACCCTCCTTGAGCAGGACAGTCAGAGTTACAGAAACAACTGATATTTCAATCAGAGGAGTTGAGGGGGATCTCCCAGGCTGCTCTTTCACCAGTCTTATTGTTACCTCTCCCCAGCCTTCCTCCAGAGCCCTAGATGCTGCAAGATGCAGAGGGCGAATTTTGCAAGCAATCAGCTGATAATTCCGGGGCTGACCAGCCTAGAGAGTACCCTGCAAGGGTGGTAGGTGCCAAGGGATGAGTGGGAGATGCAGTGAAGAGGGACTGACAGAGGCTCGAGCCAATCCCCTGACCTGCTCCCTGTGCCGGGCTCTGGTTAGTGGGAGATGCAGTGAAGAGGGACCCACAGAAGTCCGAGTGAACGCCCCGACCTGCTTCCTGTGCAGGCTCTGGCCGTTTCCATGTGACAGCAGATCTGTGCCCGGCTGAGAAAGACAGCAGCGCAAACCTGGTCTGCATTAGCCATTTGTGTCGCATTAGCCAGGGCACGTAAGAGGGAGCCCGTCCAAGGCTACGGCCTCATTTCAGCTGCAGACTGACAGATAATACCCCGTGCAGATCTATTTCTGTGACCTCCATGGTAACCTTTTTTGAACGAATTTGAACTGGCAGAGCGTGCTCATGCCACAGCAGTGCCTTCTGCTGTACGGCTGAAAAGTTCTATCTGGAATTCTTCAAGCTGGCTTCAGGGTTTCATACAACCCCAGCCACAATCTTGTGTTACTAACAGACGCGGCAGCCTCACTCAGTGTCACGGGATGAGAGAGAAATGGTGCCACCCAGAACCCATCACCCGGCTTCGTGGGAGTGTGAGGAGTTGTTTGATATGCACTGGAAGAAACACTCTGACAGGAAACACACAGACTGTGTAGCAAGGCACCCGAACGGTGTCGATCCTTGCGGGGTTGAGAACCCGCACCATTACGAGGATTGATGGTAGCACAGGTTCCCAGTGACCCTGGTAATAGGCAATCAGACTCCCTTCCAAGCCGCATCTGAACGTGAGCCTCAAGTATTTAGAGCCTCAAGTGCCCCTGCTCCTCCTGGCCATTCCCTCGCTCCTCTGCTGCCCTTGGGGGAGCTGCTGGCCACGACCCATTACAGCAGCCCTGAGGTGCAGGGTCTTACCATGCGCAGTAGCCTGTGGCTCCTGCTCAAAGGCTTCAGAAACTTGATGCAAAGAAGTCTCCTAAATGCAGAGATTTCACATGTTACTGTGCGAGAGGAACCTAAACGCAACTGCTGGTCCTAAAGGCAAACATCAGACCTACTCTGTAAAAACACACCGAGCGCTGCCGCGGCAGGAATCAGCCATCCCTTGTGAAGGAATGCCTTGAAAAGGCAATCACAGAGCATTATGGGTTTCATTAGCATCGCACTCCCTGAGGATTCCCAACTGCACGATAACAGGAGTCCTTTAAACTGTAAATAGCGCAGACAGGAACAGTTTCACTGGAACCAGATGTGAAACCCGCACGCCGGCCCTCCTGGCCGCTCGAGTGCTGAAGCTGGTTGGTAATTGATACCTATTAAGATGTTTGTTGTCCAGATTACAGAAATGGAAACACTACCCTGTTTTTCCTGTGAAAGGATACGTTAATGAGGGACAATGACTTGCCCTGCCTGGCAGCTCCCTGTCCTTGATTAAGTTAAACAACTCTTTTAATTCCGTCTTTTAAAATGCGCTGCTTTCCTGGGCAGGGCAGTTGAGCCTGTGACACGTACGCCTACTCAGCAAGCAGGCTGAGCCTAAGCCTGAGGAGCTCAGAACATGCCACAGGCCGATAAATCAACTTTATGCTTGTGTTCGGCAGCCCCCGCCTCGCGCCTATCTGTGCTCCATGCATATTGGAAAATCCACGGGCTTTATTAATGTGTTCTCAGAGAAGGAATTCAATCAGGAACCACTCTGTTTCTGATTATGGAGTCCCTGAAATCGCAGGTAGCCGAGCAATTCCCTAAACTGTGTTTGAGAGTAAAAATAAAACGGAGAGATGACTGCGCATACCCCCAGTGTGACTGTGCCAGGGCTACTTGGAATCAAAGCTCCGACCTTCGTTTCCAAGAGGGAAAGGGAAAAGGAAAAGGAAAAGGAAAAGGAAAAGGAAAAGGAAAAGGAAAAGGAAAAGGAAAAGGAAAAGGAAAAGGAAAAGGAAAAGGAAAAGGAAAAGGAAAAGGAAAAGGAAAAGGAAAAGGAAAAGGAAAAGGAAAAGGAAAAGGAAAAGGAAAAGGAAAAGGAAAAGGAAAAGGAAAAGGAAAAGGAAAAGGAAAAGGAAAAGGAAAAGGAAAAGGAAAAGGAAAAGGAAAAGGAAAAGGAAAAGGTGGGCAGCTTTTGCTTAGTAGAGCCTGGTGAGCTGGCAGCATTCAGATGAACTCAGGAGTTTGTCCCTTGCCAGCCACAAAGCAACCATCTAGTTTTCCCACCAAAGAACGTGTTCCACGTCCAGAGATGGAATTCCTCAGATCCATAACTAACAACAGGGCCACGCTACTTTCCTTATTCATTGCAGCAAAATGGTCCAAGAGCCGTCAACACCTCGAAGGAGACAATCATATCGCATGCCCTCTAGACGTCCTCTGCCGATACCAATCTCCCTTTGCTGATACTGAGGTTTTCTGTTTCTTTTGTCTTAGTAAAAACATTAACCTTGAAGGAAGGGGTAAGGGGAGGGCAAAGCAGAGCTATAATATTTCCCCATACGAAAACACAAGATAGACTAAGGAAATTCCTATTGAAACAGACCTTCCAGGCTGCTCTGGCCATGCGTGGTGGCACGAGTCTCAGCTATTTGCTGTGGTAGCATTCACACGTTAGCAGCCTGGAAGCAGACACCACTGCTTAACCAGCTGCAGCGTGCGTGCACAAAACCTTTGTCTCTCAGACAAGGGCGTGCAGATATACGTTTTCAGTTCTGTGGGTAGAAGTCAGCTTTGCTCCATCCTCCAGAGCTGCTGAATATTTTCCAGAGCTCTTGCACTGTGCACAGAAACCCACTCGTGCCGCACAAAAGCAGACACTTCACAGGAACGACAAGTTTACGGTATCACACAACACAAACCACAACAGTCATCCCAGGTCATCTTGCGCATGCGCCTTCCTCCCTTTATAGACTACAGTGCTTGCCTTTCAGTGGGAGACTTCAGGGTGTTTTATCAGCTGCATGTCCTTGCTGAGTGTCTGTAAGCTCTTACGGGGATGAACAGCTGCTCCTGGAGACAGCTATCCAAAAGGAGCACGGACTTGTCCACATACAAACTCCCCACGTGTGCTGCCCGCCAAGGGAGGCAGTTAGATGGCAGCTCGTATGCACCAGGGCACTGTTACTGAGGTGCCTGGTGGCCTGAACTGCCTAGCACCTGGCTAAAGACTGCCAGTCAAGTTAGGAGGAAACACTCTGGGAAGTTTGAATCGGCAGTGCTAGCACTGCGTTAAACCACAGCAAACAAAAGCATGGATATCCTTCTGACACAAACAGAGCCGAAGGTGAGGGACACCACTGCACCTTGCGAAGAGCTCGGGCTCACACACTCCGTGTCCGAATGAGCTCTGCTGCTGTACAGATGGAACTGCAGAAACAACGACCAGTGCTTCTGCAGCATGTGCTGAGCACAGAATTCAGTGCAGAGGATCTCCAAGCAACACTGTGTAGGCTCAGTCCTGCAAACAAGGTCCAGCTGTACGGTGAAGGCTGCTGAAGCCTCCTTGCTCTGTCATGGGGGTGCTGGTCTCCCTAAATGTGCCCAGGGTAGCGAAGGAGATGCCCTAGGGCTAGACTTCTCAGGGAAATGGTTGTTGCTGCCTTTTCCAAAGCAGAGGCTGTGTGAAGCAGGCGAGAGCTGTGGTGTGAGCAGTACAGCGTATAAATAATCACAAAGCTTTGGCTGATGTGGTAGCTGGAAGCAGCGTAAAGCTGCTAAAAATTATGCTCAGCAGTTGTTTCAGTCCCTGAGCACCCTGGTTTATGGCAGAAGCCGAAGGAGGTGAAGAAATTCATCTGCAGGAGCTGTTTTAAACCCCAGAGTAGCTTGGATTCTGTTATGTGTTTGTTATTACAAAAGGCAATGGTTTAAAAAGTCCTTTGGATTTCTTTCTCAGACAGATCTCGCTGTAAGTGAAAGGATAAGCTGTCTCCACAGCCATCACAACTTCATAAAGGTAATAAGCACAGAGAGCACAGGAACGAGGTTTGACTAGCACTCTTGTTTTGATTATGCCGTCATAAAAGCACGAGAGACAGCAGAAAAGAAGGAAATAAAGAAGAAGAGGAGGCCTTCCGAGCAGATGAAAGCCGTGGAATCTGATTCTGATTCATTCCACCCTTTTGCCTTGCGCATTCCAGGGACGGCAAGTGGCAGTGATTAATATCGAGCCCTGCACTGAGATAAGGCGGGGGAGATTTTAGCATCTATTCCTAAATAAGGACGCAGGATCAACAATTTTTTCTGCCACTCTGGAGTCTGATTAGATCCATCGCATGTGATTACCAAGTTGCCAAGAGCTCAGGATGTGTGGGGGCCCCTAAGCAGGACACTCGAGAGTCCCATTGTGTGCCAAGGTTCAGCAAGGAAAGGTTTCCAGCTCTTTCTTCCCTTCACTAACGACTACTCAACATGTTTTTAAGCTTTCTTGCAGACGGCAAACCTCACAGGAAACTCCAAAGCGAACAGCCCTACGGATGGCTCCGAAGGCATTGTTCTATCTGTCACTGTAATTTCCTAGCAGAAGACAACAGGAGCAGGAGGAAAGTTTCAAACGTGTGGGCACATTCTCAGTGCCAGCAATATTGATCTAATATTCTTAAGCCTTTCTCAGCCTCTGCCAACAGAAACAGAATCTAGGTCACAAGGAAGCGTAGGTCAGCCTCCAGGTCGAACAATCCTCCGGGTTTTTCACTAACGCTGGCTAGAACAGACTGTTTGTGAACGGCCATCCTCCTCAGCAGCTTTAACCCCTTCAGGGACCATATGTCTTTGATCTGTGGAACTGGTGACCAACAAGAAAACCCAATAAGTCTGAGACTACCTGAGCTCTCTGAGTCAATCTGTGGTGACAAAGGCTTGCCTGATTTCTCTTGCATGAACTGAACAAGCTCAGGCAGCCCATCTTGCTAATGAACGTTGTGCTTATGGATGTGGAGGCAGAGCCGCTAGACAGAGACCACTGCACTCATCTAATGGGTAACATATTCTAGAAGGAACACAGGTCTTCTGAGGTGAAATGTGAGTGCGTGAGAACACCATTCCCTATTAATGCTTAACTGTAATCAGCTAGAGACATAGCACACGCTCACTTGACTGGGACATTCCACTCCAAGTGCATGTTAAACTAATATTGACTTTTCCACTAACGCAACGTCTCTGTTATTTGTGCCCAGAAGACTGAAAAAACAGCAGACATGGGAAGGAAAAGAATTAATCTTCCCGGCCTTTTCTTTCTCTGTACCGTTGGGAGTCGGTGCTCTTTGTGTGTCTAACAGGGAATGTGTGCTATTCTCTTGCAACGATTCTTGAGCGCGCAACGATCACGCGCAAGCACTTGGCCGTTGTGGTTTTTGGTTCTTCTTTCTTTCGCATTACCCACATTCCACGAACTCCACAGAGGACTATTAATAATCCCTTCACAACGTGATGGCTTTACCTGTATCCATTCTCTGACAGAATCTTCCCCTGGGGTCCATCCATTCTCAGGGTAATTTAGCCGGGACCTTTCTGAAGACCAGATAGCGCTGTACTGGGAGGAGACGGTGATTTGATCAGAGTGAATTTCTCCCGACTCCATGCCTAGAGGTTCCATGCACTGGAAATCTAAAGGGAAATAAATTGCCGTCATTATTACGGTCAGCTTCTTGAAACAGACTTTGAATAACGAGGACATCGTCCTGCTTTGAATATGAGTATCTCAGGGATTTACAGCTCTGTGACTCTGAATTCCTCAGCCGGTTTAAGTGAGGCACTATCAGGCTTATGGTGTCATTCTTCACGCCATCGTTGGAGTTGCCATGACAATTCCCGCAGCAATCATGGTGCACAAATATTTGTAGCCCAGCATGGTGGCCATTTCAATGCGGGGCAACAGAACTCTCTTCTCTAGGGCAGCACCGCCACTTCAGTGGATTGGTCACACAACCCAACATGCGTCCAGCCGATAGCTGTGCACAAACGCAGAACAGACGCCCAGCGAGCGTATCGAGTGGTGTTCTTTACAGCTACTGCGTTCAGCACTGACAGAACGAACTATTTTAACCATACAGTTAGAATTCTAGCCGTTCGGATTCTGGACACTGGAAAGAAAGGACACTTGAATTCAGGCCAGAAGATTACTGACCTCGGGGAATTAGCACCTCTTGTGTAACGTGTTGTCTTTTAAATGAGGTGATCATCTCCATCCAATCTCTTTTTGTTGACAGAAGAATTGCCTGGGTAATTCGGAATCAATTGACACCCCAGCCACTGTATTGCGTTCAGAAGCTGATAGGGCACGGAGACTAATACAAAATGAAAAGGTTCCAACTCCCACAGAAGCAAGAGAGGCTGCTGGCTCCTAACACCCAGCTGCTGTCTCAGAAACGTACCGATCCCATCAAAAGGGCAGGAGAGAATTGAGTTGTGCCTGTGTTTCTGTTCGGGGACTGTGTAGTACAGAAGCATAATCCCCTTCTTCATTAGCAGTTTAAGGGGAATGCTAGTGTGTGAAGCAGAGGCCCTGTCATTTGGGGATGCACACTGTCTCTAGAGCCTGCTAACAGAGGGGTGGGTGCTGAGCTGAAGGTTCCAAAACGCAGGAGTTGGGAAAGATGAGCTTTTAATAAACAAAGTGATGATTTTTCTATGAAAATACTTATTTAATCTCTTACCTGGGATCCAAAAATTTCTATCCCGAAATGTCCCTGGGGTTCCTTGTAGGAGTCCCAGCGAGGGTGCCCCATAACTGCCTACCCCAACTTCTTCCTGAGCTGCACTTCTCACGGTGTACCACCCTCACCCCCATTGCTCTGCCTTGGGTGAAGTGCCAAAGCTGAACTGCTCCAAGTGAATGATCTCCTGTTTGAGACCAGCAGCAGAGCCATGAGCCGCTACAAACCATACAAGACGTGGCAGCAGGAGGACACACAGTAAGATATCTGAAAAGTAGGTGTCCAGTTTTATCTTGGCACTTCCCTGTAGTCTATCGAGGGGAACAGGTATCTCCTGGGGACATCTCAGGTCTGGCATAAGGAGGTGGAGCTGTGCTCTGGGATTATCGGCAATGTGGAGGACACGAACACAGGGACCCTGATTGCTGTGCTAGCTACTGAGCAGGGAGAAGCCCAACTACCTGGAGGAAGAATGAGGCAGATGGAGAAGGGTGCTTCCCATCCACAGAGGCCAGGTATGCTCCATCCCCTCCTCCTGGCCACGCACATACAAGAAAGCTGTCAGAGCAGGCAAGGGGCAGAGGAGAGGTGGGGAGCAACAGGGCCAATTTCGGAATCTTGAGTTTTCTTATATTTCCTCTTCTTTGACTACACAAGCACATCAAACCCGGGGGAGTCTGCTCAAAACTCAGCCAGTGGCAGAAAGGAGAGAGAGTTCCATTTGAAGTGTGGTTTTTATCATCAAGCAAAGCAAGGGTATCTGCAAGGACATGGTGTAACACAGCCCATTATTTTCCTATGTCTCCCTCACTTCATTTCATTCCCTGTCCAAAGGGTAAGCAGGAAAACGAGGCAACTGGGAAAAAATACGAGGCAGAGAACAAAGCTTAGATAGCTTATGGAAGGGTTTAACAAGAGCACATATATTAAGTGGCTCCTTTTTATTCAAGAAATCGATCATCAAAGCTTATTCCATGTAATAAAAAGAGGCTTTGGGTAGAGCATTCATTGTTCACGTGTCATTGTTTAATGCAAGCGTCCAATCGCGCTGCGTTCCTGCCTCTCCTCGGTCGGCACTGCTTCTCACAATAATTACCCCAACTTCCTGGCAATAATGCGGAATAAAACTAAGGAGAATTCAGCCTCTTGCTCTGCTTTTCAAAGTGCAGCTGTTCTTTGGCAACAACAAAGCGAGCCCTTCCCCACCATCTTATTTATTTAACGTTTCTTTCCAGTTTCATGGACACCTGGTGCCTAACGGAGCGCCGAGGGACAGGCAAATACTGACCTTCTGAGACGCTGCTCTGTGACACGCTGTAGTTGGCTGAGAATCCCTCTTTTGCTATCGCACTGTCGGTGTAGAATACCATGGAAAGAATCCCCGTTGAGGAGCGGACACGTCCCGGGTTGTTCTGCCCACAGTAACGCCCTATGTGTGGGCCAACTGCAAAACAGACGGGGAACAGGAATAAAGCACCAGTAAAGACACCAGGAACAGCACACGGCACGTCAGCAGCCTCAGGCCCTCAGCAGGCAGTAGTCAACCTCTACAGCAGTTCAGAGTCACAGTCTCATCCGTAACTTGGCGGTGAACACTGCGCTGCGTATCCCACCCACCCAGGTTTGCGGACAGCACTCCATAAACCTCGGATCACACGAGCCCCAGGATTTCCAAAAGCCTCCTGTGAAACCTGCAGAGAGGGCACTGATGCACAAAACGACATCTGCAAAGCTCCAGGAGGACTTTGCAGCGCGACTGAAGCACCTATTTACAACAAGGACATCTGAATGGCCTCACTGGCCCACACAGCCTACGGGACGCTGTGGCAGCAGGAGTTCCAACAGGCCTTTCCTCGTTTTACGCTCAGTGCTGCAGACAGGATGTTCACTCTGGAGTGAATTTAGAAAAACGATTTAGCACTCGTGTTGGGGCACCTGGAAAGCAAGGAGGTGAGTGGTGCCAGCCAGTATGGCTTCACTGAGGACAGATCATGCTGGGCAAATCTCTTGGCCATCTAGGAGAAGGCTACTGCATTGGTGGATGGGGGAGAGCAACTGATGCCATCTCCCTGGACGTGTGCAAAGCATCTGACGCCATCCTGCATGACATCCTTGTCTCTAAAACAGAGACAGACGGACCACTTGGTGTGGTTGGGAGCGACCTACAGACAGGTCGCTCGGCTGTTGAGCAGGGTGGTACCTCTGTGCTTACAAACAGGGAGAAAGGATAATGCTACGTCTCATCCACGGAGTCACTCAGGACAGTACTCCTAAGAAGTCTCTTTACTGCTTACACCACCGGCTTTCCTGGCTTCACTTAACACCTTGTCATTTCTTTAGGAAGTCCATTTCACTTTCAGCTCACAATAGAAAATATTTATACATCCTAATTGCTCACAGCTCAAAGGAAATCATCAGCTCACATCATTTTGCAGTAATTTATTGGACTGTTCAAACAAGTAAAACAGTTCCAGCTCGGAATAACTGTATTCTGTAGGCCACATATTTCTGTAAGGCCCTAGAGGTGCCAGAAAAGAGGGAGCCCAGATGTCGCAGCTCCTGCTGCCAGCACTGCTGTGTCCTAACTGTTAACTGGCCACAGTTAACCTTCAATTGCCTTGGCAGCCCCATGGTGTTTAACATACCCGCCAGGCCAGCTCTTTTTGACCAGGGCTGTTCAGTGGAGCTCGATAGGATGAAATACCCCATAAAAGAGGAAAGGGGAGCTGCTCCTCATCACAGACATCCTTACAGCTTTACAGGTCTATTATCTGGAGTGATAAAGATGCTTTCCATTGTTGCCATCAGCTGCTTTGTAAAACACAGCCGAAAGCCTCCACTCCAGTTGCGCAGGCTGGGTTTCTGGTTCGGGTTTGTTTTCCTTCGTCGCTGCCTGTGAGCACACAGCTCCCACACTGCTCTTTCCCATGGCGGCTTTCAGCACCATAGCTGCTGATACTGCGCTGCACTGCGAGACACTAAGAAGAGTAAGGCCACCCTGTAATGGCAGTCTGAGCTTCCCTCCTCCCGTTTCCTGCAGGGAAGGCTCTTTGAAATGACAAACACAAGAGAACTTTGTCTGCAGCAGAGAGGCTTTACGGTTCCCTATGACTCACTGCTTTATAATGGCTAAGACGTATTTCGCCATCCTTCAGTCTTCTATCGATTGTCCCAGCTGCCCCCTTCGCACTATCCCCTTCGGTAGCTTTGGAGAGTGAGACCCCAGACCCTGCCAAACTGGACACAAAAGGCACTGAACCTGAGCCTGCTGAGCTGATAGGGCACTGATCTGAGAACTGGGTGGCATGGAGATTCTTTGTACATAAACTGCTGACACCAAGTTCTCTTCCTTCCCTTTCAGGTCTTGAAAACCTTTGAACAGCAAGAGGCGGTCAGATGTTTCAGGTGTCACCACATCAAATGAATGCTGTGGCGGACACTGAGCTCGGGCAGCCTATGCTTGATCCCTCCTTATGAACCGAGATGGGCTTTTCTAATCACAGAGCCACACCACCACAAAATGCTAGGGCTTGGAAGGGACCTCTGGGGTTCATCTAATCCAGCCCCTGCTGCTCAAGCAGGTTCATCTAGAGCAGATTGCACAGGAACCTGTCCAGGCAGGTGGGTTCTGAAAATCTCTGGAGGACACTCCACAGCCTCTCTGGGCAGCACACACTACAGAAGCACAGAATCACAGAATCATCCTGGTTGGAAAGGAGCTCCCAGTTCCCCCANGTGCTTCCCCACTCATGGTTCTAAGAGGGAATTTTAGGGCAGCAGGTGCTGAAAAGTCATTAGGCCCAGAAAGCAGTCTGCAGCCTCTACCTGTAGAGCATCATGTACCCTTGTCATCACCCCGCAGGAAGGATGTCTCCAAATACGAGTCCTTGGGAAGTAACCTCACTCAAGGAGACTTCTACCCACACAACAGAGGCACTTCGGTGAGCTACAGCTACTTCACCTGCCCATCCAGATGAAACCTTTGCTTTTGGAGTTCAGTAAGAAAGCCCAAACAAAGCACAAGCAAGACAGAAGAGTATCCCAGATGTCCAAAGAATGGAAAGAGATGTTACGTGGACTAGCCATTTTGCTGGGCTTTAAGGCTGATGTGCTCTGGACAGTACTGGCACAGCAGCACGACTGCCACTGGCACACAGTTCAGGATGCCACAGAGAAAAGAATCCCATCCTCACAGTCCAGCAGTCACTCTGACTGAGCTAGTGTATACTCTCACGTCTTTCAAATAGCTTCTCCTAAGTGTAGGAAGCAACTGCCACAGAAGAGACACGCTTGGATTGATGGCACCCTTCATTTGCAGTGAAGTTAACCGAAGCACAACATCCTGGTCTGCTGCGTGATTCACTGGAAGCTTTTGTGGTATTGGCAGAAGCAGCACTGCGCGCACTGTGGTTCTCAAACCATATGTAAACCTCCTTAAGTGACTGCTGAGCACCAGGTAGACAGTCTATGGAGCTTAAACTGAGCTGCATGATCAATCTTTGCGATTCATCACTCAGGCTAGCCCCCGTCTGTAGTGGGCTATTTTTCTTCTAAGGCATGAAGGGACTGTTCCCAGCCAAGACTGCCTGAGCTATGCCCGTGCCTTGGGCAGAGGTATCTCTGGTGTCTAGCCCATTAATGCAGAATCACACCGTTCTGTTCAGCGAGGCACCTGCTCTCGTGTCCTAACCCCGCCTGTTACCTCCCCATTCTGCACAACACATGCAACATGCACCCGTGGTTCCTAAATATCCTCCAAAAGAGCTTGTTTCCCTTCCCGCTTGGTTTTAAAGAAGGGAATGAAGGATGCCCTTGGCACGCAGTTATGCGGGAACAAAATGCCAGGTCTGAGGCATTCCTGAATGCCTACCATTCCCCTCCCGAAGCAGCAAAGCACTCCAGTCTTTCACTGCAGGCCTGTCAGTGTCCTTGCTCTACCCCTTCCGAAGTCACTCTAACTGCTCACGTGCTCTTCGGACAAGCACATACTCTACAGAATCACGGCGCAAGCACTCAGCACTTGCCAGACTCCGTCCAGGCAGGCGGAGGGCTCCCTGGTTGTGACAGAGCCTGTCAGGGTTACTCTGTCCGTGAATGACTTCAGTCACTAGGAGATGGTCTAACAACAAGAACTGCTTTCCTTAAAAAAGACCAGTTGTGTAGCACCAAAGCGTGCAGGGGGACGCACAACCATGTCGGTGTAGCCTTGTGGGCATCTGTTTACACCCGTTTCACCTTCTTTGTGAGTGTGTTTTCCAGGGAAGAAAAAAATCCTGACTGTAGAAAACGGTCAGTTTATTCCCTGCAGATCTCTGGTGACTGTGCCTGATCAAATTTTACACTGAAAGCACTGGGTTTCACCTGCTCTAACAGAGGTATCCGCTTTAGCTCCCAGTACAGTCAATGAGAGAAAAAGCCCTGGAGGCCCATGAACTGTGCCTGAAGCCGCCGTCTCAGACAGATCAGCGTGGGGTGCTGCTGTCTGCTGAGGCCTGGCAGTGCCTGGCTCGAACACTGATGCTGGGTTTCCAGAGGCTGGTCAGAGCAGCGTGTTCAGGGGGCTGTCCGTCTAGTTCTGCCCAGGTTGTGGTCACGACTGTACCCCGTTAAAATGCTGCCACCACTCTGGCAAAGCACAGCTCTGTTGCTCCTGAGCAGGGGATTTGAGCTGAAGGATGCATGTTTTTCAAACATTTAAAGCATCCTTCTGCTTCATATCTACAGACCTGCAGGCAGTGGCCAGGGACTGCTCCTGGGACCAGACTAACAGTGTGACACCGCTCACTCCCATAGGGCATGATGCCTACACCCAGCATTCCTGTGGGGACTGATCCTCAGATCTTGCTGACCTGCAAACTATGCTTAGGAATGGCAGGTGAAGATGCAGACCGAGGTAGCCTGAAGTCGTGCAAGCATGCCAGCAACGAAGAAATACACAGCAGCATGCCTTGGCCCCATTTTAGTTCATACAATAGATGAGGCTTCAGAACATTTCTTCATGGACTACTGGAAAGGGATGAATGGCTGACTCACCCTGGGCGAACCTCCTCTCACCCATGGCAAACATTCTGTCCAGTCCTTTTCCACGGCACTACAATTAGACTTCTTTTGCCTTTCTTGCTCCCCCTGCCCCCTGCAGAGTACCTGGATACTCTCTTGGTGATACCTGGAACATTTTCATTGCTATCAAAGCTGGTGGCCAGGCCAGGTGATAGCAGTGCTTTACTGCGTCTCCCTCCCAGGGCCTCATCCTGTGATGCCCTTGCAGAGGAGCAACCACCTCCTCCCTGCCTTTGTCGTGTGAAGTTAAGGGGAGTGACTGACTGCGGGGTATGGCTCAGTTCTACAGGGCAACGACGCAGCAAACCCTTCCCTACAACCCCTCCAACACCCAAGAGTTTGTTTCTAAGGAAACATTTCTTTGCCGCCTACGAATTCAGCTGAGTATTTGCAAACACGCAAACACCCCTACTGGATGTCAGGATCGCTCTGGGTTCAGACCGTTTGGGAGGGAATGGGACGGCTGATAATGCCCGTTGTTAATTGCTCTTCAGGCACTTCCTTGAGCCGGGAGATTGCTGCTTTGAAACCCTCTGTCACTGACAAGAATGCGCTTCTTTTTAGTAACACTGCACACAAACTGATGGACTGGATCACCTCTTCTCGTGTCAGATTACACGCGAGTGCTGCAGGATTCAGCTCGGAGAGATCAGGCCTACGCACAACTAAACCTATCGTGACATGTCCCGGGCATCGTTCCTGCGCTGTTACAACGCTGCGTCCCGACCGAGCCATTCACTGCTACACAGTCGTCCAGCTACCGGCTCCTTCACGATGTGCTGCAGCGGGTTGGACGGAGCCGTGGTAAACACACTGTGCACAGAAACCCGGAAACCCAAGAGCACGTTACAAAGCACTGCGGCATCAACGCCACCCTCAACTGCAGTGACGTCTGGGATCTGTCTGAAAAGCAGGCGAGTTCCCACGTTATCAGAATTTGCTCCTTGTTCCATTTCAGTGAAATCTTAATGGAAGATTAGCAATTTGTTGGGAACTGCCGCTGCTGTTCATAAAAGCAAAGAAAACGCTTATTAATGAGGGTTATCACACCAGTGGGTAAGGGAAATAGCTGTAATTAGTGCCCGATAAAGCAACATAAAGCTTTACTTGTCGAGTTTTTCCTCAAATTGAAGAAACTGCTAGAAAATGAAGAAATGAAAGGACGGCTTCAAGATGCTTCTCTTTAGCAGTTTATGCCATGTGTTCAAACAGTGAGAAAGGCAACACAAGCAGTCAGTTTCACACAGCTGTGCCCACCGTTCTTGTAGGTGTCTGGGTACCCTAGAGGTTAGACATTCATCCTGAACAGTCACTTTAGTGCTGGAGCCACAGCCTAGCGGGGTAGGGTGACTGCAGAACTGGTACCTGGCTGCCCTGCCCAGAGGCACCTGGATCTTGCTGACTTGTCACTGTACATATATACAAAAGCAGAGGCAAGGCAGCTGTTCTGTTCATCAGTCTCAGTGTAAAACAGAAGTACACGATTGTGCAAGGAGTGGCAGGAGGGCTCGCTGGCCCCGCAGAGTTAGCTACTGTCTAGCTATGCACTCAGTGAATTTGCACAAGGTCAAGTCTGGTCAACAACTAAGTGGAAAATTACTGAGATGGCAGAGGAGTGAGTTCCAGGAGGGTACCAAACACACCCACCCTGACACTTGTGCCCAGCTAATGAATGCTGATAAATTAACGGATTATGAACCCTTTGCTGCTGGAAAGAAGGGCACTGCAAGGGAGGAACCCTGCCGTGCCCAGTCACCGAAGCCATCTGAACTCGGTGCCTGTCTGCTGACCTCGGTCATCATTCAATCACTGTGATTCAACGGTACGGACACCACTTTTTCTCTGGCAACGACACTCTTTGCTCTGACAGCTGGTCTGTGGCCGTCCAAAAGCAGGAGGGTTACTGCCCAAGGTCCGCCTTGTGCAAGCTGCTGTAAACTGCTGGACAATACTCAAGTGCCAGCTGTGGAACCCTGGGCACCCACCGTAAGGCTTCGTATTTAATCCTAGCTTAGGAGCTCCATTACCTATTCCCTGCACAAACATTTTTCATGGAAGGAAAATCATTCACACTGTGATAGGCTTTACTGAACAAATTTGCAGAGCGCTTTCCCCGTTTCTCTTTAATTCAACTCATTTCACATAAATCAAGCGAGGAACTCTCTACTGTGACATCTAAAAAAATGAGACTATGCCTTCTGCAGCCACGACGGAGTAATGGCTATGCAGATCCCAGCCCATTTTTCTCTTACCGTTGGGGAACCCATCCCAGATTTCCAGTCGGTCGTAGCGACAGAAGGCTCCCCCTGGAGTATTGGAATCGGGTTCTAGCTCAAAGCTTTCAAATTCCAGTACAATCTCTGACATCTTTGGTGCAAAGATAATGTAAGTGCATTCAAGGCTATTTGGATATTTTTCCGGGAATCCAGGGGACTTTATCACTCCACTTGATGAAGTAAAGTTTCTGGAACATTCAGGTCCTGTAAGAGAAAGAGGAAAATCACCCGGGTTAGCACTTCCCTACTAAGCAAAGCAGTTAGCTGCAAAACAAATCAGGTGGCAGTGTCTCTGCGGCTGCAAAGGTGGCTTTTCAATGAAACACCTCGGTTTAATTGCTGCATTAATCACTCAGCCAGCCCGTTCCCATTACTGAGAGCCAGGGTTTAAACTGCACACACTGTCTGGTCTCCACTGTTCGATTCGTAGGGAACAGCACCAAAACTTGTGCCGGCTCGAGAAAAAATGATGACAAATACAAAGTCATGTGGGAGCAATGAAAGGGTAAGCTGCAGAAATCTCGACAGAGCCCTAGAGAAATAATTATAGCCCCTTCAAGTTCAGATCTCTAAATCTCATGGCTGACAGACTTTTACTGGCAAAACAGAATTTGTTACGAAAGCGGGTGCACGAATTCAGTAGAGGGAGTAGTGGTTTCAGATTCCTGGAGTACTGACTCAGTAACTCTGCCAGATGTGACCTATGCCTCCTTGACAAACTAAATGTGAAAGGTAATTCGTACATGTACCAAGGGTGAATGACTCATTCTGAGTGGTGTTGACACAGGTGCACCAGGAAAATGTTGCTGTTAGTGCAGGCATGATAAACACTGCGACTGCGGGCAGTGTTTCTAGAAGTCACCTAGTGTCAATGTTGACACGCCAGCCTTCCCCAGTGTCCCCACCGTGGCACAATGGGATGCTCCACACAGCGCTCCTGCTGGATCAGAAAGTGGCCGTAGACATGCAAGATCACTGGACGTGCCTTTGTGAATGCAGGGAACGGCAGCTGGAGTCCCTCTTTTGTTGACAGATGGCATTTCTCCTTTATTTAGGTCCCTCAGGACTCTGCCCTGTGGATCCCACATCTGCAGGGGTACTCAGGAGTCAGCGCAGGCACTGCCCACATATCCTCCCATAAGGTCAGCATCGCTACCTCTCCGAATTTTGCACTCCATACCGAAAGGACAGTGATTTACAGGATTTGGGGCCCCGGTGGATACAGCTGACCTGGGCAGCTTGAGCAGAATGCCTCAGACGCCTCAAGACACGAGTAAAGGAAGGACACTGACAACACAGTTTGGTTGCAACAAGAAGGGTGAAAGTGGGCCAGGTTTCGGGCTCGATGAGGATGCTCAGCATCCTTAGAGACTGCCGTTAGGAGGCTTAGAGGATTTCCAATGCTTAACACAGATTATTGAAGGAAAACAGTCTGGCTTGTTGCATATACGAATACTCTTATTTCACCACAGAAAATGTTTCCCTTATGAATGTGCCAAATATATTACCCCCCACAGGTTTGGCTACCTCCCAGTTAAACTCAGCAAGCAAGAGAGGTCTGGATGAATTTAGTCAGTTCAGGTATTTTTGTCCTTCCACAGACGCCGGCAGGAAATGCTGGAGCTATCACATCAATACTCAGAACGCTGCGTGGCGCAGTTCGGAAGACGTAGATAACAATGCACACATAACATCACCCATCCCAATTTGGCAAATGACATTTTGCCTATAATTAAATCACCCCCCTAGACATTAGTCGAATATTTCTCTTCTCTTGTCTCCCTGTCATTCCCTTGTCTCCTTGTCATGGATATGAGAGTTATATTCTGGTTGTTGCTCCTCACTCCCACCAGTAGCTGCTGTTACGGGATAAAATAGCTTTGCTCTGCCATTCATAGCAAAAGTGCTCTCTGCTCCTCCTGGAATCCAATAAGAGAGGCAATATAAAATGTAATCCAGGATCATTATTGTTTTATTAAAGACAGCCAGATCCTGGCTCTGTGAGCGCACGATTGTCATGCTCCTTCCACTCACACATGGCATCTCAATACAGCTTGCTTTATTTTAAACGTGTTCAAGTCAATCTGGTGCATGAGAGAAAAGCTGTTTTCAGACGGGCTGCTCACTAAAAAGCCCTCCACAGATCACTGACACTGTGAAGAAGCTCCAGGAATGAAATCAACACTGAGGCTAAGAGGAGCCCCACGAGGCAGAAAAGGTTCTAGCGGGGACTCAGCTTCAGAAGTGGAGAAACCACACACATTCCACATCTACATGGGGAAAGATACGAGCTGAAGGGAAGACAGAGAGGAGGCAGGAGAGAGAGCACAGGAGATGCCACTGGGGGCAATTTCATGTGCTTTGCTGTGTCACTGAGCCACAAAGTACACTGCCTTCCCGATTGACACTGCCTTGCTTTTAGTTTACAACACAAATGTAGGCAGCTAACGTTAGAAATGTTGGATGTGAACTGGCTAGATCCTCTCGTAGTGAACAGGCCACTCATCCACCCTCTGACAGGCCGGCTGCTGAAGCCAAAATGAAAACTGTTCAGGTGGGCTAAATGCCTGGCAAGCCAGTTTTCCTGTTTTGCTCTGGGATTCAGCTTCTTCAGTGTCTTTCTGGCTAAGGAGCTGGGCAAGAGGCAAAGGCAGCTCCTACTCTTGAAACCCATACTCCACTTATCACAGCCGTTCCGCGTGCTGTGTCTCCCTACAATTTCCATGGCATGTGGCACTGTAAGCCCCAGGTCTGGAACTCGGCGCAGTACACAGGCGAGGCAATGCAGGTTTTCTTTTAAAACGCTACGGATGCTCGCGCAGGGACAACAGGCCAAACTACAGCGTGCAATGAAATGCAGCTCAGCCCTCAGCTCAGCAACAGGGCCTTGGGCTCCCTTCAATACTTAGACCTGGAAAATGATGATCTAGGTTCTGAATATGCTAAAGGAAGCAGGTTGGTCTGGTGCGAGCAACTAAGCTTCACCTGCTTAGCAGGGCGGGCTGGTGAGCTTTGTTGGGTAGGCTCATTGAAATGTAAATTTGCAGTGGTTGCACAGGGTTGTGTTCCCACAGCAGCTCTGACTTGCATCCCCTATGTACACACAGCATTTTCTAACGCAGTACCTGGCAATGACTCTCCTGCCTTAATACACAGTTTACATGAAATGAACTAGAGTTAAACTTGCTCCGGGAGTCACAGTTCTGAGTTTCTTGACTTCGGTGTGTGTAACACCACATTCACAACGCCATCTTCACTTGGGTATCACTGAGGGATTAAGTGACCACACAAGGAAACAAACACAGCATTCCTGCCAAAGCTCTGGGTTGCTACTGCACTATTCGGGAATAAATGAAAGTTTTCCTCTTGAAAACACCCAGCTACTAGAAGAGGCTGTTTCACTGGTCATCCTGTCACGTGCTGTGCTCCAGCAGAGCTCCTCACGAAGGATGGTACCGTATATGTAAGCAGTGAGAAGCGCCAGGACACTGTTTCAAGAGGTTAGGCCCCAAAAGACACCAAAATAAACAGAGTTGCTCTGGGAAGCTTGGTGTCAGTTAGATGCTGAGTTCTTCCAAGAAATGTGACCCTAAAGGTCACCAAAAGAATTTCTGGGAGCAAAGAGTGGATTTACAGGCAGGGAAGATGGTGAACAAGAGGTCTGTGGCCCCAATTAGCAGTGTGCAGGGCAGCAACAGCATGGCACAGAAACGAGACTTCACTACACTGCTTCTCCTCTTAGCAGTATAGCTGCCACCAAGCACATGTGCTGAACGCAGCTCGAGGCCTGGCCCTGGTTCAGGTGTGTAAAAGGGGCTTAAACTGGTGCTGAAATGGAACGCTGTCTGGGACTGGTGTGCATTCTAAATCTGGAGTCCTGGGCTGCTTTTGCGCATGTGACCCTAAACACAGATGGTGTTTCCAGACAGAAGGCCGCTGCCGTTTTATGTAATGCTAGCTGTGTTCCTGTGTGCTCCAGCATGGAATATGTGAACTATTTGTCTCCATGCAGCTATAGGAAAGGTGTACCTCAAAAAAGTGACCTTACTGCTTCTGGCTATCACTCAGAAAGAGAGTTATCAGAGGGACTAGCTGTAGGTCTTGGCTATTCCTGGACTGTTGCTTTCTTTGGGCTTGTCTGTGGCCCATGCAGCTATCTGTGCCCACTGTCACTGAGCCACTGGAACAGGCATTCAGCAGGTGATGCCCACGAGCAGTGTGAGCTTCTCCTCTGTAGCTCCCAGTCAGGGTTTTACAGGATTTGTGAGACCTGCAGCAATGTCATCTGCTGCCCACGTGCACTCCGGAGCACTCACGGTGTGCATCTGAGATGTACTCACGGTGTACATCTGAGCCCACAGACGCCTCCTGGGACTGCAGAGCAAAACACTGACCAAAAGAAGTCAGGGACTGGGAAGGTTACAGTGCTATTAGGAGAGTAACGCTGTAAATCATGCAGCACTTATTATCACACACACACAAAGCTAATGGTTGCAAGGTGGTTGGAACAAACAGCTGATGAAGACTATCACATTACACCCCGAGGAGTCAATCCTCAGACGCAGTCGACCCACTGGATTTACAGTGATTCACATCAACTGAATGCATGTCCCACCTCGAGAGGACAAGAGCAACACAGTTCTCTTTCCAGCAGTTTCCTGCTTTCCCCCCACTCCAAAGTCTGATGACAAACTTTTTGATGCGGCTCGTGAGCTACAGAACAAGGAATTGTTTCTCACCTCTTTTGAAAACTTCGTAACGGATAGAAAATCCCGCTCCATGTGTCTCGTAGTCAGAAACAAACTTAATAAAAAGGTACGGTCCTGAAGACACTAGGGGAGGGGGAGCAATTTTCCCACAGTACTTTCCCCACAGGCGTCCTTCGGCACTGTCTCCATCAATCACTTCCACGTAATCGTACCTGGTCAAGGAAGAGAGAAACTTTTAACTTCCGGGAAAGACGGAGACCTTCTAAATTAATTAATTTAGAAACCATAACACAACACAGATAATCAAGAAAAACGCTATCGTGCTTGGAGAACGCATTACACTGAAAGATGTAAGCAAAATGAAATCATTAAAATGGACTACATTATGTCTGTAGACATCATCTGGCAACATGGAACTATGAGGAAGAATGGTGTCCATTATGCTGGCAGACAATGTCAGCTAAAGTAACCAATTAGCAAAAAAAAGAGGAGCTCTCACGAGCACCATTCTGTGTTATTAAATTGTGTTCCTTTGTCTGTGCAGCGCTGTTGTCAATACATAATGCATCGCGCTCTTTTCAAACCGTGAGGTCCCGTTATGAATTCAAAAATATCTTTCTGGCTGGAGCTGCTGCCGAACAATACTTTATTTCCATATGCTGTCCTCCAAACACGTGTTCACAGAATGATAAATCAACCCCTAAACACTAGGCTTGGGTCAAAACCCCAGCGACGCTTCCAACCAGTGCTAGGAAGATCTATTGTTCCCTTTTTAGCGGACAAACAGAAGCGGATCGCAAAGTCCAGGCGTCAGCGGCGGCACTTGTTTTTCTCAGGCACAAGGTGTTTTATTACACGTCACCTCTTCTCAGGTAGTGAATCAAGCAGCATGTGCTAGAATATCCGTACTTGTACAGCGCGTGGCTACTGAGCAGGCCGGGCTGCGTCCCCCCCTGGTTACTTGCCTCATTTCTGAGGAATCTGTAATAAACAGCACACGATATTGCAGTAATGACCGGCCGCAGGAGTTTGCCTCTGAGGAGCAGTCAGGGGTGCTCGGCCCTGTCACCAGAAATGCCAATACGTAGGGCCTGGCCTGACACATTTGGGCTGCGACGGCTGAGCGGAGCCCGGCAGCCTGGCGCACCGAGCCAGCCCAGAGCATACAAATGAGTTATGGGGAGGCAAAAGCTGCAGGTGCAGAGACAGGTCTGTTTTTAACTCTTATTAGAAGATTATTTCACTCGACCCTGGGCAGGAATGCAATCTGTAGAACAAGTTTAACCTTCTCCTAAAAAAGTGGTGGCGTTTGGAGCCCGGCCTGTGCTCTAGGTCTCTCTCAGACTGCGGCAAAAGGCTTCTCTGTCCCCTGCACCTTTGTCTCCCAGACATGCTGCTGTTTTATTTAACAAGTTGCTGTTATCCAGACAATCTGATTTACTTTTCATTATCCTCCTACAAGTGACATTCGAATGTTGTCACTAATTTGTTTAGACCTTCATTCTGCTGCTGCGTTCACGGAAATGCTCCAAGCACATTAACATGCAGGGCAGAGCCAGAAATGACAGGGCAAGAGAGTGCGCCTGGCATTTTTGAAGAGATCAAAGGAAAACGATGTCTTCATGATGACCAATGTCATCTTTAACGACTCTGCTCCCAAGCGTTGGGGGCACATTACTTATGTTTACATGAAGTCCTGGGAGACAACTGCAGAGATGATATCACTAGTTAAAGTGGACAGCTTACGGCTCCTTAAATTAAAGATGACATTACCTCATCAGTTAAAACCGCGTGCCAGCCTTGCTGTATATCAGGGAGAAAATAAAGCTGACACTGATGGAACTGCAGGCACTAACGCTTGTGAAATATTGTGTTAACCGCATTCCCTCTCACGGATTTTGTTCTTCCAGTAGCAATTGCTCAGCCAGTTAGCGCCACTGTCCTGCCTAGATTAATGCCAAGACCAAGCAGAAAAGTTCATTTCTGAGATAATTCTACAGACGCTTCCATCAGCCTGATGGGTTTAAAATCAGACTCCTCTCTTTCGTTCCTGTAGGACACACGTACAGCACGACATGAAGGCTACCAGGCGAGTTTCCCTTTTCCTCCCCCCCACCTTGGAATTATCCCCAAGAATAGCGGTTCTGGGTTCCTTGCAGAAGGTGTAGTCAGGGAAGCTCTCAGGGAGGCAGGCTGCTAGCTTTCACGCTTCAGGAAAAAGAAGACTGCTGAGAGTTTTGCACAAGCCAGCCCTTTCCCAAATAATTAACTGCTTGTTAGAGAATGAGTAACGACACCGAACCGCAGATCGGAGAGGCAGAGTCTGGAGAGAAGGCGGCTTCACAGTGCCTGCAGCTTTGCAGTACTTAAAGGAAGCCTACAGGAAAGATGGGGACGGGCTTTCAACCAAGTCCTGGTGTGAACGGACACATGGTGATGGTTTTACACCTTAAGAGGCTACGTTTAGATTGGATATTGNCTCCTCTACCCGTTATGACCTTATGGACATGAGCCTTCTGGAGTGTGTCCAGAGGAGAACCACAGGGATGACAGAGGGCAGGAACACCTCTCCTATGAGCACGGGCTGCTAGAGTTGGGGCTGTTCAGTCTGGAGAGAAGGCGGCTTCACAGTGCCTGCAGCTTTGCAGTACTTAAAGGAAGCCTACAGGAAAGATGGGGACGGGCTTTCAACCAAGTCCTGGTGTGAACGGACACATGGTGATGGTTTTACACCTTAAGAGGCTACGTTTAGATTGGATATTGGGCAGAACGTTTTTGAGACAAGGGTGGCGAAACACTGCAACAGGTTGTGCAGGGAGGTGGTGGAGGCCCCATCCCAGGACATATTCAAGGTCAGGCTGGATGAAGCACTGAGCAGTCTGCTCTAGATGTCCCTGCTCCCTGCAGGAGAGTTGGACTAGAGGACCTTTAAAGGTCCCTTCCAACCCGAACCATGCTCTGATTTCACCACTTTTCCAAGAACCTTTCCTTGCTCAAGCCTCAAGAGTAGATAAACCTTCAAGAACCCTACTTTGAATTATTAGATGCGATGAGAAATGTTACCTAAAACCACTAAGCCCAGTTTGACCTGCTTTTTCACTTCACACATGCAGAGAGAAAGAAAAAAGATCCAGAAGGTTGAATCCACGTATTTTTCACTCTGCTAAAGCCTCAAAATGAACACTCTTCTGTAGACCTACAGGCAAAGGAATGTAGGCTGGACGCAGCGATGATGCCATTATATGAAGTAAATTAAGCAAACAGAATATGAGCATTAAATTCTATCTAGGTTTCCAGGTGTTCTCCTCTGTAGCGACGCCCTGCCCACGCCGTAGCACCGTCCCTGTGCGCTGTGCAGCTGTGAGTGGCACACCCTGCTCCTGAAAGGCAGTCTCGGAAGGGATTTTGTGTACTATAGGGGATGGGGCACTGCGGCAGACTGGGGGATTTTGCGTTTGCCTTTGCTTTAAGAAAATCACTGACAGAGAGACAGGAAGCTCAGCTGTTGACAATAAAAAGCCTGACCTGACAAGGGAAGCCTCAGACATCCCCAAACCCTTCATATGCTACGGATCAAGTCTTCTGCTTGGCAGTGAAAAACTGGATTTGGATTCTCCCACCGTGGTGGCCAGGCTGCAGTAATGAGCGGCTGGGAGGGGGGGTTTCTGTGGTGTTTTTCTTAGGGAAATGAAATTGCTCTGCATTTGACCAGTCTGTACTTGGAAACCAATGTCCTGCTGTCATTTTTGCACTTTTCAAAATCCTACCAGATACCAGAGAGCACCACAAACAACTGCTCCTGTCAATGGGAGAAAGTACAGTCACAACTTGAGAATGGAGTTGCTGCCAAGGAGGCTCAGGAAGCAGCTTGCATTTCCCTCTGGACTTGGTACCATTCTTCCCCTTAAGCTTGTCAGGAGAAGATGCCGTGCCAGGGATGCAGCTGGTACATTGGCATCCCTGTGAGGAGACTGAATGTGTCACCTTTGCAGCGCCCAGACAGTGTTGGCACACAGCCCAGCAAACTGAGTTTGCAAATTTGGATTTCCCACTTGGCAATTCTTTGCTCAGTTACTGCTGTCGCTGGTATGGCAAATATTTCTTGTTAGATTATAGTCCTTCAGGGTTTATGGCACGGAGATGTAAACATAAACGTCGTGCTAGCCCTTGAGTGTAGCTTCAGGTGAAACATGAAAGCGCAAGTTCGTGTGTGAAATCGGGAGACGTGTGCCCAGAAGAGGGGGTGACAGCAGGCTCAGGGAGCAAAAACCATTCCCTTTTTGTGTGACTGAGCAGGTCTTTCCAGATAGCTGGGTTTTGCTTGCCTTCTGCTTGCGCTCCGTGGTGTGCAAGGACCATGGGTGGCTCTTGGGCGGGAGCCTGTTGGCATCAACTGCAGAGCTCACATGCTCACCTTGCTCCTCCCAGCTGGCGTCTGAACATGCCACTACTAGACAGCCCTAATTTAAACAACGTCTGGGACAGATTCCCATTGGAAAGATGAGAGAACCTCTCTAGAGAGAATTTCTCTGCAAGATCTTGAAGGAACTTGTATACCCCCCTTGTAAATCTGATCTCATTCTATGACTGGGTGATCTGCCAAGTGGATGAGGGGAAGGCTGTGGATGTGGTCTACCCAGACTTCAACAGAGCCTTTAACACAAGTCTCCCACAGCATCCTCCTGGCAGAGCTGGCAGCCCATGGCTTGGATGGGTGCACTCTGCTGGGTTCAAAACTGGCTGGATGACTGGTGCCACCTCCAGTTGGTGCCAGTGAGCAGTGGTGTCCCCTAGGAGTCAGTGCTGGGCCCAGTTCTGTTAACATCTTTAGTGATGACCTGGATGAGGGCATCAAAACTCCCCTTAGTAAATCCAATTATGACTCTGAGTTCTGAAAACTTGTTCTGTAGTGAGTATCTCTCTTTTCTTAAAATCATAGACGAGCTGGAAAAAACCCTTGAGATCATCAAGTTCATCCAATAACCCTACCCTACCAAGTTCACCACTAGACCTTATCTTTAAGAACCATGTGTAAATATCTTTCAACACATCCAGGGATGGTGACTCAACCACCTCCCTGGGCAGCCCATTCCAACGTCTGACTCGTGTTTCAGTAAGAAAAGTTTGGCCTTTATTTTATGAAGACTTTTATAAATTCCCTGCAGGGCTGGGGAAGAGAAGCTGAACAGAAGGCACTGCGATCAGAACTCTAAATAAAGAGTTTCGAGTTGTTCTGAACCGTGGATTTGTGCCCCATTACTGACTAGAGGGTTAGAGGTGTGGGATTTACTGCAGTACTTGTGGCACAAGGCAGTCTGCATGCCAGAGCTAAAAGCTTAAGAACTGCTGGCACCCGAGGGACACCAACCTTAATCTCAGCTTATTAGCAATGAAAAGAAGAAGTACATGCTGTTAAAAATAAAGGAGGAAGCACAGTCCCAAACAGGCTGTTTTTGTGCTGGCAATCTCAGCATCACTCTGACTGGTCTCCATCTGAGCCTCTGTGCAGCACTGGCCTTAGGAGCCCTCTTTCTTTTCTCTCTCTTTCTTTCTTTCTTTCTCTCTTTCTTTCTCTCTCCCTTTCTTTCACCTACTGGAAACCCCAATAGATTGTTTCTCAGAGTGTGGAAACTCATACAATTGGATTAGCACCAGCCAAGCAGAGCAAATTTCATGAGAAAGTGGGATGTGGGAATGAGTACTCACGGCAAGAGGCTTTTTAAACTGGTTTTGCTTGTACGGATTGATGGTGCAGATAAAGCTCCCTAAAGGAGACAACCTGTCCTCTGAATCCCGCAGTTACAGAAAGTGCTGGATATTTAACTATGCAATTTGCAATTGATTAACGATCTGTAATTTACTGAAATCCCCGTCTCTTTGGGAGGCCTTAGTTTCTATCAGTCTTTTGTAAGCTGGTGTTTTCATGGTCTTCACCCCGGGCCAAAATTCACTGAAGTTACTCATACAAAGCTTCTGTCAACCAAAGAGAGTTCTGGGAATAAGGCCATTGGGGCTTGGCCACTGTTCAGTAATTGACTAATGCCATTAACTGGCAGTGGGTCTCCATTAAGAACGAACTAGTGGAGGTCTATTTTAGTCCGAGACAATGCTGCAGAGAAAAAGACGACAGACGTAACAAAGGCATCAATGAAGACCTGGAGTTGCCCACTGTAACACTGTGATCGCAACTACTGTTACTAACAGCCCTGTTACTACACTGGTTCCTGGAATCACCCAGTGAATCAGGATTTGCCCTTTCATGTTAAAATTACGCTTTTCATTCCATTATCCGCTGGGTAGAGGAACCCAAAAGACCACGTACTTTAACCACAAAAGCTCAAAACACAGAAGTAATGAAATAATCACTACTATTTTAAAAGTCCCTTTACCGTAGGATGTGTGTCTGCTTGCTTGCCTCATGCCTTTTGAGTATCTGGGACTGGCAGCACTGAGGAACTGAACAAAGTAAGCAAGATTACATCCATACTCTCGTCTCTACAGCTCCACTGAGAACAGCAGACAGGTCTTTAGCTGCTGCAAATGAGATTAGTCCCTTTATGCCAGTGGACATAAGCCCGTTCACACTGATATACGGCTAAGGGCGATGCAGGTGGTGACATAATATTCTACCCTGTATTTACTCAGTTCAAGCTACATGACATAAAACCTGGAAAAAATCTTCCACAGAAGTGAACACGAGGCTGCAGTCTGGGAAGGAAGGTACCGGTGTAGTGCAGAAAATGAAGAGGAATCAAAGGCTGTGGACCGGTTTTTGACATCTTGGTCTCGCAGTGAAAGCAACATTCGTCTGCTGAGGTCTTCGGTGTGTCTGACAGCCGAGAGCATGTCACTAATGAAAAGGCTGGGTCCTGAAGCGAGGGCAAACTCCCCTGCTTTCCCCGCTTTCCGCAAGCCGTAATAAACTGTAATATAATGATCCCAGTGTATAAATAACAAAACCTCTTCTGAGAAGAAACACTCAATTTTAAACCTCTTCAGTAAGGAACTCCGGTTCATAACTTTCTGGCAGAGAAAAATGCTATCTTTTCATGGAAAAAGGTTTCTGTCTGTCAAAGGAGATAAATTTACAAACCCACCACTTCCACTTTAAGTGGGGGAAAAAGAAACACTTAGCAGTTTAAAGGCTTCAGAGATGAAGGAGCTTTCTAGTGTCACACTGGTGAAGTTCAGTATTTATAGGAAATTCACATGCCTCTAATTGCTCTAAACTCAGTTCCCAAGTAAAATATGCCATCTGGAACATATTAGAGTCATTTATAACTTGTTCACCTCTCTATTTCACTGCAAAATCCTACCTCTTGCCAACTTGCCAGTGTTCTTCACAAAGTAAAATGCAGTCTCATTTTCACCGGTTGTTTTAGAGTTACTTTATCTATATTGAGCCACCCGAGAGCTTCAGAAACAGGAGAAAAAGGAGTGTTCCCGAGTCATTCTCTTGTTCCTTACTATAGTCCAGGCTTTACACTCTTTCACATGGCCATTTCAGGTGTGAGGATTACACCTTGGCTTGGTTTGGGGTTTGAAAAGATATTCTAGGTGATAAGGGAGGTAAGAAGATGGCGCAAGCAGTCATCTTGCGTAAGACTAGGCTTTTGTAAGCAGAAGAGATGTATAATTTCCAGAAACTCAATCACGCGGCTCTGGCTTTGTTTTTATGACCTCCCAGAGGATGCCCATCAATCAGAAAACTTCTCATTAGTTGAGCAACTTCATCCGAGTATGCCAATCTGTTTACAAGCGAAGCTTTGCAACGTCCCTCTGAGGTAAAGCTGTCGTTCTCATTTTACATATGTGGAGACAGAAGAGAGAGACTGACTGCCAACAGTCTCCCACAACTTTTGCAAACAGCAAGGAACAAAGCGAAGATCGCCAGATACCGTGTTTTAAACCTAAGAGCCTAGTCTAGCTCCTCCTGAAAGGATGGAAAGACTCCCAACAGCTTCTCTGGGTTTTGAATAAAGTTTCTGAACAGAAGCTTGAAACCTGGAAGTTTTCTTAAACCACAGAATGTCTGCAAGAAGGGACTGCAAAGTCTCACAAACACATCTGTGCGATTTCTGTAGGAAACCCAGACTAAATGACCGGAGTACAGAGCCTCGTGCGTATATGCTTATCCACACTGCTTGCTGCGAGTAGACAGCCACCAACTGTATGCCTCTGCACCCATGAAGCACTGGTTTCATGTGACTAACTGATGTGTTTTGGTTTGATCAGTGCCGTCAGCATGTACTGCTGAGATTACTAAAAAGCTCCTTTTACTGGTAAGTTATGCAAGCTCCAGGTTTGCTTCCTCAAATGCCTAGGAACAGAGAAAGAGTTGTATCAAATGACTATCACCATAATCTACGACTTCGCTTTCTTTCCACGAGGTGGAAAAGGACTGCCTTAAAACGATGGCAACCTCCTAGTACTGCATTTGGGAGTTCTGAACTGCTGAGGAGCTTGTGATTACCCCGTTGGGATCTATGCGGTATATTAATCATAACCTTAGGAACTTGGCGCTTAAAAGAATTAGGTAGATGTTTGCTTTTCGCAGAAAGTTCAGAACATAAAGTAAGTTCCACGCTTTTGAAACTCAAACATTTGTCCCCTGTGGGCTGTCTACAACCTCTGTGAGCAGCGCTCATAATTAATGAAGCTAAAGGAGGCTAAAGGAGAAAGGAAAGTACAGACACGCATACTGCCCGTAGAACACGCGTTATGGCACCCTTCTGCCACGGTAACCGCGGCCTGAAACTCTAATGCAGTAAAAGGATGGGTCGTTTCATTCATTTTTCAATTATAAACCATAGTAAGAGAGTGTTAAGGATGCAGAGTTAGGCACTTGGAACTCGCTATTTCCTCTGTTCTGATTTCTGCACCACATTCCCTTTGGGCAGACTTTGGGCCAAGTGAAAAACAGACCCCGGGATTAGTGTCTGCACATACCTACTCTGCATTGAAATAAAGAATTGCTGTGGGCCTTCCTTGTCTCCGTGACACTGAGTGGATTGGTATCTGCTCAAACTGTAGCTCAGCCACACAACTCGGTGTGTGTACAAACGAACAGAGCTGGAAAAATTACAGTCTCACTCTTGAGTCTTTTGACTTATCAGTGTTTAACCATGTGCTTGTGTTGGAGCTTTTCCTGTCTCTCTTCTTTACAGTGGGGACGGAACAGGGAGAGGCCCACTTAAGCATCCAGCAGGGGAAAGAGAGTTTGGATTACATAAAGGAGATCAAAACTTTCCAGGCTTTTCTGGGCTGAGAACAAGTCCTGCAGCGTGTGAGACAAACGGCATTATTACCCCAATATGCTCATAATTCTGAGAAGACCTCTGCCAGGCTGTTGCAACACTTAAAATTCAACCCCCCCTCTCCTTATTTTTTTCCTGTACAAGTCACTTGGAAAGACAGAGTGCCTGGCCGCCGCACCTAGGAGTGCTCTCTGGCACCCCAGACACACCAAGCTGCATAAGAAGCATTTGTAGTTCAGAGACCAACCCACTCGCAACGTCTGCGCGTTTCCTGGCGGGCAGTTATCTCAGCGCAAAATCATGGGGTTGTGTACATTACCATTCTAACAAACAACCCTGAAGCAGCGTGAGCAATGCACACGGCCAGCGACTTTAAAGAAGCCCTGGCTTTGTGAGATCTACATGGTATTTCACAAGAAGGGAGCAAGGAACACTTACTCAGGGAGGGTGCTTTCAGACTTCAGCCTCTAATCACTTGGTTAGCTGACTGAATAGGTGCCTGAAAAGGTCCCACGGTTCTTCTTTTGTTTTGCAAAGGCAAGGCGTACGCATGCATGTGCACATGTTTCTGCCTGTAAACTTTCACGCTCTACGCTGAGAAAGACCTGAACCATTTTAGCCACCTCTTTCCAAAGTTCATTCTCAAGCAGAGGAGCAGCCTGGAAGATGTGCATTTCAAAACAAGTAAAGCCAATGAGAGCAGGGAAGTGGAGAGGAAGCTTTATGCAAATGTAATGACAATAACTGCTACCAATCTTCTATTAACTTACAGTCCAGTTTCAGTACCGGCGTATGGAACAAGCCTCCCGTGGATCAGTTAGTGTGTTTCCTTATGGGTGCAGCTGGGTTTGTACACACCAGCATGTCAACCGAGCACGTCAGTACAGACCTCTCCACGAATTTCTGCTCCTGACACCTATGTTAGGAAGCTCAGTATCACCCTCGGCATAACCTTCTTACGAGGCAGGTGAGTAGTTACCATTTATTGCAGGCAGGTCGGTATTCCTCTCAAGTTCAGCTTCATGCAGAGTTACAGTCCATTGTTTTTGTAACAGCTCTGGGAAACGGTACCCGTTTGAAATACCAGCAGGTAGACGCCTGTCCCACTGAACAATTCTATTAGCATTCCATTGTGTGTATCCTGGGACTAAAAAGCATAGAGCTCCACGGAGCGTACTTGTTTAATGGCAGAGTATAAAACAGCTAAGCCTTTAGCTGGTTCATTTAGATTCTCTATCGCAGAGAATGTCATGGGTTTTACGAGTTCCGTGACCTTATGATTTATAAGGATCCTAAGAACTAACTATGTGTTTAGAATGGGGGAAAACAGTGGCCAATAAACATTCCCAGTAGCCAAAAAACAGGAACAGACTGTTAGCTGAGGTCAGCAGAATGACCCAGTGCCTGGTGAAACTGCGTTGTTAAGGCTGGGGAATGGGTCAAACTAGCTATACCCAAAACCCACCTCAGTGACCCACCTCTGGTACAAATGCCTTTCTTCAAAAGAGAGGCATGTGACAAGGACTTACAGCAGGGAAAATGTGCACGGCACATCAGCATCACCCCTCACACAAACCGACAGGCGTCAGTGGCAATGCCTATCAGTCCCTACTGTTGCAAAGTGGGAAACCACACTGAGAACCTGCCAGCATTCACAAGTGTCTGCAAAAGAATGCTGTGCAGTTTTCTCCTGGTACTAAATACTTCTTCCGAAAGCAAGCAGGGTAATGAACATACACACAACATAAACGCAAGCACAGCTCGCGGGCTTCAGTAATTGGGACCATACTGCATATATGCACGCCAACTCACATCCCCAGCGGGAGCTGCACAAGCGTCAAGGAAATAGTCATTAGAGGGGACCAAGTCTGCCTTCTTTCCACTGCCTTTTCTTCCCCCATCACTGCCACTTCTTCAGGCAGACTCCTAAAACTGAGGAGCACTCGGACCTATGCTGAGAAAAGGTAAATCTTGTTTGGAGCCACATGGCTGCAAGATGACCTCTGCCTTTGGAACCAGGGCAACGCAAACCCTAAGTCAGAACTCACACACAGAAAACATTGCGGATGAGGTCAGTAGTAATGTTCTTCATGCTTTTACAACCTCATCCTGGCTGCTTCAACAGCTGTGGTCCAGAAAAAGTCTTTAGGAAAGGTCTGCTCCTGGGTCTAAGAAAGCATGGGATAATGATATTGATTTGTCTTCTGCATTTCATGGGTCAGGCTTCTGTCCTGGCTTTCTGCTCGGGGTGGCATGGAGCTGTAAACAATGCGCTACCCGACAGATCAAGAGGGCCGGCAGTAACCCCGTGAACCGCAGACACAAATGGTGTTGCAACTTCTTTCCTTTTGCTACCCGTAGAAGAGCGGTGCTCTAAGTCTCCGTTAATCGATTACAATAACTAAACCCTGAAAGGCAATAAACCATCACACAGCCGATGGAAACAACTAGCCTGCAATTAAACAGCTAAAGCCCTGCCGTGAAGGCTTTGGTTTCATTTGCACTCCTAGGCAGGTATCTATTAATGCTTTCACTTGGGTTTATCTACTTTGTAGTGATAAGCATGCAAGAACAAACTGGTTCTAAGACTCTGGGGTATTAAGCATTGATTCCTTCCTCTCCTTCACTCACGGCGAGCAGCACACTAACCCAGACAGACAGGCCGTGAAATATACTTGGGCCGGATTCTCTCGTACGTGCAGGGAATGTGAGCGAGATAACACTGTGCTTTCCTCCGCGGTTTAATAATGCAAAAGACAGGCTTTCACACACTAGGGAGAACAAGGTTTGTTTGCTTTATGCATTCTTAAAGGTATAAATTGCCCAAAACAGTAGTAGGAAGTCTGGGAAGGAAATGAGATAATGCACCATCCCTTTCCTCACTTTGAGCTGCCCGGAGCTGGCTTACAGAGATGTCTGACTCGCCCAGAAGGAATCGGGGCCTCCTTTTGGCAGTGCAGTCTCCATCTCCTATTGCAAACCCTCCCTGAGCCGTGCCTGAGGTGTTGCAGCTCCCTGGGTGCACCACAGGTCACAGGGTGCACTTCTGGGTCGGTCCTCTCTCTGCAGTGCTACAGCCTCACACCTTTCAGCGTGGTATTAAAAGGGAAACCTGCAGTCTCGCTCTCTCAGTGCTAAATGACCAGAAGAACCAACATCACAGCCAGCTTTGAGCCAGACGACTGCCGCATCATGCTCATCCCCTGCTCTCAGTAAAGCAGTCGGTACCTGGGGGGGGTTGGATCTGCAGTTGGGGAACCCCAAACTTTTGTCAAGTGCACTTGTTTTTCTTAGACTGAAACACGATTTTCATCGCTTTTAAGCACGTACCCTTCCTGTCTGAGCAGCTCGTGTGTTTCATGCCGTTGTGTCTAGGTGTCAGTACACAGTCCCTTGTAAACTTTTACAACATAACATAACCTCATTTTGTTACACTCTGAACACTGCCAAGATACAGGATCCTGGGTTTTATTGCGGGGCTGAAATGGCAATAATCCCCCCTCTTTCCTGAAACACACAGAAAAAACCCTTTAACAAATTAAATGTATACATTCCTCATTAGTTTTAAGCTGACTTTGGTCTCGTGGGCGTTGTAAAACAAGTCCTTCTTTCTCTCTGTCTGATGTTAAGAGACTAACAGGCTATAGGAGCAGCAAAATCCTGCCTGACTCACGCAGTACCAACACATGCTGAGACGAACGGGGTCCTCACGCAGCTCCAGTGAATCGCATTTTCGTGTATTCCACATGGAACATACCACATTCCAGCTTTTCCTCGATTCCAGCACACTCACCCTCAAATGGATAAAATAAAGTGCCCTCTGCCCTCGCATGACTGTCACACATCGAATGGAGGAACTACAGCAGCCAGAAACCTCTGAGAAATACTGCCAAACTTTGTCCCTTCCCATCATGCAAACTCCACCAGGGAATTCACAGAAACAGCGGAGGGACAAGACTGTCCCTTTTTGTGGTGGAAAAGCCACCCGTGCCAGCAGTAAGATGACGTATCAGATGGAAAGAACCCGGGCAAGGTTTCCACGCAGCACTATGCTCTGGGAAGATCACAATACTGCTTGTTAATGGAGTGCCCACAGCAGTGACAAACCCTACCGAGAAACCCCTCTTCCTGACTTTGGAGATGTGGTTCCACGCAGGGACACCTCTGCACTGTTTTTATGCTGAGATAGCAATAATGCCTCAGACTCTGCTCAGTGCCGAACCTTCCCACCAGTGATTCTGCAATGCAACCTGTGACTTCAGTCACTAAAGTAGAATAGGAAGCAAGATGTGCTATCTCCTTCCTAACCCTGGCACTGTTTTGGAGTTCAAGCTGGTTATGCTTTTCACCCTGTGGTAATCAGCATACAATCCAGTGATGTGCTGTGGGTTGGAGTCTTTTCACACCGCGCTACTGCAATGCGCGCCTTGTGGCGTGAAAGCCGTAGCGAAACTGTGTACAGGGTAGATTGCACACACACCATGAAGTTGTCAAAACATTGTGATTTGATTAATGAGGCTGTTAATTTTCAGACTTGTCTTCCATACAGATCTCGAGCCTCTTCAGTCACATCAAGACTAGTGAGGTTAACGATACTCCCTGCCAGCCTGAGGATGCGCCTGTCACATTACAAATTACTCCCCGTTTGCCACGTAGGAACTAACTGAGATACCTGGACAGCATGAGAGGAAGCAAGCACGTTAGCAAACACTTCACTGTGGCAAGTCATTCTGAATGTGAAACGCCTTTCATCCAGTACGACCAGTGCCCTTTACACCCAGAACGTAAGCCTGCTCCTCTCCGATATGTGTTTTGTTGCCCTAAGGGTGCAAGTTCTGCTCACTCCGATTCCGCAGTTGCCAGCCAATCGGCCTTAAGCCAACAGGCGGTGAGAAGAAAATGAGGGAACGGCTTATAAGGTGAGGGACAATGGGCTCCTATGAACTGGATTCTAAAAACAGCCCATCCTGTTTTCCTTCGTCTGCAGTATCTGTGTTATTCTGGAGAAGAATCCCAAGGACATTTACAGGAGCAAGGAAGTGAGAACAGTCCCGAGACCTTTTCCCTCATTTCAGCCCACCCTCCATACACACAGACTCACGGATATGCAAATGCAGTGCGGCTCAGTGAACACGGCTTTCAAGTGCCATGGCTAATCATGGGCGGTTTGGTGACGTGCTGGTGGTATTTCTTCTACTTTAAGCACATGAGCCTTGGCTGACTGGCGTTTGATCAAACCAGTGCTACCCACTGCTTACATGATTTAGAAACAGGAATGACTTAGTGAGCTAGAGAAGTTTAGCACTCAGCCGAAGTCATATTCAAGTCATACAAGATGTGAAAGAAGAACGACGGCATCCTGAATTGATGTAGGCATGACATATTTTAACAGCTTGTACAGCTCTGCCGTTGCTGATGACAGCGGGACTACTCATGCACAGAAATTCAGCAGCATAGCGGCTGCACAGAGAGTTGGGAGAGAGGGTTTACTGTTCTGCTGCATGACATCGGGTTGGGACAGCACCTATCTTTCTGCAGTAAAGCCAACATAAACAGCAAGAGAAAAATCCCTTCTTAGAGGGCTGAACAGTTTCGGCTGTTGGAAACACAAAGCCCTGTCACGTATGTGCACTGGAAATGCGCAGCTCTTACAGGTGATCACTGAACTGCACTACAGATACGCTTTCTCATATTCTCTAAGCGCTTATCAGCCTCATCTAAGGCAGGTTTCAGGTTTTCCATCCAGTTGGTTTGATTTCAGTCAATACTGACTAGGAACCTATTACAAAGCCTCCAGCTTCCATGTGATTCAGAAGGCTTTGAATATTCCACAGTTCTAGAAAAACATGCTTTCCAGTGCTCTCCCACGTGCCTCTGGAAAGCAGAAATACAGTTTCTAGGAGCAGCCTGCACCAGCCTGTCAGAACCACACAATGGGAGAGGGGAGAACAGGCTGCATTACGTGTTTTGCTATTGTTAAAAACAAGAGGCTATCTCACCTAATCATTTAAGTAGGATCCTGTTGCCTGACATTTTTAAAGCCTTTTGATCTCTTTTTGTTCCCCCAGTCGTGGCTCTGTAGGGTGCAGTGGCTAGAAAGCTACGCATTCAATTTAAGGTTGCCTATGCCCCCCTCCCCTCCGCTATGTTTGCCAAAGCCCCTGTTAGTGGGCAAAACAAATGTTTGCTTTTCCGAAGCACCACTCCAGCGGAGATGGCAGGGAACAACCTCCCGCCTTTGCTAAAACATTTCATTCACAGGCCAGTCCATGAAAGTGCCAGGGTGGTTTTGAGACGATTGGCCAGTTTTGTTGGAAGACACTGGCGACAGCGACTGGACCTCCCCTCCTGTAAACCTCCTAGGTTTGAAAACTAATGTAACACTCACTGCGCTCCTGAAACGCTGCAGAGACAACGCCTCTGTTCTGCCATTTGCTGCGCGTGGGTACAATGCTAGGAGATGCAAAATTTACCCTTCCAGAGAAAAGACAGAAAGGAAGGCACCTCACTATTGCTGCCTCGGGGCAATGGGTGAGCCTGGGCAATCGGAAGATGAAAACCTTAGTAGAATAGCTGGACCTTGAGCTGCACATCTGGCTTACCCATTTTCTGGCTGGATGCCAGGTGAACACGCGTTAACTTTGAGAGGGAAAGGGATTGGTTAAAAGCTTAGGAGTACCAAACCATAGGGAGAGATCTGTGGAAATAAATTCGAGCAGGGATAAGGAATCACAGACTGAAGGAGACTTTTTTGCTGCCACAACCCAATTAGTTTTGAAAGAATTATGTGAACTATTGCTCAGGCCCCTTAAATTTCCAGTGGGTCACGTTCAGTGCAGGAGACTGTAAACTGCTTTTTGCCAAACAGCTCAGAGTATTTGCATTCAATTTACATTTAGAACATGTAACAGAAGCTGAGAAGAGTCTGGAAACATCCGTTCCTGGAGCTCCATTTTATCTCCAGATAGGCATTACTCGCAGCGTGTCTGCAGGATTCACGGGCTCGTTTGGTTTGACAGAGACCTCCAGCCCCTCCCCCATTCACAGAGAAACGCTTATTAATCCTTCTGTGAACCGGCTCCGATGGAAGAGTGTCACTTCTAGCAGCGACTGTCTCCCTTGACAGCCTGCTGCTTTGCTGAAGCCATCTCCCCGTTAGAGCATTTTTCATAATATTTAGCCTAAATCTTCCTTGCTGCAGATTAATCCCACTCCCTCTCTTCTCAAGCACAATAGCGCGCGGCTCGCAGACAGTATTTCTAACACGAAACAGGGATCCGAGCGAGGGCTTTTCTTGTACACGATGTCAAATGACCTTTGACTCTCGTCCTTTAAATACATCTCTTGGCATCCTGTGCAAACGAAAACAGACACCACTTGTTTCCTCAAGATTTTACAACTAGCTTGCGCTAATTAATCGGTCTCCAGCACACAGGGCTCGGTGCTTACCTGTCTGGAGGAAGTGCAGATCACAGGAGCAAAGCGAGCTTTCTCAGATCTATCGCTCACCAGGTACTTCATTAATTACTGAACAGACAAAGGGAAATCTGCTCATGGTCGCCTCTCCCCCTCTGCTACTGTGCAGCAGTCCCGTTGCCCGTGCGGCTCTCACACTGTCAGCAGCAGTGAGTTAGGTTCCATGGCCTGCTCCGAGTCCCGGTGCATGTTAGCCAAAGCCAGTGAAATTCCAGCAGGAAGGATCTGGCCCGCTGTGTTTAAGCATTTAACCATCTGCACAGAAACCACAGAAGAGGCGCCCAAACCAAACCACTCATTTCCATAATGAGGATGTGAACCGACTGCAGCCATGTGAAATTACCATTTTTCACATGTGCTGGTGAATCTTTTCCCAGGCTTGTGCAGAGGGAGGGGTAATCTGAGGGCTGGGATACGTGTAGTGGAGAGAAACGTGTGGGTGGGAAAAACGGAGGGGTTTAATTTGCCCCCCTTTATTTTCAAGAAGTATGCAGCAATTACTTGTGTGTTTAAAAAAATGTTACAAATACCCAGAGGTTAGGGATTGATGTTCTCCTTAATGCTCATGCGAATATAAACACAGCTCAAACAAATGCATAAGCAAATGGAGTACACCCACCTCTACAATTACAAAGTCACTTTCCCATGGGTAAAATTCATCTCATCCCCATCTGTTAGACCCTGGATTGTGCCGTGAACCACTGTGGCTTATATCCCCTCATTATTTCGTACCGTACGAAACGGATTTGAGGATATTCTGTGCCTTTGCTGCAAATCCTTCGTTCTCTCCTGTAAAGCTACCTATGTTCTTGGCCTTGTTCCGTGCTGTGGAAATGAATTCCCAGGGTTAATTAGGTGCAGCAGAGCCAGCTATAGTCCTGATCCCCCAGTCTCTGCTTAAGTTCAGTTCTCACAGAGATAACAGAACTTCTTCCAGGCTGAGAAGAAAAGGCAAAAACCGCACCCGTGACCCTGTGGCTGAACCAGGAGGCCCAGGGTAACCTGGCAGCAGCCGTTCTGTGCACATGACCGTGGTGGAGACCTCACTGCACAGGGATCCCAAAAACCTGCCTTGTGCAATCACACCCACTGGCCTTCTGTGGAGCCCTGCTGACTCCAGTGGCACAGGGCACTGCGCTGCGCTGGTTCAAATACTCCCTGGAGGAGGACAGTTGCTACTGCTTGAAGACTTGCAGCCCTGACAGAGCACTATGAAATCTGCAATTTGAAAATACGTCCAAGCCCTTCTCTCCAGTCCCCTCTGGTCCTGCTAGCAGGACTTTCAGTGTCTGTCCTGCCGGTCCAGCTCTGCCAAAGTTGGAGACGGACGTGGCTCTATGAAGTTAAGTGGGAGCAATTTAATCTGCTGAGGCCCGGCCCAGGGCAAATCCTCCTTAGTACACCTATAAACATGTAGCATAGGTATATTTAATAGCTGACTTTTATACCTTGCAGCTGAGATGTGGTTTCAAGTCTTCTTCCTCCAGTGAAGAATGTGGAATTCATAAATTGTGGTGGTTTGACAGAGCTTGCAAAAGACCAGAAATGGCAACCTCCCTACGCGTCCTGCGAGCAACCACACATCCTGCCTCCTGTGTCTGCACGCTGGGCTCCTAAGAGCAAAAGGAATCTGTACTCTGAAGTAGTATTCCTAAAGGAGATATTGCTTGCAATACTAGTAGCTGATGAAAATAAAAATGTTGTGATTCTGACTTGAAAACACGGATTTCATTATTTTCCTAATAGCACTGCCACGACTTTGAACTAACGCGTGTTACAGCTGCACCCAAGTCTGCATACCGTCTACCTGCCCTATCCTCTGGGCCAGAAAAGAGCTCGGTAGGGCACTCATGAAAATATTAGGAAGGCATTTTCACGATGGTCTGGCAGAAGAGTTTAGGTCCTCAAATGTAGAGAGCTGATAAAAGAAAGCGCATAGACAGCCCCCGTTGCAATTACAAGGCCCTCCCGCCAGAAAAGAGGCGACGGATTTCTTCCACGGAATTTCTTACTGGGTATTAGTCATTCTCTGACGGACTCACAGTAAGCTGCAGCAGGTATTTCAAAAGCACATACATTGCAGCGGACTATACACATATACCATAAATCAGACACGGCCTGAACGATCGCTGCCCTGTGATCCCACTGGTTTTGAGAAGGAGAGATGCGACTGTTCAACCAGTTGTTGAGGTTGTATCACCAGTCTTTTCCAGAAAATATAACTTTGAGGTACTAATGCCTCTAGCTACAAATCAGAAAAGCTAATCTGTGGCTTCCCTGTGTGTAAGCACATTTTGCACCTGCAGAAGGAATTGATTAGATAAGAGTAGTGGCAATTGCATTACTTGAATTTCACCTGCGACTCATTACTTTGCATGGAATCTACATAGGTATGTAGGTAAGATTTGGTAAGGAAATGAGGAGGTGGTCTGTTCTGCTGTCAGGTAAGGAGGAAAGTCAGTACTGGGTTTGGTTGCCATGCCTGAATCAGATGGAGCTGAGGAGGAGGAGGTTGAGAGGGGATTCCAACACCAAGAGCAGTGTGTCGGGCTGGGAGGGTTTGCAATGAGGTTTCTTTTACTGCTTAGAAGCTGGAAAAGGAGGAGTTCTGAAGATTTTGAGAAGATGAACAGATGCATCATGATCACCTCAGGATTATTTATCCACTTTGTCATAATCTTTGTCTCCTTGGTTTGTTCCCTCTGCTTTCTGTGAGCTGAGCAGAGCTGAACATACACAGACATTGCCACACAAAAGGACACAAATCTATCACTCGAATGCGAAAGAGATGCTAAACAGTCCTCTCATCTAAACGATGCCTAAAGCCAAGAGACACGGGGTCTAAGATACATGGGAACACGACACAAGCCCATCCCTACCATGTTTCAATGCACACTCATTTGACTGCTCCATGCTGAGATATGTTCAGTATCTTCTGTAGGTCTGGAGCTGCTGACACAGACAGAACACAGCTGACCTCTGGAGTGGGACTTCTCTAAAATAAATAAACTGCATGGCACAGTATAGGAGTTGCAAACCTCTCCAGTGCCATATGTGAAAGTCTTGTAAACAGTCCATAAATATCGCTTGCTGGGTAGGACTTGCGGAATCTGCTGCAAAATTCTCTGCTAACATCTCCCCCCCCCAAACATTAAACCATCTGGCACTGACAATTTATTCTATAGCTTTCCTCTTGGCATGTGCCTATAATTATGAAACACATTATTAGCAGCTTCAGTCTGGAAGCAACATCATCCCGTGACCTGGGATCAGAAGAACTGACACGGACCAAAGTGCTGGGGGAGGCTAAAGCGCCCATGGTGACATCAGCACAATGTCTTCCTGTCTTTGCAGGCCACTTCACTGACAGTACAGGGCAATTTTACCACACATTGTGATTGCCAAACTGAGTTCTTACTTTTATTCCTAGAATCTAACTTCCTGCTGAGGAAGTTAGAACTTGATCTAATTACTAGTGAAGCAATTGGGTTTTTCCACTAGCAACACAGTTGGGTCGAGCTCAGCTCTGCAGCAGTGGCTTTGAAACTTGGTGGCTTGTTTGTGACTATCTCTGCTATAACTAGTTTTCTGAAATTAAAAAAAGGCCCTAGACTGCACGAGAGTTAATTCCTTAGTGAGTTAGTCTTTGGGATATATTTACTTCTCAGTGACAGAAGAGCAAAACCACTGTAAGACCTCACTTCTCTTACACATACAGTCTGGACTACAAAGATGACATCTCTTCACTTGAACACATTAGGTTTAAATATTCACTCCTTGGCTGACTTTGATCCTGGGTGTGCATTTTTACGGTTGATATTTAAATCCTTCAAACTAGGGGCTTATAACAGAGTCTCCAATGCGTTTTAAACTGCTGTGCATCAGGCAGGGCTGGCACTGCTCTAGTTAGCACTCCTTTTAATCTACTGTTTGAGTATACTGCTGAAGAAATACTTTAGATTTTATTGGGCAGAACAGTGGTGGAACCTAAATGACTTGCCATGAGAAATGGAATTAAGAGTAGTACACACGATTTAATAGCTTTATCATTATGAACAGGCACAAAGGCTGACATTTGAAAGTCATTATCCTCTTGCACAAGCTGGTACAATTATACTTTTAATCAAGAATTTCTACTTCTTTTGTTACTTCCTGCCTTTCAGAGTTCCTGTGATATACAGTTCCCATTTTGGCCTCATCCTGTTTTGCCCTGCTTCTCGTATGTGAAGGAGCTTAGCCCTGCTCCAAGATAGCATTTTTCGAGTGCAGCAGCATGCAGTAAACAGGAAAGATTCCCTTAGAGACACTGTTGGGTTTAGCTGATCAAAAGGCCATTCTCACATCCGCTTCTTGCTCAATAAAAATATTATTTAAGGAAAAAGAGAAACAACTGTAGATTAACATTGTGTTCTCAGCTTGGCGAAGGCTCCAACAAAAGAAGATGCTGGTATCTCTATTGCTTAATCTACTGCTGCCTAGGTGCACCCTATTTTAGTGACATAAGGTAGAGAGAACAAATCAGGCTGCAGCTGCAGTGCCCTCTATTTCTCCTGAATTTTAAGTGCAGAACTACTTACAACAATTTAACAAAACACCAGAAACTTAAGGACACTGCCCTGACAGTCTGCCAGGAGTCCATGAACCGCATCGGACTTCCCAGCGTGTGGCGACGTGCAGCAACAGGAACTTCAGGACTTGGGCTTCATAGCTCGGTCTAAGTCACCGTCATTGCTCTGACCCTGATTAAGGAAAGCTTTTAAGCTCAGACCTAAATGGATGCACCATGAACAGTCTTCTGAACAGAAGCATTTCATAGTGTCTCGCTGTCCACGCAGTGTGGTCTGTAGTGATTAGAAACCCTAGCAAGCAGTGCTCCATCTTAATAGAAACCACATTCTTTCCGTGTGGATGCGGGAATAGTTGGGCCTTCATTCGGTCACCTCACTAAGCACGAGCCAAACTGCAAGCACCTGTCGGCTACACTGCGCGAGGTTCAAGCATGTGTGAGACAGGGCTGAGCACCCACTGAGAGAAGAGAAAGGATGAACTGCATTTGCTGAATTAGGCAGTCCCTGTCGTGTGCAATAAGCCGGTACCTTCCTTTCTGCGCCCTTACACTTTGGTGACATTGCTCATGCCCTTATGTCTCTCTTTGCTAGAGAAGATCTCTGAGTGTTTACCAGGGGGGTCCCATGGTGCCTGTGCTCTACAGGAATGACTCTGAATGCCAGAGACCAGCGTGCACAGGTCTGTCAGCCTGCCTCAAGAGGATTCAAAAGCGCTTTGAGCCAAGCACGAAGCTGCAGGTAACAGTCCAAGCGAACGCTCCTTTACACTCACTGCAAGCACATCAACACGTGACATGCCTTACGGCAATGGCTTCTGTTCACACGTGACATACCTTGAGACAATGCTTCCCGTTCCTGAAGAACGTAAGGGTCTGGTGCTCATTTTCTGTTCTCATTTGCACTTGTCAGCCCGTCATATCGCTCGCTATGCATCAAGAATGTGACGTGGCAAATGATTTCCCAACACTTTGAGAAATGTTTTGACCTCATTGACACGGCAATACTGCACCAGCCCTGGCAATCAGATGCGCCCACCACGACAGAAATTGGCTTCTGCAGCTATCTAACCCTGCCAGCTTTCCTGTTCTCTTTGGGCAGCCACTGCGGAGGACTTGGGATGGAATTTATTTCACTTTACAATAGTTGTCTGAAGCCCAGGAAGATACTCTGAGCTAGTTATCCCTTGGGTGTCTGGAAAGAGAGATAAAGGCACCTTGAAAGAATGATTTATCCTCATGATCAGTCTTACAGGGGAATGTATTTTTGCTGAAGGCATCTCCCTTCCCATAAGCCAAAGGAGAAGCTCTGATAGCCCATTTAGAGGAGATACCCAGCTCTAGGAAGGATGAATTGGGTGAAATTAGGTGCTTTTTCTGCACTTTCTCACTATTTTTCTCATAATCATTTCTAAATGGCACTTGCTTATCATGCTTGCTCATGCTGTGCACTTCCAGCTACACAGCAACTGCAGCAAATACATGGTGCTTGTTTCCTGCAACTTCCACCACTGCTTTGTGCCACACATTCCCTCCATGTGGCAATTAACATGGAGCAGCACTTCTTTTGCCCTCAGGAAGCCTCTTTGCTGGGTTGTTCTTTCTCAACTGTTTAAAAGGGCACTATTAAGCTCACTTCTGAGTTGCCAGGTGAAGAGACAAAACCACAAAGGAAAGACAGGCAGGAAAGTTTCAGACATTAGCAGTCCTCATCTGAAATGTGAGTAGGGAATGCATTTCTAAGGGTGCATGAGAAAGGTGTAACGTTGAGGAAAGAGATGAAATTTAGCTTGCAGGTTTGGCTTCTAGTTTTAACTTTCCTGTGTGCATCACACAAGTCACTAGACACATGTGCTCAGGACTTGAAACTTGGCTGGTTGTTACATGCACGTGGTACAATATGGCATAGTAGGACTTCGATCTAGCGCTGTGACCTAATCTTGCCGGAAGGACAACTCTGGCTCTGACACTCTAGGTCTGGATGAGCTAGCAATTTTTGTGGCTGAACATGCAGCCAGTTCGGAGAGTTCAAAAGCAAAGGTAGCTGCTCTTGTGGACAGAGCCAACACAGGCAGGCGCTTGGCAAACACAACCGATTCCTGCCTTTCTTATCTTTGACATGCTGCCCCAGCTTTACAAACACCTTTCAAAGGAAACGCTGCAGTCGGGCCAAAGTAGCAGTGCGTGCTTCCACTGGTTTGGGCTCACCAGGGTGCTGAAGTAGTTCTGCATGTAAGAACGGAGGATGCTGGGCACTCACAGAGGAGCACGTACTTTATACGCATCAAAGAAAGCTGAAACAAGGGAGCTGGCCCACAGCTCATGTGTTCCCGCTGTCTGCAGCCTGCAAAAAGGCAATGGAGCACTTCCAGACAACAGATGCAGGAGCTCTGGTTCATGAGAGCGGACTCCAGAACCAGTCTTTCAGCTATAGAGATGTTTAAAGTCCGATTTAATGACCACTGGCTGCTGCTGTTTGGCTGTCGCGTGTGATCAGAATGGGCCACCCCTGCCAAGGAAGCAAAGGCAACTCTGTCAAACAGCATCTAAGGGCTTCCTTTGCTAAGTGGAAACCATTGCTTCTGCTGACAGTGCCGACTCCTCTTTTAAGTTCCCTGGACAGCACTGGCACAGCTCACAGCTCAAGCATGCCAGTGCTGCTAGTATTAAGAAATAACTGGAAAAGAAATGCAGGAACGATTTTCTTTCCCACAGTAAAACTTCAACCTCCACTACAGAGAAATACGCAGTAACACTACCATCTGCATCGTTTCATCCAGGCCAGATCCACGTTACTGCTAGAGCCGTGCTCCCATGCTCAAACACTGCACTGCTATTAGCGATTACCCACGCAGTGGCATTATTAGCAGCGGGATGTCTGCAGCCAGTCTGCTTCTCTGCTGCTTTTATTTACTTTGGAGAAAGGACGAACACGGAACGTCTCTGCTGGACTCTGACACGGCGTGTACAAAGGGAGATGTCTGTTGCAATCTCGGGGGCGGACAGGGAGGAGGTGACAGAGGGAACTGCTCAGCCACTGGAAGTTACTTTCATCAGTGTTTCCTTTGGCAAAGACTGCTCGGAAAACGTGAGGAGAAAGGTGGGAGGGAGGCAAAGAGGAGGGAGAAAGAGGGAAACAAAAAAAGCTGAAGATGAAAAGTGTTTTTCTTACTGTCACTGCCTCACAAGCTTTTCTGACAGATAATTGCTAATTATTTCAGAGACATGGGCACTTTTCAGCCGATGTCTTTCATGACTCAAAACCCCGTAGAGTTAGCCTGGCACAGCCTTTCACGTCTACTTAAAAACCTCCAAACCTTAAAAATCAGCAGCGAGCAAACAGGCTATTTGATGCCTGGGAAAAGTAGACACCCTACAAGAAAACACTAGTCTCTGTTCAAAACCAGATAACTCAAGAACACATTTTTGCAGTGCCTTTGAATTTAGACACCAATTCCGTTGTCTGGTTAGTGGGTCAGGATGCTTAATGGCTGCATCAAGCACAGGGCGAAGCACGAGTGGAATCCCCAGCTCAATGACCAGGATATGAGATCCGCTCTCATGTCTGAGTGCACAGTTGTGACTGCTCCTCTCCAGAATTCACCAAGAATGTGCATTAGAAGAGGCCGTAGGATAAAAAAGTACAGCTGTCTGACAGACAGGCAGCAGCCTCGTTTTACACAACTCTTGTCTGTACTCCATTCAAATAAAAACAACAGGCTGATTCATAACTTCCACATTGTCCATTCAAGAAAATAGATTTTCCCCTGCTATAATGAGAGTGTAGGAGCCTCCTTGCTCAGTGCTGTGCTGGGGAAACAGTCTGGGATCTGCTCCGCTGCTGCAGCCAACCCAGAGCATACGCACCAGAACAGGCTTTAGCAACTCCTTATTAAGAGCTTCTTCATCGCGTGACCTTGACATGGACCTTATCAAAAGCCTCTTTCTGACCCTTTCTACAGATCGCAGTGTGGGTCCCAGATTCTGTGCTGGCTGTGAGCACAACCACACTCCCCTGCCATGGTTTTGGGACAACGCACAACGGTGACTCCGCAGGGCAGGGTGGGAACTGTCAGACTCCTGCAGCCTTGAGCTGTGTGCAACATGTACCTTCACCTGGACTCTAGCTGGTGTGAAGTCCTGCCTGCCCTGATAGCGAAGGCATTTCAGGGGAGCATTTGGTTTTATAAGATGGCTTCCTGGTATCTTTGGTATCACAAAAAATGCAATTCCTCGGGCACTGAGCCGGGCAGGGTGATTTCCCAAGGTCCCTTCCAATGCAAATGAGCCTATGATAGAATGAGGCTATCATTCTGTCTAGAGTTTAATACAGCTCGGTGAAATTTATTTTCATATAAGAATCAAAGAAAAACAATAAAGATGTTTTATTGGTTTTATCATTTTACCATCAAAACCTGGATAAAATTCAGGCCAAAAACTGAACTGAGTGCACACTCCGTGCCACCCAAACTGGGCAGTTTAAGCCACCATGGCAATTTGCCTCCGAGCCAGACAACAGACTTTGCTGCTTTATATCCGACCTGTTTAGCAGAAGACTTTCTGATGGGATTTCAACCAGCTTTTCCCACGAAAAGTATTTTTTCCAGAGAAGCCTTCAACGGATAGCAACAATGCGGCGTTTTTCAGTGCAGCTCTCACACAAGCAGAACCCACCAGCCATCTGGGCAACACTTGCTGATGTCGGGACTGGGCCCATCTGAAAACTTCTCCTAGTGTTTTCCTGGTAACAGATACCGACCATCATACTTCACTATAAATGCATTCTCCCTCCGGGTTCCCTAGTGGCGAGACCCACGTTCCTGGGGATACAATAAGCAAGCACATGCATGCGTGTATGTGCGGATGTGTGAGATTTCTCCAGCGTGGAAACCAACAGCTGAGGTTACAGCAGTGACAGTTCCCGTAGAATCCCATTTTCACATGCCTGGAGCTGTCTGCGTTGTATTATTTTGTCATGGACGTTTACAGTTGGCCCCCAGCTCATAGGTGATTTTTCCCCCAGGCTTCACAAAAATCTATTAATCCATTTCTGAGTTACCAGCGGGTAAAGAAACGCTTTTCCTGCCTCTCAGATTCGTGTAGCCCTGTTATGGCATTGATTTTAACAAAGAACTCTCTGCAGAGTTTAATAGCAATCAGCAGCCTGATGTGCCTTAATGACTTCCTCTGTGTGCTCAAAAATGGCTAGACTTGACAAGTTGAAACCTTCCAAGGGGCCCGTGCTCACTGAGTAATAGCTCCCAGGTCAGATGGGGATTATTATTTTAAAGTAGTAACAGAATAAGGACATTAAGTTTTCCTTGAGTTTATGAAAATATTTTGAAAATTACTTTTGTCCTCGGAACAGCCCCAGAGTGTAGAGCTATACGGCCACTTCCCAGCCTGCGCACCTCAGATTAGCCCCACTGCAGTCACTGCAACTGCGGCAGGGCAGGATCCAAGCTCTAAAGGAAGTACAAAGCAGTCAGTCTGATCCGAGCCCCTAATAACCTGCAGATCAGGGTATTCTGGATTAACAGCAATGAATACATCCATTTCCCTTTGATTCTACTGCCCTTCTCCAAGTCTCTCAGTTGAATGGGAGTTTCGGGGTTGGGACTAAGAACAGAAACAGAATCGAGAAGTTGTGGCTTTGCTGCAACGTTGTCAGCTGCTGTGAGCTTCATCAGGAGCACCAGGGCGTTTGGGTGTGGGTTTGACAGCAGGAGCTGCCGATACCACAGTGTTGCCAAAATTCTCATTAGAGGTGGAGGACTCTTCTGGTCCCAATTATCCCTAGAATATCCCAGCTGGAAAATGACAAAGAAAGCAGCTCTGAGACACCAAGGTTTTATCAAGTCTCGCAGTTTGCTAAGGCCTGACTTAGCAAAGAGGACAACGCTGAGAAAGAAAACTGCTGCTTTACTCAGGAGAGTGTGAGCTTTCTCATCACTTACAGAGAGGAGATGGGGAAGGACAAGGCATCAGGCAGAACAAGCAAACCACACAGCAGCCTGAAATGTTCTGGAAGGAAGCGAAGAAGCACAGTAGATGTTCTAACACAGTATTTTACACATTATGTGTACTCTAATAAGAGAAAAGTACTCTTTTAAAGTGTATCTCATCATTGTTGTAGCAGGTCAAATGCCATCATGAGCCTCTGTGCTCTCCTACGTGTGCTGTGCGCACTGAAGGGGAAGTAATGTCCAAAGTGAGAAAACCTCTATGTGAGGCACTGCCAGCAGAAGAGTTTTCTGCAAAAAAGGTTGTTCTGCAGTCTTTTTTTTTCTCACTTCAAGAGATATTGGGGTGAAATTTTGCAACTGTCTTGAAGGAAAGCCAGAGTTTGACCCCGTATGTGAAGATGAGGAGTAGTGCCCCCATAGCAGACAGAGCAGGCCCAAAATCTCTGTCGTCTGCTACCACCCAATAACAGCCTTACAGAAAGAAGTTAGGAATGAATAACTTAGCAGCTGCCCAAGGCGGCTCTAAAGTGCTGCCTTCCCTCGCTGCACATGAGAAGACAGCCATTAGTGTTGCTGCTGCTAGGTTCACTGCTCCTGAGGGGCTGCTGCGTATGCAGAATGGCCTGGTTTTGTACTGGCAGCGTGCACACAGTGGAAATTGCTTGCATTTGGATGCTGTTTGGTGCTCAGTTTTGAGTTACTGCCGTGTCTGTTCCATATTCTTCTCATCTCGGATAATGTGTCTCTTGTGAGCACGAGTCCTATTCTTTATTTTTGTTTGGATAGCACTTCTCTCTGAAAGTCTAAAGACGGCCACATGCATTCTTGCACAGCAGTATGTTGTTAAAAAAGAATTAACAGCTAGAGGATGAACAAATACAAGACAATGGCAAACAACTACTATAATTATACTGCACTGCATTTACACCCAGCAGTCTCTAAGGACTTCACAAACACTAATAAGTGCATCCTCCAGTATTTGCGAAGCTGAGAAATACTGTTCTCTCTGATGAAACTCAGGCAAAAGGCTGATGACTGACTGGCGCAAGATCAAGCACTGTAAGCTGCCACACACCCAATCCCGTGTACTCCTTCACAGCTGTCAGTGGAAAGAAAGGTTTGTACACATGATAGAAGGACTTAGGTCTTTATTCCATCTACTTTTAAGAAGCTTCTACAAATTCTGAATGAGTATTAAAGTCTTGTCTTGCCAAATGACAAAATTTTAACTGAGCACTTCGAGTTCGTGTCATTTCAACTACAGAACCTGCCTTTATTCACACAACCATCATGGCTGGAAAGGACCTCCAGGATCATCAAGTCCAACCTTCATCCCAGCATCTCCCTAACCACTAGACCACAGCCTCAACTGCTGTGTCTATTAATTTTGTACACACTTACAGGGATGGAGAGTCCACCACTTCCCCAAGCAGCCCACTCCAGTGCCTCACCGCTCTCTCAGTAAGAATTCCTTCCTAATATTCTTGTGAGAACTTATAAAGAACTGTAGTCACGGTTGGGCATCCTTTCCAACATGAATATTCTGTGATTCTGTGAGATGCCGAGCCAGCTCCTCACTCTGATATGAATCACTGGTGGTTCACTAACTTCAGGAGGATGACCATTAAACAACTAAAGAATATAGCCTCTAAAACGCAGTTTCCGTTCTCACTCATTTAAATCAATATTATCGGATTCCTTTCGGATGACGGAGAGCTGAAGCTGGGATGTGGCAAGGAAAGACGTATTTTCCTTACTATGCTGACCACAAGGGGACATATAAGAGTTACCGAGGAGTCAAGTACTTATTTCAGAGCACCAGCTGAGCTATGGTTACTCGTATGACCATGTTTTTACTCCGTAATGTCAGGAGTGGGGGAAGGAATAACTAAGGAAAGGGACAGACTACCTTACACATCATGCGGAGTCATGGGGCGAGAGTGTGCGTATCGACAATTTCCAAGGCTTGAGCAAGGTGGTTGGAGGTCACAGCACAGTAATTTATCTAGCTGCCTAGTGAGGTGAGTTAAAAAACCTCCAGGAAGGCCAAACTTATAGGAGGCAGAGGAACTGCTTAGCTTAGACACTGCCTAAGCTTTTGATCAAAGAGTAAAGCTGCAAGGAAATGGACGTCACTAAGTCCCCTGATATGCGCGCACACACACACGTATGCCTGTCTATACTGCAATAAGTAAAGAAATCTAATTAATTTTTGCTAATAAATTTAGTTAATACAGTGTCCCAAAACCTCTAGTAGCACGTGTGCCTGGTAGAGTAACACAGATACAGGTCTACGCACAGTTGTTAAGCCACGTTAGCTACAGCAGTTTGGAAACCATTACAGATAAAGCAGTACTGTCACTGCTGCAGAGTGCTGACACCAGCAGGGTTCACTTCTGCAAAAGCACTGACATCAGACATCTTTACACCAGAATTCATGTGTTCCCCAGTGCACACTGAAGCGTTTGAACTATGCACAAACAAATCCTTAACGGAAATAATTCAATCAGTGCCAAAATCAGTGCGTGAAGACTACCAGGCTTTCAAAGATCAGCATCCAGTCCTCAAGGAGCACGCAGGTACAGTTAACGAAAAAGTGTAAACCTGTGCAAAGGAAAAGTGCAATAGCTAGTAGAAGGCACATAATAGCCTGGGAAACGCGAGACTAGATCACAGAAGTAAGTTTTAAGTTCAGTTTACTGGAGAGCTATTTGTGTGGGAAAGTCTGAACAGCACTGCTTTTTGAATAAGGACAGGCTACTGGGAGAAGAATGAGGAGCAATTTGGGCACTATTAGCTACACTGTTCAAGAGTAATAAGGAACTTGAAAATGATGTCAGAGAAATGAGATAAAGACCACCATTATACTGTTTCTAGGCCATCGTCTAGTGTAGCTGTGGTGAATAAATGGAACTGGAAACCAGTAAGGAACATAATACGATATGCTTATGGTATTCTGTGTTTGAGTTATTAGCAGGTGCAGCACTATGGGCATCAGCGGAGCTGTCTTCACTTGCTTCACAGCTTAGTGTGGTCCTGCACCTAGTTGATATACCTACTTCATGCAACGCATGTGCTATTGAAACACAACAGAGAACTTCTGAAGCGCATTAGAGCATTAGGCTGTAGAATGTGTACCTGTCTGAACTGCTTCCCACCTGAAACACAAGGAGATGAGCTGAATTGTCTGCCGCACATGCATGTAAAGCAGCTTTGGATTTAAGCCCAGATGTGAATACACAAAGAGATGAAGTTTACAGAACTGTGCCACACGGTCTCAAGAGTTCTGCAAGCACGTCAAAAAGCACTCGGCCATCAGAAATACATCATACGCCTCTGTGTCCAAAACAGACTATGGAGATGGCTGTGAAACAGAAAAAAGAGCTTTTATTGAAGAGCTACCTTCGCATATTTTCCAGACTTAACTAAAGCTGCTCAGATGGAGCGACAGCCCAGGATTTCCTCTAAGATGGTTTTGTTAAATGAGGGATATAAGCCTCCTGTTTTGCATCTGGCAAAGCAGAGTGATCGTCACAGAAACAGGCGAACACGTTTCTGTACGGTGATCACGCTAAAGCTTTCCTAAGCTGCTGATCTGCTTCCCTTGACAGAGAAGAACACACCGGAAGAAAGTCACTAGAAGTTGTCTGGCTTAATGACAGGTTGGCACCAAACCCTACAGCAGGGCGAACTTTGACTGTTATCCACATGCTCAGCAACTTGGCCCAAACCTCTGTTCCTATGAGCTGGGATTCTGCAACATACATGATGACTCATGTATGGCCATGTATGAACTGAGTGGACAAAAACAGTGGAGCTGAACTTTCTACTGCACTGTCAATTACCCTGCAAGCGCCTGAACTCCACTGTACTCAGCAGTAATTATTAATTTGAGTAGTGCCGTAAATGTATGTCCAGGCCATTAGCCCTGCACAAATGAGCCTGTTGTTTCAGTTGACTCTGGCGGGACTGTTTATGTAAATGAGCAGAACCTTGGCTGCAAGGGAGCATTTCTCAAAGCTTGAGGCAGAACGATCACACCTCTGCGAACAGACCTCTCTACTTTTCTCCAACTTCCAATTTAAGAAGGAGAATTCTAAAAAAATAGAAGATGAAAGGGGAGGGGGAGTGATCTGTATTTATCTGTAGTTTCTTTTTTGTTTTCATGTCGAGACATGAAGCAGAACACCCCCCTTCCCACCCCACAGCTCTGTTGGGCTGCATCTTCACATGCAGCCCCCAGTTCAGATGGGTACTGGAGCCCAAGCTGCTGGGAGTGTAAAGAAGGGATTAAACCAGTGCCTCACGCCGTGTGAAGCTCAGCCCATGTGTCTTTAGGGGAAGCATGGGACATTTGGCCACTGCAGCTTCACATCAGCGTGCAGGGCAGCAGACAACAGCGCAGTTTCTCCTGTACAACAGCTGGTTATTGTTCTTCTGGGATGTGCATAGTTTCTTCTGGAAGAAATCACCACGTCAAATGCGTGTCTCTTCCACATATGGAGATGTTTTCTCAATGGTTCTTTTGAGCCATCTAAATTCTTCATTTTATAGCATTACGTAAAATACTTGTAATGCTATTAGCATGCAAGATGAGTCTATGCACAATCCTTTTCTGTTTAAATAAATGATTCTAAGGCTCACACAGCTCACAACCAGCTCTGTGGATCACAGAGTTTCACAGTACCTCATGTGTGAGAATCAGAAATCTGGGGTTTTTTTGAGGTGATGCTTTCAAAAGCCTTTGATATTGCCCATGAAAATCAATTTCCTTCGTGGCAGTTTAGGACTTGGGAAGGGGGTCATTCTCACAATTTTATGAATTCCTACAGAAAAGCAAATGACCTATGCTCTTCAAGAGTTGGCAGGTGACTTACTAAACTTCTCTCAAACCTCCTTCAGGAAGTTCATTAAAACCCTATTTGGAAATGGCCAGGTGCTTACTTCCCACAGTGCAAGAGGGCAATCTGTCACTCTGTTTAAAAAACTGTTTGGTTACTCGGGATAAATAAATAATCGTTGTAACAAGCTGTGTGGTTCCCTGGTGTGAGCCTGTGGCTGGGTGAGAAAAGCACCAGGGTCAATGCAATGGGAGGCGCACAGTGAACTCAGACCTGATTTCACAAGTCAGTGGTGGATGGAGGCCAGAACACTTGAAAACATTGTGAAAGATGCTTTCTTTCGCTGGAAAAAGCTTTTAGCCTGAAAACGTATCATTAGAAAAGGTTTTTATATGTTTTATGAGGATCGCTAAGGCTGACAAAATTACCTAGCTTGACACTGGATCCTGATGTAAATACTACGGCCAAGTCAACTAACAGGAAAATAGCAGGGCTAAGCCTTCTTCATTCTTTATTCTGCCAAACCACTGCCTCTTGCAATCAGGATTGATTACAAACACCCAATTAAGAGGCATTTGGAACATGATCTGAACACTAATCCTGTCTCCTTTTCTCTCCATACCTAATTATCAGCCTTAAGATGGGTATTAGCGCTTTAATTAGTAGATTTACTTTAGGAACTTCTACATAAACTACAAAATCTACACTCCGTGTGAAGATGTGTGTAGATATGCGCATATAAGAGGCGCACGTCACACGCTTGTCTGTATCCAAGTAGCTGTGTGATACAGACATCTAGATATATACGTGTGAGTGCATGTGTATCCTGTTCTCAGACATAATTTCATTCTTTGGAAATACTACAAAGGAAAATAATTGAATGTGGCTTTACATTAGCTGTACAAAAACCTCTATAACATAATTACCAAATTATGATCCGATGTTATAGCTTGCAATAAGCTATAATTAAGAATCTAATTTTCAGCAACATGGAGGTTTTGGGTTTAATTACATTAGCACTGGAGACAGGGAGTGGGGAGAAGAGCATGGTGGGGTTGACTGAAGACATATCAAGTGTTTCATGGGGCTAATGCCAATTCTAGGTTTCCATTTAGAAAGAGCTCAGACCTCTGTTCTGAATTTGTCTACCTCTGTGCACAGAAAGGATGAGGGATTACGCTCATGGGAATCCATGTTTGACCCTCGAATATTTTCCTGTCTGAAGGATATGTGGTTGTAGTTCATCAAGACAGAATTCTCCCCACAGTCCACTTACCTCTCTGGATGAATACTAGAAACACCTGCGTACGACTGCAATTAGAATTTTAACGTGCTACTGTACAGAGACTCAAGTCAAGACTCTGCCGTGCCTGGGAATGTACCCATACGCAGAGTACAAACCAGGCTCTGCATGCAACATGTGAACCCCTAACACAGGCCAGCACAGATGCTCTAGCCATGACCAGGCACTTTGGTCATGGTTGCCCTAACACCTTTTCTTGAGACAACTCAAAGTCAAGCTGCTACTCTAAAAGACAGTAATGTTAAACAGCTTGGCAATATACACTTTCACAAGAGGTAACTGCTTGGATAGACAACACAGGAGTCAGTTATTTCCTGTATAAACAGAACACCAATGCAATTTCCAACTTCTTCAACTCTCTCTTAGTCTCTGTATCACAATAATATAACAGCACTATTTTTAGGTACTTGTATCTGGTGCTTCTGTGCAAAGACATGCTGAATTCTGCAGCAAAGAGCACATACTTGCATGGATTTTCATGATCCAGAATCTTAAGTCCAAAAAAAGTGGCTTTTTTTTCAATGTCTGCATGTGTCTGTGTGATACCAGGCTCCACACTGACTGCAACAAGTGTTTCCCTGCTTCCCTGATCCTGCACAGCCTCCAGGCTGACTTACTTCTTTGGCATGGTCTACTGTAGCCTTCCAGAGAGTATCAGATAGCAGTGGTCACCAGCAGTGCTGTCTGGAGTCCAGCAGCATGTTCTCTGAGAAAGCAGCTTTACATACAGTAGAGAAATGCCCCCAGAGTGCACCCAGAAGCATGAGATACCACATGCCTCCCAAATCCACTGTGACAACTCATCCTCAGCTATGCCAAAAATACTTGTTTTGTGGACAGAATGAAACACAGTCCCCTTCTTCCCTTTAGCACTTCCAAATAATCTCTCAGTAACCACAAACTTCTTTGGAGGGATAGAGTTTGAGTGACACAAGACAATGGAGACGCATGTCTTTTGGCCCAGGTCAGTCCCAGCTCCACATCATGCTACAGCCACATGGAGCCTGGCTCTGGCAGAGAGACATCCAGGCCTTTGACAGACTCCTGAGTACACAACGCGGGGCTCAAGGGTGTGAGAGCTGGGCAATTCAGTTCACTCAGCTCAGAGCAATGGGCATTTCTCCAGCTGCCCTCAGCAGGTCAGAAGGCGGCATTCCCACATGGCTGGGGTACCTCATCCTGAGGCAAACCGCTGAAAGCCCGATGCTGATACCCAGAGGAGCAGAACCATTAAAACATCATTTCTGAGGCTTGGCTCCTTCAGACTTCTGTGTTCACCACAGGCTAATGTAGTCCCTGCACCTCACAGTCCCTAGAGAATTTGGTCTCTTACCAGCTCTGCTGCTTACAATGTGCTGCAGCCACCTCAGTGCCTGCTGTGCTCAGCAGTGGTGGAGGGAGAAGGAATTAGGAAGCTCTGACTGACACCGGCCATCAAAGCAGCTGATAAACCAGTCCTACAGAGCCTGTGCGGCAACCTTCACCATGGCCTTGAAGAGCAGCAGGAGACAGCTCTGTGGCAGCAGAAGGCAAATTTCCTATTGCTTCCAGTAAAGAACCCAGACACTCGATTATGCACAAGATGTCCTTTGTGTAGTTTGTGGGAGCAGTTCAGGGCTAAGTGAGCCCGGACCCAGACCCTCATGTCCCTCTGGGCAGTCTGACAACAGCTGTTGTGCACAGCTGTTGGTGAAACTCTTCTGACAGGCAAGAACTAACAGGTAGTCCAGTGATGTCCTTTACAGGAGCTTCCACTCTGGACAGTCAGCTAGGACATGGCACCACTGCATTGTCACAGCAACTCAGTGCCCTCTGGGGCATCTTTTAATTCCATCAGCTCAATCAAAAGGGCTCAAACCACCTCAGCAAGAGAGAAAAACAAGGCACAAAGTCTGCACAAAGCAGACCTCACTGCATGGAAGAGGAACCAGGATTCACACAAAAGTAAATGAAAGCTTAAACGTGGCAGAAACCTCAGGAAGAGAGGCTGAGCCCACGGCTTGCCTCGCTCCTGTTTATTTTACCAGCCTCAGTTTGTTATACCTACAGATTTATAGCATAAATCCATTAACATTATTTAGAAATAAAACGGATGGATGAATTTCTAACATCATTAAGGCCTGCAGCTCCATGGGGCTAAAGTTACACTCTGTCTGTCTGGAGAGCTAAGCTTTCTTCCTTACTTAAGGATCTGGAGGAGCCCTTTTCCTATATATAAACAAGCACAGGTATTCTTTGTGCTGTGTTCTGTAACTGACTGCAATTTCTATACAGCTCTAATCTCACCAGTGTATCTAATCCCTAGTAAATGCAATGTAAGAATAATTATCTATGACATCTCTCCTTCTGCAACTCAACTCCTCTGAACACGGGCGGGTTTTCCATTCCCAGAGTCGAGACAGCGCTGTGTGTGTACTCTATAGCTGTCCAGCAAGGATGATATTTACTTTCTACTTCATAAATGATGGTCAATAAAACAACTGTGCTGTGTGGTATATCTATGAAAAACGTGTAAAACAACACAGTCAGGTCTGGAAACCAAGTCAATAATTTGTCAGTAAGGGCTTTCTCTACCCAGCCCTCCACCTTTCTTAAGCCCTTTTCTTCTGAAGCTTCACATTCATTTTCTTAATGTTTTTAACCTAGTGTCTGTGAAATTTTTATTGCTCCCAAGATAATGACATCTGATCTGAATGTAACCACACACCTCTTTGCTCAGCAACATTTGTCACAAGCCATTATAAATTATCATGCTGATAGTGTGCATTGCTGGGAAACCGGAAAGGTCCCATAAATCCAAAGTACTGTATCGGTGACATTCTTGTTTATTATCGAAGTATAAAGTTTTACTAGATTCAAGATGGCTACATTTACACAGTAGGATACTTCAGCAACACGAGACTCGTACAGCTTGCACCAAGTGCTGAAAAGCATTTACCACATGCAACAAACACTGGAGTGTTTTAACTAACATGCAGCCATATGTTTTGTCTCTTCTATTCGTTGTAACCACGCTCCTGACTCTGAAAACGCACGGCTATTATTCAAGCTGGCTTGAAAAAAGCAAAACGACTTCTCTTAAAGTATAACCATCATTTCTGTTTCTTGGCCCCCTGAAGAGGAGGCACAGCACTCACTGAAGTTAAAAGTTAACATGGGACTGTGTGGGTTTTTGTTATGTGTGTCCTTGATAACAGACTGTGGCGGACACGACCGCATACCTGCTGTGGGGACCCAGTACTTCCACTATGCTGTTTCAGTAGTTCTGGCTAGGAGATTTTTGTTAGAGGACTCTAGCTTCTGTGAACAATTTTTTGATTATTTGCCTATCTTTATTCTTCAAAATAGTGGATGTTGGGTGCTGTGGAAGGCCTCCAGACAAGCAGGATTTGTCATCACACTTGCTTGAAATTTAAAGCAAGTGAAATGGTTCTGATCACCAGAAATTCATAGGTAAATGAAGTTCATGGGGAGTCGTTTGTGAAATATTCCTTCGTTAAAGCATTGCCTAAGTAGGTAAATCAAGCACATATTGTAAAAGCTAATTCCAAATCCAAACACACAAAGAGACTAAATGGGAACAGCTTCAGTACAGCTAATGCTTATGTTAGCTGCTTTTGATTCTCCTCAGAGAATCAATCCTTCACCAGTTTTACATTTCAATACATGTAGCCCTCTCTGTAATGTTTTCAAAAGTTTGGTAAGGTCCCTTGGTTTTGTGGACTCTATGGAATAGGAAGGTAACCTTCCCAAAGTCACACTGTTTCCCTGCACGGGCTCCGACGTCCTTGCTATTAAAGTTGTTTTCAACACTAACTGAGGCCCAAGATGCAATGAACAGCGTTATAAAGAGGATTTTGGGAGCTAGGCCAGCAAGCTAATCTTCTCCTCTCCTCTCCTCTAATTGTATGGGGCATTTTTCGTTCCCAGACATGAATTCCCCTATCTCTCGTTTTCTATCTGCATTTCACATTTAAGTGCTTATTAATTTCCAGCGCTAAACCTTTCAATAAACCAGAGTGCAATGCAAATTGCACGTTTCTAGATTGCAGACCGAGTTGCTAATAAACTAAGTATACTCAGAGCTCAAGATGTGCCCAGCTGCAAACCCAACAAATCTTGTGAAACATTTTATTGCATTAATGTCCTGCTGCATCCAATATTTGGTACAAAGAATGTGAATTTTGTAAGTAAACACTGACATTTCAGACCACAGAGACTGTTGACAAATTCCTGTTGCTGAAATAATCTACTATTTTGGTCCTAGAGTCTTTGGCTTAATACAGCCCCTCCCATGCTGCCAGGAGCAATGTTAAACATAAGTCAAGTAGCAGTTGGGTAACTTCGCATAGCCTGGACAGCGAGCGCTTAGGCGTAGACCAAATAATAGCAAAGTCATCGCCAACACACACTCCAAAGACAATGCAAACAATCTGGCTTAGAGACTTCCTTGCACCCACAACCATCTCATGACTGCACTGGGCCCCTTTTCAGAGGAAGAAATAATACAGTGGGGAGAGTGGACAATGAGTACTGAGAAAGAGTGATGGAAGGAGAGAGTCAATCCCTTCCCTAGACTCAGCTCAGTTCGGCCCAGCACTGTTTAGCACAACATTATGCCACAAAGATAACATGTTCTCCAAATAATTGTATGCTGTACACCACTCTACTACCATCAAAGACCATGCTGGGTTTACAGCGTTGGGAAAACATGTATTCTAGCAAGAAATAGAAAGGGTTTCACACTGAAAAATGGTCTAAGAGGCAAAGGCAAATGTTTGAAAGTATTAGCAGTTTCCTGCAGAACAAAAGTCAAACCTGGATCAAGAAGACACCATTGCCCAAGTACAGCAGATTAAAAATCAAAGAATAGGAAGTCAGCATGTGAACACATGGCATGAATATGAGCTGCCGCTCCAACACCACAGTAAGTACTCGTTTCAACGAAGAGTCGGTTTAGTTTTATGAGCATTGGCTTTTCCTGCAATATCACTCAGCTATGGTTCTGGGATACTGACAACTGGCACGTATGAGATTATAGAAAGACAACAAAAAAGCAACTAAGCACCACACTGCATCATTACAGCAGTTAAGGTTAAGGGAAATCAATAACCGTGATCTAAATAATCAATTTATTAAATAACAGGAACAAAGACATGCACGGCAAAAACAAAGTGCTTGAGCACAGCTGCTCTCCAAGTCCCACACTAACATCATTCTAGAGGATGCTGAGTATCACTGTACACGACCAAATCCCTTAAAGTCTTGAATACCTCCATGAAATGCCAAACACCAATTGGCTACTGCGCTTAATCTTTTTGATATGCAGAGAAAAGCTTGGCTGGTAGCATCAGTGAACAATAACTCTCTCTTGCAGTTGTCAGAAGGGGATGAAGAACCCGCAATAGTCAAGAAATATTTAAATAATGATTCATTAAAATATTTTCTTCATGAAAGAAGCAGGCTGGATTTAGAGGGCACATGGAAGAGGGGATTGATCTGACCATGTGGTACCTTTTGCAAGCTGTGTGGCTTACAGATTTGATAAAAGAACTGGATAACAGTTTCTGGGAGGCTCTGTTTTCCATTCTTACTCTTGGAAATAGATGGCCAGAGGGATTGTGAGCACAGGGGAGCCAAGGGAGACTCAGTTACCCCTTTCCTGCACTCAGGGCACTAATGTGGAGCAGGAGGAAGGGAAAGAATTGCTACTGGCTATAAATCAGCACCAAAGGGAGGAAGGGGGTAATATGACTGAATCCTGCAATCCACTGCCCCTTAATGGGCGACAGTAATTGCCACACTAACTCTGCACAATGAGGATCTGTCACTCTATTTCTGCCTTATGCTCTATGCAGCTGTGGGACACAAACTGACAGGATATTATTTCTTAAACTCTACAAGATTTACTTAAGAAAGCAAGCAGGCCAACGCACACGCAACGCCCGTACGGCACAGCACTGCCGCCACCCCCTCGCCTCTCCTGTGGGGCAGGCAGAATGACAAAGCCCGGAAAGTCGCGGGTACCTCTAATGCCACCCTGGCACAGAAGGATGCTAAGAGCCTCCTGCGCAAACGCTAGCCGCGGGCCCTGGGCAGCCACGGGCGCCGGCCCCCGCGGAGTGGCGGCCGGCCGGCAGGTGGCGCCATAAGGCTCCGCAGCGCCGCGCCCGCACTCACTTGCAGTCGCGGTCCTCCAGGTCGAAGTGCGGGTTGAAGTTGATCATGATCCGCTGGTAGGGCTCGGGAGCCTGGATCAGCCACTCGCATTTCTGGCTGGGGTGGTAGGACTGCGGGTAGCCGGGAGAGGTGAGATACCCAGGGTTTACGATCTTGATCGTGTCGCCGCACTTATCTGCGGGGGAAGCACAGAGATGGGCTTTGCTCAACCGACTGCTGTAGGCTGCCGGGGCGGTGAGGGGACGGGGGGCCTCTGTGTCTCTGCCTTGCTCAAGCAAACTTTTGCTGTGCCCTCACCCCTTTAACGCAAAGGCATCTCTGCATCTCTAAGGGCCAGCGGATGATAGCTCATTCCTAAACGGAGCCCTTTTAAAAAGCCCCCCCGTCCCGAGCAAACAGTGCCCCTTGCAGCGCTGAACCCTTCACGCTCAGCGCCCCGTCAGCGGCGGCTCAGAAGGGGGTCTGCAGACACTATTGTCTGCAAAGAGCAAAATCTCCTTAAGTTTTAAGGCAAACTGGGAGGAGAGCTAAAAGGATGCCATTTGACCCCCTGTTCAGCCTGGTCTGTGTCACTGATCACTGGGATTGTCCTGGTGGGTCCAAGCCCTTTCACAGCAGATTCTCTCTTTATCAGACCATAAATCTAGGCACGTTGAAACTATCTGCTCTTCAAACACAGGGCAGCAGAGAACAAAGTGGTTTTAGTGAAGCAGAAACATCCACTATTTACTCCTTCAAGGAAGTTTGTTCATGCTTGGAGACTGCATCAAAGTAATGGAGCAGAACAACATCCTTTCCTCTTCCCTCCATTCCCTCCTCCTCCCAATAACCACAAAGATTTATTTCTAATAGCAAAATAGTTGCAAAAGTTTTCAGGATAACTGAGCGTGACTCTGAAATGTGGTATGCTGCACTGTCAGGCTTGCATTTTCAGGCTTATATTAATAATAACAAGGCATAATACATCCAACTTACACAGGCACCCACTTTACCAGCCACTGTGGGCTTGTGTAATCACTTTTTTACTACCATGGATTTCTTTCTATAGACCTTCAGGGAGGAAAAAACTTCCTCCACACATTGACTGTTTAATTTTGTGCAATAAAATATGACAGTAAACTACAGACAGGAAGAATGTCCACACTAAAATGCAAAACTGGGTATCACTACATCTTAATAATCATGTGAACAGGCTGTACTGCTATATCTAATATATTCCCTGTGAAAGCAAAACAGCATTTCTTCTTCTCAGCATGAATTTGTAAATATAGGGGATTTTATTGCAGGAAAAACAGGTCAAATGGAAATGAATGAGGAAGCACACATCAAAAATGCATAAAGCTACACACTTCGTAGAAATTATTTGCCATAAATTAGGAGGAAAGGGAATGATATATACTCAGCTCTATACTCAGCTCAACCCAGATGTTGCTGCGAAAAAGCTATCCTATTATTTATTTCCACTTTGCCTTTGCAAGACAGGCTGCTTTCCTGTGACCAGAACAAAAGGCGTTGCAGCTCAAAGCTCAAAAGCTGTCACTGGTGATCTTGCTAATCCGTTGTCTGGGGCTCTCAGGGAATCTTGCCTTTTCCTCACTGTGTAAGCACACTCAGAAAGTGATCCTGTCTCATTAAGTCCACTCCAGCCCTACAAACAACATGGCAGTCTGGCATCTGTTAAATGCCTGAAATAAAGCAGTGCTGCTTCTAGTCACTTGACAGAGTCACTTCAGAGGATGCTGAGGTGGACTCACTACCACCAGGGCTCCTTAATCTGTGACTTCTGGGAAAGTGACAGTGTAATAAGATAATGCGGTCTGCTAGACTCCCTGGCTCTGTGCAATCTCTCTCGCACTTGATTAAGAAGAACAGTTTCTAATGACTTTGGACCATTAGTTCCAAATAAGGTTAATGAATTAATTTAACGGACACTAGTAGTGCTTGTAGGTGAAGCTGGCATTAGTAGATCTCATAGGTTACAGAGGAGGTTAATGGCCTCGGTGACTCCAGCAGGGCCACCACATCAACCACTTACGGTGGAGGCTTCTGCCCAGCAGCCCACTCTCCTCTTCATTTAATGGGGAGGAACTACCAACAAGAGCAGTGGGTGGCCTGCCCCCACCCCTCAGAGGGTGCCAACCTAGGAACAGTCCTGGTTTATGTGGGAGCCAGGGACACAGAGGCCCACCCCCCCTCACCTGGTCAGGGGAGGGAGGTGAGCAAGATGCACCTCTTGGAGCATCCCCAAGCCAGACTTGGCACAAGCCTCCATCGCCTTCACTGCTGTACCACAGCGCTAGAGGTGGCGGCTCATCCTGATTAAATTAAGCAGCCTCCTCAAAACACACTGGGAAAGAGGTTAACTTCCATCGTAAAACATGTGATTTTATTACACTCTCTTCCACAACACTGCACTTCTGATCCCTTATTAAAACAATATACCAGCGTAAGTGGAGGGTGTAGTCTTCTTTTAATTACTTTGATTGAAAACCCAGTCAGGCGAAAGTAAATATTTGATAATTAGTTAATAATAATTGCTCAGAATTCGCCAGGAAAGAAAAACTCACACAAGATGTTTCATGTGCGAGAGCTAAACGTCAAGCAGTCCCACAATTAGACCGTCTTTAAAAATGCATCATGCAGTGAAATATTCACAGTGCCCCGGCATTGTTCGGGGAAGGAGGAGCACGCTGCTTTTAATTAGCTGTGTTTTCAAGGGCTGCCTGACAGTGCACTAACTACATCAGTCATTTGTTACGGGTTTTCTCTCTTGGAAGGGAGACCAGAGCCTTCACAAAAAAGCTCAGCTTCAATCTTGGCACTGTGCAAGTTGCACGTAAACTGCAGACTTAGGAAAGAAGCAGCCTGGAGAGCAATCCGAGGACTACCCGCGGGTACACACACAGGGCTACAAAAAGGCACGGCAGTCTAACATCTGACACTCTGGAAAAAGAAAGCCGGGGAGACAAAGCTTTCCCTTTAAAGTGTTCATTATCTTTCAGCTATCGAAAGCGAGATTTATTTAATTGCCTATGGGAGGAAACGCTGTTAAGATAATTGGCTGTCCTGATCTGGTGAGAACGAGCAGCCTGCTTTACACAGCCCTGAAGAGCGAAAAAATCAAGTCGGGAGGCAGTGCCAAGGGCAGGCGATCCTCGGGCGAGGACGGAGCCGTTTCCCTTCTCCAGAACAAAGTTCCCCCACCCAGGCTTGGGTCTGTACCGGCCCCCCTGGCAGTCCCGGAGCCCAGTCCCAACAACCCCGTCCTGCTCGGGCTGGGAGCCGACGTTCCCGTGACACTCACCGCTTCTCAGGGCCCTGGCGAGGGTGAAGGTGAGGGCTGCACAGTGCAGAAGAAGTCCCCAATCCATTTTCCCCTTCCGACAGCAGGGAAAAGCGGGAAAAAAAGCCCAAACGTTCTCCACGCACAACTCTTCCTGTGTCTTAAATCCTCCAGCCGGAGCGAGGAGCAAAAAGGCCGGTGGGCGGGGGCAGCCCGGGGCAGCGGGAGGCTTCTCTCTGCGCCTCAAGTCGCCCGCATCCTGTCATTCAGCTCCGGCTGCCTCTGCCCACACTTGTTCCTTCTCCAGGCGCCGCTGCCCCTGCCATTCCCAGCGAGGCTAGAACGCCAAATGAAAACGAGGAAGAAAAAAACACCAGGAAAACAAACACACAAACAAGACAGACAGAAATCCTGGCGGCTGCGGGCACCTCGGGATCGTTGTGCCGCGGCGGGATCCGGGAGGCGGGCGGGGGTGCTCTGCAGAGAGGACAGAAGGAGGGGAAAGCGGCTGTGAGTGGGGTCCAGCGGGACGCTAGAGTTTGGCAAACTGCGTCCCCCCCGCCTGCACCGCGGTGCCCGGAGGAGCTCGGCGGTGCCCCGCACTCACCTGCCCCGGCGGGAGCGGAGCGAGCGCGTTGCCGCCGCGGGGACTCCCGGCCGGCCGGGAAGACAGAAGCGCCCGGGCGGCTCCTGCTCACAGCCTGAGGAAAAGGAGCGCAACTCAGCGGCAATAAGAGAGGCCGAGGAGCCGCCGTTTCCCAAGCCCCAGTCCCCTCCCTCTTCCCGCCCTTCTTCTCCTCCTCCTCAGCCCCCCAAGACATCGCCAGCGCGGAAGAACCAACAAACAAACACGGCGAAACCCAGCCAGCCCCGACACCCAGCCGGGGCGCGGACTGGTTCGGGAACACGCGAGGGGGGGGGGTTGAGGGCGGCCCCCTCCGCAGCGGCAGGGAGAGCCGAGCCGGGCGGAGGCACCTACCTGCGCCCGCCATCCCGGCGCGGCCCCACACGCAGCCGCGCACACACGCGTCCCCGGCCATCGCCCGGGCCTCTCCTGCCGCGCTGCTCCGCGGTCACCCTGTCCTGTCCCATCTCATGTTCCTCTCTGAGCCCTCTCCCCCCGCCTCCTTTTGTTTCGTGCGAGTGCGGAGACAACCACCTGACCCCACGCGTGTCCCGCGGAGTCCTTGCTGTCTCCCCTCGGGACACGGCCGTGCTCCTCGGGGCTGCTGTGTGGATCCCGTGGGGGAACCCCCAGGTGACAGGCTCATATGCACCTACCGCCCTCGTCCGACTCGCTTCTCTGCGTCTCCGTGGGGGCTCCTTCAGCCCTCTCCCGCCCCGCCATTTTCCCGCCCACCCTGACGGTGCCGTTGGCCCCCGCCGCAGTGTGGGGCCCCCGCCCCAGTCTCATGAAGACTCTGGAACGGCTGAGAAACTGCTGAGATCCCTGGAGCTGGGCCTCTGCTCCCCGTGGAGGCGATGTGACAAGAAGTCTTGGGGAGTGTCTCCTGGCCATTTCCCTCCACACCCGCTAGCATGAGGGGACGGGCACAAAGAGGGACATAGCGGGCTCTCAGGCCTCCTGCTTCGGCTGCAGGGCCTGGAGCTCACCAGCTATGAGGCCTGTCCCTCTCCTGCCCCATTGCCCTGCCCTACAGGCTGTCCCTGCTTCGGGGTAGTCAGAACCCAACTGCTTCATCCTGTGTGAAGCACTTAGAACTCGTCTGTGTGGAGGCGCAGGGGTAGGCCTCAGAGGAAGAGGCCTAGAAAGGCTGAAAGCTGAAGCACAGCGTTACACGGTCCCCAAACATAGATCTGTGCTAGGAAACGACTTGCAGCCAATTATGGATGTCAGTCACTCTCATCTTGCAGAGCAGGTTGAAAACCATTCGATACAGGTGGTCAGTTGAGGCAAACTTCACCAGGAAAAGCACCTGTTCCAGGACTTACTCCACAAGGAGTCTTTCCGAAAGGATGCAGAGGGAAAAGAACTGGGCTCTGCTGGGGGCAGGGTCATCCTCCAAGTGAAGCCAAAACAAAAAGTCCCTGGCCCCTTCTGAGGATGTGCCTATGCTTGAAATCATTTTCAAGCAGTTCTAAGTCTGCAGTCACACAGATTAACTACAAATCTGTTACATCTGTGTTCAGAAATCATACACAGATTCAGCCTCCTCCATCCCTTTGTCTTCACCCCCAAGTCTGAGCCTTCCACACTCCCTCTCCCTTGCTGCCCTTTTAAAGCCTCAACTTTAAGGTCAGCTCCAGTCTGGAGATTAAGTGCACAAGAAATCTGTCTGCCGGTTTCATACTGCACACTCTCTCATCACTACTCGCTGAGTTTTTGTCAGACATTCCCTTTCTCCTGCAGTTCTGTCATATTGTGCACTGAAGTGCAGTTCAATCCTATTATACTCTCCACAGTTCTTCCCCCCCTGCCTCAGCTTCTGCCTCTGACCCCACCCTTGCTCTTGCCAATGCCCGCATCTGCAGGCAGGCTGGAAACTAGGCAGGCTGGAACTAGTCAGATTGAGTTATTGGGATCAGTCTCATTTCCCCATCTTTAGGCAGTCCCTGAATCATCATATGCAATATTATGCATTTCCTTGATTGATTGGGATGTATATTTTATGGGTAACACATTAAGCCCCCTTCATAGTTTTTTTCTTTTAGAGAAGTTCCCAGAACAAGGGGGAAGGGGAGAGTTAACAGTGCTTTCTGATTATTGTAACTCTCATGCTGCTGGACAGTCTTGGAGATAAATGGGTTCTGTCCTGAAGCAAATCATAGTCTGCGACTGACTGGGAGATGCTAAATGTTTAAAAATAAAGAGCCTCTATTTATGAAAACAGGAACTGCCTGCTTACCAGCCAGCTGCAGGAGTGTGTAGGTACATGTTGGTTTTAAAAACTCAGCCTCAGAACCCGGGATTAATTATGTAAGTGAAAAGTAGTCGGCAGACACTCAAAGAGCATGTATATCAGAAATCACACTTGGCGCGTGGCAGCGATGTCTCTCTTGCATTAGGATTTAGCGTTGTCAGGATTTTCTGTGACTCTATGGAGAAGACGTACTAATTCCCACTTGTATCCTCTAAGGATGCTCCCAGCCAGCCAGCCAACCAACTGCCGGGCTTTGTCCATTTGTCTTTCTGGCAGCGTAACGCACCACTTTCTGCAGATGCAGGCACAGCTGCTAGTGGCCAGCATATTTAAAAGAAATCCCATTGTCTGAAAGAAGAATTAAACACTTAAGTGCAGACAGAACATGCTCATTAATGAAGATGGTACGATGCGATCAATTGACTAATGATGAAGGTTGCTTTTATCACCTCAGAGTACCTTGTAACCACTAATCCATATGACAAGGTTTATTTCAACATGCTCGTGTCTCAAATATCAGTGCCTTGTCTTGCACAGAGAGAGACAGAGGTACACTAGACAGCAAAGACATCTGAACAGGAGTGACCTCTGTTGTAGCTAACATTACCCATGGAAGAGGATTTCTGCCCTTCCTCTGCACTTCAGAGCATTTTGGATATCACACTGGCACTTTGGTTTGCTATGGTGTCCTCAAGACTCACTAAACACAGCAGATTTTGGTACATCCTGCCCTTTCCTATCATCATGTGAGTGGTGTTAGCCCAGTTTTCCTACCCACTCCTATCCCTCTAGGTACAGATACAGACACGTACATTCTTCCGTGTATGAATTGCCTGGAAATGATGAGTGAAGCCATTCTATCCTTGGTTTACATACATTTATCCGGAAGAAGCTAATCTTTAATCATCGTGAATGCAAACTGGCATCAAACGAAACATTCAGAAGTCGCTTTTTATAATCCACTTTTCACATTTTAGTGATGGCAGTTTAGGTCCTGATCCTGCAACTGCTTACATGTTTGTTCAGCTCTCCGTTTTCACTTCAGTAATGGGATTTTATGGCAAGGATGAGCTAGCGCTACAGAGGCTGAATCTGAATGGGAATACAGTGTGTGTGAAAGTTAATGGAGTGGCTAGCTTTGGGGGTTGGGTTCGGGCCTGTCTTTGCATCGGAATTTGCCTTGGTGCTCGTGATGCTTTTTTGAAGATTGTCTGCACTTCTGTTATAAACCTGTTTCTCAAGAACTTTATAATTCAGCCATAAAACATACTTGCCTTGGGCTAAACCGTGCAGTCTAAAACTTAGAATTCCAAAGGCAAAGCCCACTTTTCCCATTGCAACAATTGCAGAATAGAGCATCTTTGATGTTTACCACGTTGTGTGCTCATGCAGCCCGGCAATGCACGTCATGAAACCTCAGCTTTGGCAAACGATTAATCCATGGCTGAAGACACCTTTGTTTGGTGTTACTTAGAAAAAGAGACACAACAAATTAAACGCATTCATACTATTAAATGTCTGAAAGCGCAGACTTCCTGCCAGTATTCGGTGGAGAAGAGAAATATATCTGCCTTACAGCTAGTACCGACTAATATTTTCATGTTTAGTCAGCTGCTCATTTATGTAGCTGCAGCGGGGTAACCCTGGTGGGACACCAGGTACCCACCAAAGCTGCCTCAGGTGAACAGAGGGGAGAAAACACGAAAAAAGCCTTGTGACTTGAGATAAGGACAGAGATCACTCACCAGTCACCATCACGGCCTAAATAGGTCCAATAAGAGGAAAAATTAATTAAATGTATTGCTATTCAAATGAGAGTAGAATAATAAATGCAACCAAATCTTAAAAACACCTTCCTCCCACCCCTCTCTTCTTTGTGGCCTTGATTTCCTCCCATTTCTTTCTAAATCTTCCCCTCCCAGCAGCAGAGGAGGATGGGGATTTGCACTCAGTTCATTGCATGCTGTATCTGCTGCCTCTTTCTTCCTCAGGTAGAGGACTCGATGCATGGTTCCAGCATGCAGTCCCACCCAAGAAAGAGTGTCTTCCATGAACTTCTGCCAAGTGAATCCTTCCCAAGGGAAACAGCATGAGTCCCTTTCACAGGGTGCAGTCCTTCCAGAACAGACTGGTCCAATATGGATCTCCACATGGTGAAGGAGTCCTTCCAGCAAACCTGTTCCAGCATGGACTCTTCTCTGTATGGATCCACAGGTCCTGACAGGAGCAGAATCCAGTGTGCGTTTCCCATGGGATCGCAGCCTCTTTCAGGAATCCACCTTCTCCAGCGCGGCGTCTTCCATAGGCTGCAGGTGGATATCTGTCCCATCATTACTCTACATGGTCTGCAGAGATCTGAACAGGCTGGGTCAATGGGCAGAGGCCAACGGGATGAGGTTCAAGAAGGCCAAGTCCTACATTTTGGCCACAATAACCCCCTGCAGAGCTCCAGACTGAGAGATGAGTGGCTGGAGAGAGGCCTGGCAGAATATGAGCCAGCAGTGTGCCCAGGTGGCACAAAAAGCCAATGGCATCCTGGCTTGGATCAG